>CM046029.1:76283544-76883544 GCA_025215565.1 Flaveria ramosissima | reverse complement strand
TCAACGGCGGTTGTGTTGTTGGAAGCGTTATCAAATGCCATTGAAAATATTTTATTTTGTAAATTAAATGTAGTTATTACATTATCCATAAAGTAAAATAAAAACTCTCCGGTGTGTGGATACGGAAATAGATCAAATGCAATCGTACGTTTCATCAATTGCCATGAACTGGGATCTACCCAATGAGCAGTGACGCAAAGGTACGATTCGGGCAAACCGTGTGGCGCCGACCAAACGTCACTAGTTAAGTTTACACCGGTATTTAAATTTTCAAATAAAACAATTAAATCATTTTTTGCTTGCTTCCATAATTTTAAACAATAACGACTAAGTGTAGTACGACTTACGTGAGTGTAACGAGGTTGAAGCGTCTCTCGAATTAAGTTGGTTAACCGAGGGTTGTCGAAGTGGTTGAAAGGCAAAGCTTCTTGAATCACGAACTTTGCCATTCGATCTCGAACCTCATTAACGTTGTAATTAAAGATTCCACCGTCTCCACTCAATTGTGTTTGTTGTGAATCCGGATTATTTTTCAACGACTTGCAAAACTTCTTGCTAATGTGTTTGTTTAAAGTCGTGTTAGAATCTTTAGCAAGTAAAGCTCCACAAAACTTGCAACGAGCCTTTACAGATCCGTCACTCAACTCAACCATATCCCAATTGCACCAAACATCCATGTTACGATTGTGTGGAAGAACACGAACGACGGATGGAGAGTTCGATCAACCTTGACCAACGGAAGATTGAGAGTGAGCCATATTGAGATTTGAGAGTAAACGAGAGTAAATGAGAGTAAACGAGAGTAAACGAAAGTAAACAAGAGTAAACGAGAGTATTGTTTGCATTTTTTGCGTATGTTTTTTTGTGTTTGAAGCTTGGGTACCTTACCATATCAACCCACACCTATTTATACTAATTTTAGAGCCAGAAACATCCAAAAAAACGGTCCAAAATCGTCCCTAACGGCTATATAGCCGTTAAAAACGGCTAGTTTTAAAAAAAAAAAAAACGGTCAAAACCGGGTCCAACCCGGGTTCAACCGGTTCGGGTCCGGTTCCGGGTCGGGTCCGGTTCCTGGGAATTTTTAAAACCCCAAACCGGTTCCAACCCGCCGGTTCCTGGGCGGGTACGAACCGGGTCCTCTTCAAACGGGTACTACCCGGACCCGGGTCCGGGTCGGGTACGCCGGGTCGGGTTCGTACCCGGTTTTTTTGTGCAAGTCTACTTGGGGGTATGAGAATGAGGTTTAACCTAGAGGTGCACATGTCGGTTTTTTCCCCAAACCAGTTCAGCTTCAAACATGCCTTTAAAGTAGAAAATAATGCAAACATGTTTAGTTTGAAACCAGGTTTTATTCGGTTCGGTTCGGTTTTAACCAGTTTCAATGGCGCGTTTGGTTTCAACCCATACCCGGTTCAATACAGGTTCGTGTCAGGTTTGGAGTTGTTTGCGAATTCGACGGTTCATGGTTGAACAATATTAATTCGATAGGGCATATTCACTTGTTGGAGTTCGTTCACTTGAAGTCCTAAATTGCGATGATGGAAGTCTCGAAACCAAAGTGGGCTGGGCCGCATATATGATAATACTGGGCCTGTGAAAATATTTCCATTTCAATTCATGAAACGTATTTTGAATGGGCCTGTGAAAACCTTTTCTCTTAATAAAGTCATGAATACTGCCAGTGGCCCAGTGGGTTCCCTTTATCTTTTTCTAAATATATAAATCTTTTGATATACAAAGTAACTTGGTATATTTTTGATTGATAAACATTTAAGAAATCAGACAGAGAATATGCACACACGTTTCTTTATTTCAGCATCGGGACCCTTTCTAATTACTTGTTTTATTTGTTCACATTTGTGATCTAAACCACTAAAAACATAGAACGATGAGGTTTGACGGGCTAAATCATCTTTGTTTTACATGTTTTATCAAGTTTTAAATATTTAGACGTCCTAGAATTGGTTTTCAAATCTTTGAACCCAACAAAATTGTTTTACATGTTACATCAAGTAGCATTAATATCATATCAAAAATCTTTTACACCATTCGTACCAGATTTTACACTACATGAACGAAATTGACATGTTAATTGTGTTACCCGGAGGTCTTAAAGAGACCTGGAGTCATCCCAATATCTAGGTTTCACCGGTTTTTCCTCATTTCCTACACAAGTAGGAACAACTGACCAAGTGTGACCTATTATATAGGCCCATACCTAATTAACACATGACAATTTTTCGAAATCTTGTGACAAAAGAATATCATAGGGACATTATTTCTTTCAAGATAAGATTAACATATTTTAAACAGTTTTAAAAGTATTAAAACCCCCCTCCCTTAACTTAACACTAGGGTTGTTCATGCTGCATATTAAGATGATAAAATCATTCTTACAGTCATTAGTTTAATTTTATTATGTGTTTATTAAATTTTTTATGTCTGCTTAGTACAGAATTAGTATCGATCAATTTGGTTTAAGGTTTAGAAAAAAACTAGACTTCTTCGAACTGGGTTCTGCAATGTAATATAGTAATACATGTGTTGGTTGCTGCCCTATAGAGCAAAGCCTAATTACCAAAACAATTATCTTATAGAACTTGTAACCGCTTATTTCTAAATTTGATAAAATCAATATGTATGAGCAATATGTATGAGGGTATAAATTTATGTCTATATAAAGTAGAGAAGTGATGTAACAATTAATACACACTTTATTTGGTTAGCTACTATTTGTGCTATTCTGGTTGAATGGTAGTGTATTTCTCCCTGTGAAATTCTATATTATTTATTATTTATGAATAATATATAAATATATCGCCCTCGTGGCATTCTTTGTTTGTTCATTACTTTAAAAATGCACTTGCTTTGCAAACCAATATCATGATTATAAAAAACATAAATAAGAATATCTGCTTTTATTATTTACCTTCTTTTTTTATACAATTTAATGATAAATGTACGAGATGCATGACGGCAAACAATGGCGGTATATGTTGTTATATTTATATTTATTTAAACATTTTGTCCGATAGTTTATAGATTCTAAATTTTTATTATTTCGTATAAACTGATTGTGATGTGAAGTTTGTTAAGGCTATCCGAGGGTTATTTTTATATCCATTAGTTAGATAAAGATAAAATCTGTTAGGAAAAACGAATATAACTTTTTATATTTTGGAGCTATATATGTAGCCCATAAAATATAGGTGAGAACATCTTATGAAGTTGTGTTCACAATCACCAAATGGTACCAAAGTACGGCTGGTGACTCGTGGTTGGTGTCTTTGTTGAATAATAATATTTCAATTCTTATATTGTAAACATATGATGCAATTTATGAATACTTTAATGTGTGTGAGTTCGTTTCTTGACTCACAAACCCATATATTTTTCATCTAAACTCTTGATTTTAACTTTTGAAAAGTTTATTATTTTTTTTCAATTTTATTTAATTCAGTTTTAACGTAAAATGCATGAATTATGAATGTTATAATTTCACTTATATTCTTAGTGGTCTAATTTAATTCTCGTTTTACCAGTTTTTAACATCTGGATTTTACTTATTTGTCAAATTATAAATGTCCCTAGGTAATATGATGTAAAATACAAAATATTCAGCAAAATAATGTTACTTTCCTCAAAAAATTCTTTTCAAAATAAAAGGCTATCGATCTGGCCAAAAGAAACCGCAAGAAATAGAGTAGTTTATGTATATATTATTTTTTATTTTATTATATTTCTTACGTTGTTTATGACTTTAATAACTTGTGATACCTCTTTTTGTGTCGCCAAACGTGGCCATTATTTATTTAAGCACACTAAATAATTGAACGAAAGTTAATCTTGATTTTATATCAAATAAATTAGATTTTACTTTTGAATTTAAAAGGTCATAAGTTTGGATTTTAAAAATCATAAATGGGTTTTTTGACTAATGGAATTGGTCCATTTTTTTTTTCATTAAGAAATAGCACTTAAAACATTGCAAAGTAGATAGTATTATACTTTTGAATAAAGTTCTATAAAATAATAAATACTAACTTTCAGACCGATCAATTTTGTGTGGATTCATCAAAATAGTCGTGTAATCCAAGTATGCAAAATAAAAGAAGTAACATTTGAATATTTTAAAGCTATTTTATAAACATTTTGTGTTCATCACTAAAACAAAAATCAGCATACATGACACTTGAACAAATTGAACGGATTTTAAATAACATATTGATCTTTCTTTCCTTTAAACTGCCCTAGTTAATTTTATTTCTCTTTTAGAAAACTTTTTTTCTTATATATAATACACGTATAAAAAATTTACCAAAAACATTATGCTCTTTGCATGGTTAGTCACTGTCAACGGATTACCAATGAATTAATACCTACATTTTGAGATACGACATATTTTAAATGTTTATAATATGCCAAAATTACCATGTGAATATCTTGATCTCGCTGTTGACTTTAAACCAACAATTTCATCAGCCATTGTTAAGCTATACTTTTAATTATACTAACATTTATTTCTTTAACAAGTTTAACGTTTTTGAGTGTAACCTTTCAACTCTAATTAAAGTAAAGGGTACATGTTATATTGTTATACAAGGAATAGTACGAGACATGTTAATATAAAGAAAAGAATAGAATATAATCCTCTAAGAATTTTTCTAATGGGCATTTACAGTTAATTAAACAAACTTAGAAGTAAATTAACACCCGATAAATAACCCACCGGATAATATTACAGTAAATCATGAAAAACTAAACAATTACACAAATCCCACATACTATAATACAATAATATTCACCCTTAACCAAATCTTAAATACAAAAACTACCCGACTAATTATCAAACGATTCAATCTATGATACATGATAGCATTATCCTTTTACAATGTACAAAACACACAATCATATAATCAAAAAAAATATTTCACACCCAATAAATCTATTTCACTCATCACACACAATATCAACATAAAAATATAAAATCAATCATTCAGTTTTCAACCGTCGCTAAAACTACACCGATACGCTATCAGCGTAACGATTAACCAACGCCAACGCATTACTCGTCACCATCTTCACCACCACCACACGACCACAAACCTCCGCCTTAACGCCACCGTCATCCGCCACCTCATCAAACCCGTCAACACACGTGTCCTCATTGGTCAACGCCGCACTCATCCACGTCTGCACGTTACTCAGTTCGAACCGCAGCGACTCGCCGGTCCAACCCAGCCGCCTCATTTGCCGGTTCGACTTATGAATCTCGTACACGGCGTCTCCGATCACCGACAAACAGTCGCGCACGGCGGCGGATTCCGTCGTGCTGCCGGAATATTCCTCCTGGCGGGAGATGTTGGCCACGTATTCCGCCATCTGGGTGGCGTTCTGCAGCGCCACGTGGATCGCCACCATGGCGAGGCGGCCGCCGTCGCCGTGGATGTCGCCGGAGTAGTTGACGAGTGTGTTGAAACATGTTTCAGGGTATCGTGTTGTTTGACAGCTTGTACGGAGGTAGTCGGTGTCGTCGGAGGTCGGTGGTAAAGCGCCGCCGTAGGTCGGTGGTAAAGCGTCGCCGGAGGTGGTCGTCGGAGGTAGTGAAACCGCCGGAGAGATGAAGAAGATGATGAAGAATGATAATAATAATACCATTTTCGTTGTTCTGGTTAATATTATTATTATTATTAAGCGTTGTGGTTTGTGTTACGGGGTTTAACAGTTTAAGTAGAGTTTGCATTGGAGTGAAATTACGGTTTTGCCCTTCGTAGGATAATGTAACTTGTTTAGCAATCAATGGTTTTTGTGGGAAAGATGGTGATTAGTTGGGATTTAGTGTGCGTTATTGTTATTATTTTATAGGATATTGTGGTTATCAAATCACAAAATCTTAATCATTAGAGGGTTATTATTTGAGTAATAATTATGATCAACACATGATATGGTAATACGTGTTAATGTCACACGCTCAACTATGGAAACAAGGGAAAGCTTGTTGTTTATGTTACGTACTATAGATTTCTTATGGTTGAAGAAACTAATAGCAAGATGAGAATTATTAGGGCACACGAAGTTATGGGTACATTTATTTTAATTTTTAACTTTGTCTACATATGTTAACTTGTTCTTAAACATGTTTTTTAGTATGCAAATAATGTATATTAATCCTGCGTTTTGAGTTTATTATAATTTGTTTTCCTACACAAGTCTCAGTGGTGGAGAAGTTGAACGTTAGAATAAGATGTTCACTTCAAATCCTGCAAAGGCTTGTATTGTTAGTCTGTCAAAGTGAGAAAGAATTAATCATCGGTGTGAGGATGAGTATTGAGAAAATATGAGAGAAAGAAAGACTATAGAAAGTAGCTGAGTTTCGATAATATCTAACCGGGCCTTTTTTCGTATCGAGGAGATATATTTACATTTGGAAAGTAGGGTTGTGGTGTTGCAAATGAACGGAATGAACATATAAAGGCCTCATATTCGTTAACAAAGGAAACAATAGTTGTTCGAACACTGTTGATCATGAACACTTACTCAATGATATTTCTTGTTTGTGTTAGTTTATATAAGAAATGATGATCTTGATCATTAACTATCACGAAAATTTACCAAACGCAAACGCGTGAACACAAATAAAGACAAACAAACACAATTAAATATTCATGAACATAAACAAACACAAACACAAACACAAACAAAAGTTTATGAAAACAAACGAATACAAACGATCTATCCATTTTAAAATAAAATATGCAATTTCATCAATTCAACAAAAATAAATAACTACTGATTATAATTATCCACACAGTACACTTGTCCAACATAATTATCATAAGCATAATTTATATAAAAATTAAAAAAGTTTGTTAAGCTTTAATACAAACTTAAATTAAAATTGACAAACGAGGAACGTTAGCGGAAGCTCGTATAATTAACTATGATTTCGTATATTTAAAAATTAAAATCAATCAAATATAGAATGCAAAAACAAAGGAATGAACACAAATGCACATTGTTGAACGTTTACGAACATTTATAAATGAACGAACACAACTCTTTTCATGTTTGTTCGTTTAACTGAATGAATATAAAAATTTTGTCGGGTTCGTTCATTTATTAAACCAAAGAACACAAATAAACTTCCCGTCAAATGTTTTGTTGAACGTTTGGTTCGTTTGCACCTCTACTTGACGGAAAGTAATTTTAAACGGCGATCATATGGTTCGAAGCTTGCAGCTTCTGTTCAAAGCTTGAAGGTCCGGAACCGGACGTGTATGTTGGTTTGAAACATATTGTTCCGGACATGCGATCAACATATATAATTGTACTTCACAATTATATGTATGCACAATAATATTATTTTATATCGTATTATTGATTTGATAGGAGTCACGAGAACGTTTAAGATGAAGAAGCAAGAATAGAGTGATGAGAAATGAGAATTGATTAATCACTATGTGTGTGGCGTACATGCATGTGAGTACCTATTTCTTCATGCACATCCAAGCAACTCTTATTTATAAAATATATTGCAAAGGTATTTTTGTTGCTTGAAAGAAACAATTATTTTTATTTAAAATTTGTGCTATTAATATACAAAATGTGCGGCTTTAATAAAAATATACGTATACTTTTAACAGATAAAACAAATATGAGACATTTTAATAATAAAAGTTAAGCTCATCCACAAAGTAATTTTGTAGTTTAATCTAATAAGAAAGTGGGTTGCAATCAATTGCTTTCATGCCCAAAAAGATGGCTGAAATGTCTAGCGGCCCTAGCTTACGTGTGTATTGTTCTCTATCAAATTATCAATCTGTATTTCATTCTTGAAAAAACAAAAAGACAAAAATTAATATTTTTTAAATTTAAAATTTAGTTAGGGCGGTTATAAAGCTATTAAGGGGGTGAAGTGAGTTTACTTAGTAAAATTTAAATACTGTTATTTATTTTTATATTGTTTTTATAAAATAAATGAATTTTATTATTTTATTATTGTGTTTTATAATTATAACCATCAATGTGTTTTGTAAACTCATAATGTTTAAATAAACACAATACGAATAGAAAAAAACATGAAGAGACATTTATTATTGTGTATTGTGTTTTTTTGTTTTATATTATTATATGTTATCTTGTTATTGCTTTCTAATATATTATATTAATTTTATTTTTCTAGTGTATTTGAAGGCAAAATCTTTGAAACTTGTTAGCAACTTGGCTAACTTTGTTTCAATGTGTAATATAATTAAATTATATGTAATCATTCTATGACATCATTGTTGATCTATAATTTTGATCATGTTTGTTTAGACAACTTCTTTCTACGCCAATATGGTTAAAATAATTAATGATAACTAAAAACAGATTAAAAAAAAATACCATAGTCGACAATAAACTTACTTTATAGCTTACACATTGATCGATCGATTCAACGTATGAAATTAGCCCCACAAACGTATGAGCATACGCTATCCTTTGCCGTATTTGTTTAATGATTTATTGTTTTTGTTTTTATATGACGATAGTGCAAAGCCAGAGGGACACTATAGCTATAAAGTGGCAGACATTTCCTTATTGTCTTTGGTTGTGATCAATTTGATTCTTTTATACTGAAATTTATGTGGCATTCAAAAACACTCACTATGAAAACATGAATATCATGGATGGCAAGATCGCTCATACGTGGGTAAAGATATAGGTGTCGGAAATTCCGTGAGTGACATGTGTAGGTGCAGGTAAAAACTTCACTGATGGATAATCAACGGATCATTCATTAATGCATGCACCGACTGACATTATCGATGGCAATATATGTCACCTCATATCAACGAGGGGATTTTCACCGACATATCAGTGATGGTTTAATAGTAGTTGCTTTTAATTAAAGAAATGAATTAATAACGTTTATGATTTGTGTAAATCAAAATAACATGTTGCAAGTTACTTAAAAAGTATGTAAATAAAAAATATTTATAAACTATGTAACATGCTTATTCTAAACAAAATTTATGATGATGTATAAAATAGATATACATATACGATAACTTACTGTCTAGCTAGAAAACAAATGGCACTAGGATGACGATTTTAATAGTTACATCCTTCGAAAGATAGGTGGATTCTCTCATAAAGACATAAACGAATTTCAAAGATTTATGACAAATAATCCGTCAGAAATATAGTTTCAACTGATAGCTATTGCTATACAAAAAACCTTATCTTGACATTGCGACGGATCACCGACGAATAACCCGTCACTAATTGCGTTTTACCCGACAACACTAAGAAGAACAAAGGAAATTTTATTTGGAATATTCCGCCACTAATGCCAACTTTAAAGATAACTTTGAGTTTCTTCTTTAATTAAGGAAAATAGAGAAAACACATGTGTAGACATTCATCGGTGATTTCCGACACACACACATATATCATTTTTGTAATTTGATACTTTTTGGCTAAAGTTACAACTTACAAGTTACAACTATGTATACTTATTTTTACTAAACATATATGTACAAATTACCAGACGCACATATCTACTTAAAAGCTAAAGCTCTAACCTTCGGCTCTAGTGGACCAACTATTTTTATCAATCAAAATTTTGAAGTCGATTATAGTCATTGTTTTGAAAACCGGATCGGACCGGGCGGTCTGACCGGTTGGACCGGGAACCGGACTCCGATCCGGTCCGGTTCGGTGCTTAAAACCGTTTTGGTATTGAATCAGTGGTAGAAAAGGGTTGAACCGGTCGAACCGGGAACCGCACCGGTTGAACCGAGGGTCGAACCGAATGAACCGGGGGTTGGACCGGTTGAACTTGTTTTTCATATATATTTTTTTGTTTTTATAGTATTTTTTACATATATATTTATAAAATAATTATAATTTTATCCGTTTCTTATATCCGGTCCGACCGGTTGAACCAGTCCGACCAATGAACCAGTAAGACGTCCGGTTTACTGTTCGATCTGGTTCTGAAAGTATAAAGACCAATTACATAGTTGAATTTATTAGGGCGATTTTGAACTTCAATTGGAGAAATAAAAAAGCCCAACAGTTGTGATCTCTTGTCTAGGATTGTAGAAAAGATGCACCAAACTACCAAAGATATCATGAAAGCTTATTGGGCCATCTGCTATATTGGGCTTTTTCTCATGAAAATATTGAAGTAAGTTATTGGGGCCTTGGGGTGAGCCCAAAAGGTGCACAAATGTACGAATCGGGTTTTTGCCAAACTGTCCAGATTTGACCAACAAAAGTCAACACCGTTTGTGATAAAATCGGTTCTGGTTTGGAACCTGATTTTTTAGGGGGGTTTGACCGGACTGAAAATCGGGTTGGATTCTGGGGGTTCGACCGGGTCAAAATAGTTGCTATATTGGGTTACAAACCGATTCAACCTTATGGTTCGGGTCAGTTTCTAACATGTTTCAAAATTGGTTATAGTTCAAAACCAGTTCCCGTTCCAAAACATACAACGCTCTTAAAGTTGATTTGGTTAAAACAATTGATGATATTTTTTAATTCCATATTATCATTTTTTTGAAAGGCTAATTAGATCACTAATGGGTCACTGGCTCACACGAAAATCTTTATTACTCAAGAATGCAACTCGAGACCACCATCAGGAGCATTATAGATGAGAGAAAATCCTCTTATCCAACCTGAAGTCTTAAGGTATCTCACCTCAACCACTTGGCTAAGATTCACTGGTTTTTATTTTAATTATTTAATATCGTACTTTTAATTGAATGATTATTTTATAGTTATTAAGTATTTATTTAACTTATAATCATTTTTTATTTTATTTTTTATTGAAGAATAAAAAAAATGAAACTATTCTTCTAAGGCAACAGCGAGACATCTGCAGCATTATTTAATATCATACTTTTAATTGATATCTTAGGTGTTGTTTGTTTTTTCTGTAGAAAAACGTCTGCAGCATGCGGACCACATCTGCAGACATCTGCGGCAGAAGAGGTGGACCAAATGTCTGCAGTTTGCAAGAAAAAGACTGTTTGTTTTTTTAACATCTGCAGAATGCTGAAATATTCTGTAATTAACCTAAACCTATTTTTTAAACTTTAAAAAGAACTTTAACAATCATATAAACCCAAAGTGAGTTGTAAATCATGTGTATCATTCAACAACTAAACTCATAGATCAAACCTCATGATAAAGTTCGGAGGTAAAGCTCAATTTTTAGCAATTCAAGCGAGAAATGACCCAATGTCTATACATTACGATGATCCAGTCCCAAATAGACATAATCATAAAGCTCCAAATAGTAAAAGACCAGTAACCCCAATGTTGATCTTTATAAATCCAATGAATTGAACTCTATGGTAGTAGAAATAACATCATTTTGCAAATTTTCAGTATTTTCAAGAAAATGTTACCAAGAATCTTATTACATCCCATGATCACGATAGACCCAGAACCCATAGATTAATAACCCCAAAATTGTAGAAATGATAAGAAACAAACCTAACAAAAACTTGGATTGATACTCAGAGCGTGAAGAAAGAGATGAAACAGAGGTGATGAAGCATGGGCGGGGGGCGTGGGCCGCGGAGGAGGGCTGCGACGGGCGTGGAAGGGCTGCGACGGACGAGCGGGAGGGCTGCGATGGGCGGAGGGCTGCAACGGTCGGAGGGTGGCGGTGTGGCCGGGCGGCGGCCAGAGACGAGGTCGGCGGCGGCTGGGAGGAGATGAGTGGTGTGGTGGGGGTAAAGGGTTAAAAAAAATGAAAGAAAACAAGTATGGGAGGAGAGGAGTGTTAGGGGTAAAGGAGAAGAGGTTGAGAAGACTTGAAAAGTGGTAACACCACATCTTCTCCATACAGACGTCAGGAAGACGTTTTTTAATGAAACGTCTTCCAAAAAACAAACAGTCTGCGCACTCAAAAGCTTTTCTCGCGTCTGCGTGCGCGTAGATGAAAAAATAAGGAGGAGGTTTTGCCAAAAAACAAACACCACCTTAAAGTTATAAGCCATCTAGCAAGGCACTAAATGGTTATTCAAAATTATAATTTACATTTGACTTCTACGATCAAAATAATAGTAGGTTAACTAAAACTTGGTTTTAAAAAGATTAAGATTCTTTTATAAGAGAATCTTTTCCACAATTATCAATGTAAAGATAAGTACTTTTTTATTATTTCTACACTATCAAAAAAGAATACTATCTTTTATAAGGAAATAAATTATATGATTCAGTTACATGAAATCAATAACGGTCTCATAAATGTGATGTCTTTATATAGTTAAAGTGTTTATCCCAATTACATTGATGAGGGTTCGAATACAACAAGAAGTAAAATTTAAAGGTTGTGTCTGTTAATCGTTCACAATGATCATCTCATAAAAAGATACTTGTAATTAACTATATTTAAAATATATCTTTTTGTTAATATAAGCCATGTTTTTTAATTAAGAGAGTACAAGTACTGTTAAAGTTATAAAAAACGTTGTTGATGGTAACAAGGTGGTCTTGGTCAATGTTTTGACATATTGAAATTTCCAAGTTGATGCACATAAAACTACTTTATTGTTTCTAGAACATGAAATATTGTTTATCTGTTTTCTGACTTCCTCAACAACAACTTCTTTTTGGAATAAAAAACCTACAACTTCAAGGGTAATTAGCCACCACCAAACAATCACCACAACATCATGTACCCTCCTTTCTCACAAGATTATCATCAAAAACTACCACCATCACCACCACCATCAGCTCCTCCCGCTCAATCATACGACCAACCGCCACCGCCATCGCCGCCAGCACCGCTGCAGATCCCTCAATACGCCACCGGTATTCCGGCTCACTATGTGGCTCCTCAACCGGTCAACGTTAACTGGTCTAGCAGCCTTTGCGCATGTTGCTCCGATGTCCCTAATTGTAAGCCTTGTTTCACCCTTTCTTTAGGCTGTATCGATCTGATCACGAGGCGCAACGAGCTTATATATTATGTATACATTGTGTTTGTGAATAACAGGTTGCTTGACGTGTTGGTGTCCATGCATAACTTTTGGACAAATTGCCGAGATTGTTGATAAAGGGAATACTCGTAAGTGCATATATTAGTTTTCAATCAAATCCTTATTTACACTAAATGTTATTTCAGACACGATAATAACATATTTAAAACCATAATAACCGTGTAATACACTTTTACATATGATTTTAAACATTATACATAGTATGTTGATGCAAGTGTTTTTCTTTCTCTCTTCTATTACTTCGATTTACTTTTATATACTAAATATAAGTGCTTTATACGGTTCTTAACTTATTATTTGTATAAAATTAAATAAACATGTTATATGTTTATATGTGTGTGATATATAACTTCTTACTTTTCAAATCTCAAACTTGTAATCATCTACCGGTTTTTAGTACTTAGTATTTTCAGATTTTTAATACTTATGATGTATATGTTCTTGGTTGATTTTTGATTTTTCCTAAAATACATTTATATTCATATCAATTTTAAAAATAGTGATTAGTTTGACAATAGAAATTAAACTAGGATAAAATAAAAATAGAGATTGCGATGTATCATTATTAATATTGTCTCAAAAACTGATTTTTTATTTTACTAAATATATAATCAAAACTCATTTATACGGTATAAATTAATTCTTACATTCAAATTTTACATATTATGTTTTTTTCTTTTTTTTCCTCGTACATACAATTTGATTATGCATTTGTAAGAATTTAAACTCACGTCGTATTTACATATGCATTTGTAAGAATTTAAACTCACATCGTATTTACATGAGCTAATCAATAATCCCCCTCGGTTAGAAGGCATGAGCAATGCCTTGTTATGTTTGGTAAGATAGGTAAACCCACCCACCCACAGACCAAACCAACCAACCTTAATAAGAACCTTGGTTTGACAATTCAAAACCGAACCAAACACGATGGTTTCGTTAATTAGACTTAAAATCGACGATTAAATAAGAAAACTAACAAACATATACTCATATCATCGAAGAAAGATAAAAAAACAAAAGGTCTAGATCGTTAAAACAATATCTTAGATATATAGTAATTAGTAATAACATATTAATTAAATTATCTACCTTTATACAGCTTGCGGGGTACATGGGGGTCTCTATGCTCTAATCGATGCTCTCACATGTTGCGGATGCATGTATTCGTGTTTGTATCGAACTAAGATGAGAAGCCAATTCGGATTACGTGAATCTCCTTGCAACGACTGCCTAGTTCATTTTTGCTGCGAACCATGCGCCTTGTGTCAAGAGTATCGTGAGCTCAAACATCGCGGATTTGACGTATCAATAGGTGAACAATCTAACTTCTTAATTGAATTTATTTTCTTAAATCTGTTCTCACAACAATATATTTCCCCATAACTTATAATCTTTTTAATTATTATTATTAATTAAAATTTTGAATTATTTCGAATATTAATTCCAGGGTGGCAGGGTAATATGGAGAGGCAAAATTATGGAGTACAAATGCCTCCGATGGCTCCAAGAGGAATGGACCGTTAATCTAAACCAAGTGTCACTGTTTTATGTATGGTTTTTGTTTCGTGTTGGATTCATGATGAATTAATTAATTAACTAGATATATGCATGTAATTTATTTTAAAAATAAATAAATAGATATCCTATGTAATTATATTTTTATTTATATATTTATCCACGCAATTGCTTTTGTTGAAAGAAAGTTTAACCATAATCGAAGCTTTTGATTTTATATTGATGGGAAATTGGGAATAATATTGGAATCTTACGGTACTAGAGCCTAGAGGCATCCTATTTGAACGCTCTAGTATTTTTTTATTATTCAATTAAAAAGTAGTATCTTATTTGAATCCTCTACTACTATCAACTACTTTCCTCACCCACAACTAACCTCAGCTTTTAATAAAAAAATTTTAACTAATTTTATATTTTATATTTAAAAACATTAAAAAAATATTCATTATTTATAATACAATTACATATTTAATTATAAATGATAAGAAAAGTAGTAAATGGGATGTATAGATTATTTAAGGGGATAACTATAACCGTTGGACAATGAGTCAATGACACAAATGGGGGTGACAACGCGGGTTCATGAACCTATAAAACTTGAGTTTTTCCCAAAAGAATGTAAATAAAAAACTTATTTAACAAAATGGTGTAGTTTAAAAAATATTTACCAAAATAGTGTTTTTTTACTACTAGCCTTACATACAAAAATTACTAGCATAACATTTTAACTACATAACTAAATTTTTATTACTAGCCTAACAGTTTTAACTACACATAATAGTAACTATTTTAAGTGTTTTATTAAAGTTATTCAAATTTTTGTCTTTTATATTTACTGAATTTTCATTATGTCTTCGATCTTGTGAAATTTTCTATAAATGTAAAACATTTTTAAAAATTATTGATGTAAATGAAAATGTATGGATGGTAATTACTATTTATTGGTTATTTTTAAAAAAAACTTACGATGAAAAGAATTTCACTATAAGAAAACCAATTTTTATGATTTTCAATATAAGTCAAATTCAATGAATTTTAAATCAATTAATGGTAAGCGTGATTCATATATATTTAGTTGAAGCACATATTTAAAAAGAAAATAAGAATCTTTTTAAAGATTAAAACATCTAACGAAAGCATGTGTTAATGTTTATATTTATAACATTCAAATATCAATTTTGACTTGTATTCAGAACAATGGAAGAGTCCTCCTACAAGAATGAAGAACCACATGAACTTTGAAACCTTTTCTTCAAAATATATTTTTGCTACGCGTGATATTTGACTGAAAACTCAATACTTGAAATTTTATTTAGTTAGACATACTTAAAAGATCTTTAATATAATCGATCCTAGTAACATTTCATAAGATCTTCTAGATACCCACAAATAAGCATTTTTAATAAATTTTTTTGGTCCTAATAATAATACACACTTTTGATTATTTACATAACAAACTCATTACATGCGAAAGTATTAAGACTTTACATTTAACAACAAAAACTAACGGTGTTGAGAGGTTAGAATTTATTGAGACAATTTCAAAATCATAGGAGGCACAAATGTGATTTTGGAAACTTTTGTTGAAAACCGTTATTTACGTCAAACCAGAGAAAACAAAAGCAAAGTTTACTCTTAATATTATGTATACTATAAAAAAATGCATACCAGTGGTGTGAGAGCAACTTACTGTTCCGGGTAGCGTACGACCTTTGAAGAGGGAGTACAAGACTGCACCGAAAAAACGGTTTAGTTTTTATTTATAATGTTAGTCCTGCGTTATAATTATTAACACAAAACTTTTTCAAAGATCAAGCAATTGAAGAAAAAAGAACTCATGGACAACGATATAGAACGACATTACATACACGGTTTGACTAATAACTTGTCTACGCAAAACGAAAGAGTCCAACTTTTATATCATGCAATATAAAACATCACAACGAATGTCTAAGTTAAACAATATAACATAATTTTTTATATATTAAAATATCCGCCAGTAGTTAAAATTTATACGTATTTCAAACAAAAATTCTATACATATTTAGTTCGGCCTCCTTGATTTGGTTCTTGTGATTTTCGGCCCCTCTACATCTTTCTTCAAGCTCCGTCACTTATCTGAGTCACTTGTGTTTATAGTGCTCTATGATCATTTTGCCTACGGATGTTTGCATCAATAGATTTATCTGTCATTGATACATATATTTGATAAAATATATAAATGATGAGGTAGTAATACGTACGTTGTAAAAACATACAAACTCCAAACAATAAAAGTATCATATATAAAAGAATTCAGTACAATCAAGATATAAATAATATATAAAATATATTAACATAATTAATAAGAAACCATCTTGCTATACATTAACGTAAAGTTTCTCAAAGAGTGACAACTCATACTATACATTAACTAATGCGAATGACTAAAAGTTACCTAACCAAGACCAATAAATTGCAATGAAATCAATACCCTGACTAATGAAAGTTAGAGTACGTTATTAAACACATTTGTATTTAATTTATTTATACGAAATAGTAGTATTAATCAAGATGTCTCGACCATCAAATCTTTTATTATATACATGATGATCAACCTATTAACATGCAACAATTCTCGCTTCTATGCGAATCCACCCAAAAACATCGCGAAAAAAACAATGGATAACATCATTTTGATAGCCGAATCCCGAGTGTATAAATACCATATATGCACCAATATCAAACCAATTTGCATGCTAAACTCGATTATCCAACGTATAGTTAACATTCTATCGGGATAATTGAGTTTAAAATGAATTCCTCAGCCCCAAACGACGACAAGGATAAGGCTCCTCAAACTACAGATGGTCCTCAAATGGTGCCCGCTGCAGCGCCTTTATCTGATTCAGATTCCAGCAAAGGTGCCGCTGGTCCATCGAGCCAGTATGTGGTTGGGGTTCCACCACAACAAGTCGTGGTTCCTACTTGGTCAACTGGTCTTTTTGAGTGTTTTGATGATATCCCAACCCGTAAGTTTTATTATATTAGATTTGCTAGTTTTCGCATTCCATACAAAGATCTTTGTCTTTTATAGTTCATTTATCAGTAACTCTTGAAAATGAATCTAATCTGTTTCCATTAACACCAAAGAAATATAGATTGAGAATAAAAAATGATATATAAGACATATCAACAATGACTAAAGGCTTCTTTATTGAAATAATTCATTACTAGAAAACTGGACGTCTCATACGCCGGTTTTTGTAGGGATTGCATTGGGAATGGCTTTTTTCCGACAAAAAAAATGCCTGAAAATTGCCCGTAGTAAAAATAAACAACCAATTTCCGACCACACTTTTCAACAAAAATTATGATTAATGAAAATTAGGGTTCAGATTTTTCTATAAATCACGTTCAACATTATTCTCTCCACACCGGTTACAAATTCTCTTTTAGCTACCTACAAAGTTTATAACATAATTAAATAAAAAAACTATATAAGATAAACTTTTTACCTCTAAGCACTAACAACCAACATATATAGTTATTAACTTATTATTGATCAACTATTGTTGTTGATATTATGTTGCTACCAATACTCATTAACACCAGCTCTAAACTTCAACTGACTTTATGTTTGATGTCTAACGATACTTTCTAACAATCACCTAACGATGTTTTTGATTTTAACAGTTATTATAACCGCTTTTGCTCCTTGCGTTACATTCGGGCAAATCGCAGAGATGGTCGATAGAGGACAATACAGTAAGCTACATTCATTATATTTCAACTCGCGATTAAGTAACTCATGTTTTAAATCTTAATTTCTAACATTGCAATGTATTACAGGTTGCGGTTTATATACTATGCTTCACGCTGGGATACTATACTTCACGGGGTGCGGGTGTTTGTTATCAGCATACTACAGGATCAAAATGAGCCATTTATATAAGTTGCCCAACGACCCGATCATTAATATTCTTGTTCATCTGATATGTGAACCATGTGCCTTGTGTCAAGAGTATCGCGAGCTTCAGGCTCGTGGGTTCAACATGCAACTCGGTAACATTGTTTATAAGTTATAAACATCTAGTCTTTTTTTTTTCATAATTCGTGTTTTAAATTTTAATCGCATCTATCGATTTCTATGATGGTCAGGTGTTGGGTGGCGCAACCAGTCGCCGGAGATTCAACAAACCGGTGGAGTCATGGTGCCACCTAAGGTTCCTGGGGGCATGACTCGTTGAAATGTAGACAGATTTGATCACTTTGGGATGTTGAGGAATTAAGCATGCTTTTTTTTTGTCACATAATTATTAGTTACATTACATTATAATTAAATTGTAATTGTGTGGTTGTGATACGATGAATATTATTACCATCGTACGCTTTTGGTTAATCGAGGCTAGAGAATCTATAGGGCTGTCATGTTCTTGTAAGTCTTTAGTTGTTGAAATACATCAGAAAGTTTGAACTTTGAAGTTAATCTACAACAATATTTAGCATGTTTAATCCGTTCATCTTGTTTCTTTAACTTTCTGCACTACTAGATAACTGTTATTTTCCGTCAAAAACATTTTTTTTGTCTGAAATTCCTACAATTTTGCTACAAAATCTAAAATTTCTGTCACATTTCCAATTAATCAGCGACAAAATAATGCTTGACGGATCCTTTACTTGACCGTAACTATAAATAAAAAAATGTCGGAAACTTGTCGAAACGACATTACTCCCGACCTTACGTGGGGGAAGTTATTATTAAACTTATATTTAAATTAAACAATATAAAAGTAGAGTCCATTATTGCTCCATTTCCGGCGACAATTACAATTATAAAACGAAAGTCGGCCCCCCCATCACTCACTAAACTCTTGCAACTTTTCATAAAGCAAATTACTCCAGTTAGTACACCTCTAGAATTATTATATTATATACACAATATTCTCTGGTCAAAATTCAAAAGAGATTGAAATGAGATGAAATGATGGAATGTGCAGAAGAAGAATTGGAACGAAGAAGCAAGTTCTTGAGCAGTTTAATCGCCAAAAAGAAAGCAGCTGATCAACAACAAAAGCAAGTAATCAATCATCATAACAACAACAACAACAACAATAATAATAGTAATAATATTATTAGAGTGAGAGCTTCAGATATGGCGATTGGTATGCAGAACAATGCATTCAAGTGTTCAACAGATTATCTGCATTCAATTCCTTGTAAAAATGGAAATCAAAGTCATGTGAAGAAGATTGATAGCAAACGCCTTGCTCTTGCCCTCAAGAAGGTATGTATAGTGTTTTTTAACGACTTTTTTTAACAATATAATAATTTAAACATAAATATAAATATGAAACACTTGAAACTCTTGTTACGATACAGTACTAAAAACTTAACATGTAATTTGTAAGTAGGGGTTTAAACGAGTTCAGTATGTCATGAGCTATTTGATATGGTCGCTAAATTGATATGAACTCATCCAAGTCTCTAAATTAATTGTTTTGAACTTAAACAACTATTTTGAAACTAATTAATAAACGAGCTCGAGCTCAAGGTCTTTTATCACAAGCAAAACAAACCTATTACGTTTGTAAATATAATAATATTTGTAAAATGATATAGTATAATTATAGTTACATTACATAAATTATTAAGTATGCGATTAAATAAATTTATATAACATATATGATGAAATATATTCAAGTATAAGTATGAACATCTATAAAGTTAATTATGTAGTGTACACGCAATAAAAGTAAATATATAACTAACTAAGCTCAAGCCATGCTTGTAAAATTACCCTTGATTGCTCAAACTAGCTCTTTTAAGTCGAACAAGCTTGAGATTAGCATATTAGTCAAGCTTGGGTTTGGCTATACGCCTGTTAAGAGGCTAAACCTTAAATCTTAAATCTCGTATTAAATGTAAAGAACATATAATATTAATGACAAAATGTAAAGAAGTTATATATTTAAAAATTAGTATATTTTGTATTATTAGTTTTCTTAGGTAAAAGATTTGTGAAATTAACCCTGAAGTATGTAAATTCACTTTGAAAAGAATAGTATCATTACAAATTATCTAGTCATTAATGGATATTCTGATGATCAAATGTCTTTTAAGATGTGGCTAATTATGGTTGATAGTGGTAGATTAGAAACCGTTCTAAAAAAGTATAAAATATAATTAAAATAAAAAATATTACAAATATTCTAGTCCACTTGCACGAATGGATCAAGTTTTTTCAACTTTTGATGAACCTTCACGTCCAAGAATCTAAAAATAAACAGAAAATTCCAAAGAATATGGTCAAATTTGTTTGTACAGTGTCAGACTTGGAGTAACGTAGTTGTCTTAGAAATTTGTTTCAATAAATAAATAAATTAAACACAAACGATAACAAATATTTTCTAATTTAAATTAATGTATGTGATATTGTTGTGATGTTTGCAGAAATTCGATTGTTTGTATGGACCGGCTTGGCATTGTATCGTGGGGACTAGCTTTGGATCGTATGTCACACATTCTTCCGGTTGTTTCTTGTATTTTTCGATCGACAAAGTTCATGTTCTTCTCTTCAAGACCACCGTTGACCCGATAAACATCCAACATTAACTAACTCTCCTCACTCTAGTTCGACATATATTAGCTAGTTTATGTAACACTGGTTGTACGATATGTTGTAGTGTTAATCGAGTAAATCTTTTGGGGTAATTGTTAAAGGTTGTAATTGACTAACTGATATTCGTCAGATGGATCACAACGAAGTCAATTAACACATTGACTTGACTAAATTTGACTTTCAGACACTATCATTTGCCTTTAGCAATAACTATGGTGACTGAGATATTAATAAATATGACAGGTCGTATTTTTGGGTTGAAGAGTCATGCCTAAAATCCATGCACTCGAACTTAAACACACACTTCCTGTCAATTTCTGTTTAATTTACTAGTTCATAAATGCCCAAATATAAATAAAGTAGTCATATTTGTGTATGTGTGTAGAACTCATTTTTAAAAAAATAAATAAATAAATAAAAATAGGTTAAACTAGTCAATAGAATACGAAACGAACCTGTTTTACTAAATCTAAACCATTTGTTGTGTTTTCGAGTGGTTCCACTAATTCAAGACCCTATCAATAAATACTCATAGGACCAAAAATTAGGGGTATTAAAAAATATTCGAATCTGAGAACCGATCCAAAAATCCAAAAATCCGAATCCAAATCCGAAATATCCGAATTTTCGGATATTCGAATTTAGGATATCCAAAAATTCGGATTCGGATAATGATTTTCAAAAGTTTTGGGATATTCGGATATCTGATTATCCGAAAACTAAAAAATATTTTTTTATTTTTTAAAATTTTAGATATATTTTTACTTTAGATTGAGAATTTTTAGTGTATATTGTGACTTTTATAATATGAGTTGGTTTTTTATATTATTTTTATAATATTATATGTCTAATTATTGTGAAAAATGAAAAATGAATATCGGATATCCGAATCACTATCCTGTGATTTTCACTATCCAAAATTTTCGGATATCCAACTTCGAACACCCCTGCTAAAAATCCAATCAATAGAATGCTAAACTAATAGCAAACAATATCAAATCAAATCGTGGCACTATCACAAGAAAACCACACACCAAAGTAACAACGCTTGAACAACGTCGGAAAATGAAACTGAATTACAAAGCGATAAGCCGTGAGATGCAGTCGAGTTTGTAGATGGAATCATCGAAGTACCATTAGTTAACGTGTCGTTGCTCCCTCCGCTACATCAAAATAAACAGAATATTTTATCTGTTAGTAATCAACCAAGTAATCAAGTTTCATTACTGTTTTAATAACATCACATAAACTTTTCTTAACAATACATTTACATTCTCTATGAAACAATATTAAAGCTTGAGTGGTTTTATTTATAGCTTAAACTGTAACATCATAAGAAATATATTTTTACCTTCCTAGAAACGTACAAGCACCACGACCTGCACAAATTTGCAACAAACTTCTCAGCGAATCGTAATTTTGGTACGCGCAACGTACAATCATACAAGCATAACGTACAAGTAACCGACTTACTCGGGTCAGTAGTACTGACGGTAGCCACCCCATTGAAATCACAAGTCCCATTAGCCATGCCCATCTGATGATAATACACATTGAACGCGTAACTCGCATGAGCCACGACCGTATCGGGCTCGTAACACGGCCCACCCTGCGCCATAACCGAACAGTTAACCCTCCCCGCCCCACACGCCCAATCCAACGCGGCCTGCAACATTTTCACATCAGCACCATCTTTCGCCACACAATACGTCGGGCCACTAGTATCATTTCCCAACACGGGCCCCGACCCCGTCAACTGCAACACGTAAACCGGCCTCCCGTCGGGGAAAAACAAGCCCCATTTCCCCGCGGATCCCGTCTTTAAATCTTCATTATAAAGCTCGTAAATATAAGTACTCGTCGCGACACCGGGGTGCTTCGGGGTCCCGGTGTTGCTTATAACATGTTTAATCAAGTTACTGTTATATGTATTCGCGTTGTCCACGGTGGCATCCGGCTCCGACGAGTCTCCGGCCGACGGCCAGCCGGATTCCGTCACGACGATCGGAATGTTGGTGAAGTTTAGATACAACATCGCGAAGTAAGCGGCGTCAACGACGGCGTCAAAGACGTTAGTGTAGTGCAAAAGGGTGTTCCGATCAACGGCTTCTTTCTCCGGCGAGAGTGGCCGGAAAAGCGCGTAATCTAACGGAATTGCGCCGTTGGATTGAACGTAATCGTTGTACGGATAGACGTTAAGCATGAGGTAAGATTCAGTTGATCGGAGAAACTCCAGCAACGGGATGATCACGGGCTCTAAAGATTTGTTGAAGAAGGCTTGTGACGGTGGGAAGGAGTCGAGGATGATGGCGGAGGAGTGGGCGGTGGAGACTTTGATTCGGGAGTGAAGTCCGGCGGAGACGAGGGCGGAGTGGATGTTTTCCACGGCGGATGTTAGGACGGAGGCGGCGTAGGGGGTGGTGGTGAGGACTTCGTTGCCGACGGAGATGGCGGAGATGTTGGTGGCGGAGGCGTAAGGGAGGATGTTGCGGGAGATCCAGTTGGTGGCGGTGGTGGCGGATTGGGCGACGGCGAGGAGGTGTTGGTTGGGGACGGTGACGGTGACGTGGATTCCGGTGCCGGCGAGGGCGGAGAGCATGGATTGATCGGCGTCGTAGAGGCGGACGTGGCGGATTTGCTGAGATTTGAGGAGGACGACGGTTTGGGTAGGGTTTGGCATGTCGGAGACGGCGGTGCCGATGTTTACTCCGACGAAAGCATCTGCAACGACAACATAGAAAGTGTAGGGACTGAAGTTTCACATTAGCGGTAGTTGAGGGTTAAAAATGAAATATTTTGCAAATAGTCGTGACTTAATAATGAAAACCATGTTTTTAAGTAAAACCGTAAAAACCGAAAGTAACCTCTAGCCAATCACATAATTTATAATTTTTTTATTTTTTTTGTTATTGTAAATGTATTTAAGTAAACTTCATTCTCATTATTTAAACTTATTATATATTTTGTAATCTAAACCCTGAGGAACGAAGACGATGATAAAACGAGTTACATATATAGAATTCATAGTTGTACATATGGTAATATGTACTTACATATATGTAACCCTTTAGTTTTTGTGGTTTTTAATTATAACATTATTTTCAAGTGATCTCTCCTATATGCAACTAAGGTTAAAATTGATAAAGTTGGAGATGACGATTGAATATGTCTGTAGGTTAATAACTTTGGTCTCATACTTGATTGTAAATATCTCTCTTATACCAGTTGAGTATTTGGTGTATAATGCCTATCGTGTTCACGAGTAAAACCTTATTGAATATTACTTGTTGGGATGTTCATTATGCGATATCAAGCTCATCTCAAAATACAACTGAAAGTATAAATATATTAGGTTTTCATGCTAGTTCGAAACCTAATAAAAGTTTTAGAACTAATCATATGCCCGTCACATATCGCTACCGGCCCATTACTCGTAACGAATGTTTCGGGTTTTATGTTTTCATATCTTGTTCGGATACTTTGTTGTGTCTAGATTGGATATAAATAAAAAAATATGTATTCATGATTTATATACAAGTAAACCCATCAACATTATTGTTGGTGCATAGAAAAGGCAGATACCATTAATGGTCCAAAATTATTACAAAGACTATACAATGGTCCAAAATCTTTAATAGACAATGCAAATATAATGGTGCACACCCTTCCAAAATTTGATGTCATATATCACAATGCGAAGATAATGACAAGGATGCCCTCTAAAGAATTATTAAGTATTTTGTACAAGAGAATAAAGGGAAAGGTAAAAACCTTTTAGACTCAATTGACATGTGAAAAAATGGTTAAAACTTAAAAGGGTACAAGATGAAAGTATCTTTGAAGAATTAAATAGTTTAAAAGACACAAAAAGAAGTGAACTTTATGATCAAATAATTGAGAAAGATTGAATGAAACAAGTAAAAGCAGAAACTCATGTGAGTATTAGGGTAGAGAATTGACCTTGGTCAGCAGAAGCAATCAAAGGAAGAAGTAGAAGGATGAAGATATTGATCACCATTTGTAATATTGATCAACCTCAAATCTTCAAAGAATCATAAATGGAAGCTCAACATGAAGTACCTATAACGGAATTCAGATATTGACAGCAATTTGTAATCTTTATTTCATCCAAATCTTTGACAATTTTGAAGCTAAGTGATGGAAGATGTGAGAGAGAAGTAATCTAGAGAGAAAGTGAGAGTCTTCTAGAGTCAATTGTGATCTTGATATAGAGGAATTTAAACTTGACTTCAAGAAGCTAAAGTTTTGAAGGGTATGACTTATGAGGCTGAGGATGCTGTTGAAGGAAGAGATGGGCTTTTAGATTGCAGAACTACAAGAGAAATCCTTCAAGTAGTTTAGTTTTTCAAAACTACCCCTTTGTAAACTACATGACACACCTCTTAAAAATATTGTATGTATCAAGTTTAGACATCTTCAATGCCCATGGAGCGCGCCCGTGGTCCGATACGGAAGAAATAGAAAGTGATGAGAGGCACTTGAGAGAAAGAGAGAGAGAGAGATCTAAAAATACATCTATAGACCATGAGAGGCACTAACATCGAAACTACCTTTAACAGAGGAGACTTTATATGTTATAAGCTTCCTCGGTAGAACTCAGATAGACTAATGAAAGATGTCCGGAACCTAAATGGTGCTAGGCACTCTTACATGAATGTGTAGAGGATGATGTGCGTAATTTAGTGTTTTAATGACGCACTTTTCCCTTTGTAAATCCACGAGTCACCTTTGTACTTTTAATATGGCTCAGAACCAAGAATCCTCTTCTACTCTCCTCACAATGCCACCCCTCTTTGTGACAACAACAAAACAGTCTCTAATTAGTCGTAGACAAAACAAGAATTAATGACAGACAAACAGATTGTCGTTAAACAAACCTGTTAATAGAACAAACGAGTCTTTAGTCACATAACACAATGTAAGTTATTAATCCCCCAATGTACAGTTTATATGAATGAAGACATTAAACGCATGTGAGAAGATTCTTTAGAAGATTTTTTGAGGATGGGCTTGTTTAAGGGGGGTGATATGTCAAACCACATTTTTATAAGGTAGTAAGTTGTAATAAATGTAGATATGAATGGTGTATTTAAAATTTAAATCCTACTGTGGAAGACAAGTGTTGAAGCCTGTATCGTATGTGTGTCCGTGTATTTACTAATGGTGTGTCTGTGTCAAAGATTGTGATCCGGAGAAATTTCACAGGATTCAAACAGGAATTTCATAAATTATCCCTAACTACTAAAATGCAGCCCGCGCAATGTGGCGGGACATTGATATTTACTCTTTTAGTGCAGTGTGTCGATTTGATTAGTCTGTATCGTGAATGATAGCAGCAAATATTCTTATTTCTAACATCCTATAGAGCATAAAAGATTGCACGAAATTTAAAATCATCTGAGATTTATGAACGCTTCAACTGCAACGAATCTTCTAACAAACACAACCAGATCCTAACTCCTTTGAGGTTTATAATCATACAAACACCAAGTACAACTTCCATTATGCACATTTTCTGCAGTCCAAACAACGAATGTCATCTAAGCAAATCAAAGCAGCTGCCAGTCATCTTGTGTTGAGCCTTCAGCATCATCAGCTGCATCAAAGGGATCAGCTTCATGAGTCCTGCTGGTACTGGTTGGTGAATGGCGGGCCTGAGTTATTGTGAATAATGGAGCACCGTTTGATTCTGCGGCTAGCTCAGATGCCCGTGAACAAAAATCATCAAAATCATCTACACACCATAACAGAGAAAGGTCAAAATGGTCAAAGGTTCAGCTTACTTTCGGCCCAAAATCAAACTTTAAAACATTCTTGTTTGAGGAAATGACCTAAGAAAGCCAGGTTTTCAGATGCCACATTGGAAAAGTCAACATAGTCAAATCTTACCATCATTTTAGAGCGATAACTGTTCAGATAATTCTATATCGAAAATTTTCAAAGTTGGTAATGTCAATTCGATCGTTTTAGGTTTTTTCAGTACCTCAAACAAAATCAGTTCAAAACTGGTGATCTTTTTCTTTATTTAGCCTTTAAAAAATTATCAGATTTGTAACATGTGTACCTTTGTCTCGGCAGTAAAATCCTATGGCCAGAGATGGGTCAATGGATTCGAGAGGAATCTGCCGTATAACACTGCCATTATGAATTTATGAAAGGTTAGAATAACAGATAAAGGGTTAAATTATGAAAAAATTGGCATATTCATAGAATTATACAAGTATTCAAGCCTGCTTAAAAAATAGAAGAAATCAAGTACATACTTGCAGTGATATGATGAAGTATCAGCCTCCAGATTATCCTTGCTGATGTTAACTGTCTGAAGATATTACAAAAACAGTAATGTGACAAACTAAACTGTGTTCTTTTCCAAAACAAAGAAAAACAGCACCTCTATTCTGAGGCAATGCTATATGATTATTATAAGTTTAAACGGCAAAAGCACATCAAAAAGCTATCTTTTCTACAACTTCAACAGCCCATGTTACAATTGATTATCTGATTCCTAATTACTCGATATCCGATAATCACTTTAAAGAAGGGAAATCCAAACACCCCCTAAATCCATATGGCCCTAATAAAGCTGCCAATAGAAGAAACAATAGACCAAGAAAAGTGGGGAACATGCCGTATAAAGGGCTCTATATAGCCATAATCTTTAAAACTGATTTATTATGTGGGATTGAGATTTCTACCTAGAGTATGGCTCTAACACATTAAAATATATATGTAAAAACAAAATTTTCTTTCTAGCTACTTACATGCAGAAATGTAACACACAAACAAATACCTGTTGAACTTCATGGGGATCAAGATAAAAAACTTTATCATCTTGCACACCAATAAGATATGTTGAAGCACCAGGCCTACCACCCAATATGCCAAGGCTCTGGGGAAAGGTAAATGTGGCAGCCAGCAAAGGTAGATATCTGGAGTGTATAAAAAGTCAAACAGAATATTAAAGTCAGGTCAACGATCAAGAAAAGCTCATATAAACAGGTTAGTATATAATATCATATGAGTATAAATCCTCATATTATCATATAGATACCAATCATACCATTAACGTCTAAGATAATAATGTTATGTACCTAGGGTTTACTTTGTCAAGACCTAGAACCAAAGGAACCAGCAAGAGGAGAGGTGCCCAGTCAACTTGGTTTCTTGAAAACTCGGAACAAATTCTTGAGGCATCTTCAATACAAAGAACTGGTGCACCACCACGTTCCCCATCTTCATCTCCTGAAACAATATAAATGGCCATTGGAAACAACTTCTCTTTAAGTTCATTGTTCTCAATATTGCGACGTGCAAGTGTCTCCCAGGTGCGACACATGGCATATGGGCCCACCCATGATCCTGGAGCAAGTGCATAACTCTCTCCAGCTTTGAGAAGATTGTGAATGGAGAAAAGTGAATCCTCGGAATCACCGAACATGTGTAGTATCTCGACATAATCCCGATCAAATGGCTGCATCAGTAGCAAGAAAATACAAGCATAAATGAGAAATCTGATGATTTATATATATGCATCCACAAGCCTAGAAAAATAAATGGAATACCAATTACTCAGAATAAGCACACCTGGTTCAATGGTTTTCTCCAAGGTCTGCCTAGCCGATGAACTAGCAATGCCTGTCCACATTAACAAATTTAGAAACATGGAACAATTTTTCACAAGAGTAGAAATAAAAGCAACACCTGAGCAACTAGCATCTGACTACTTCGAAGCATGCAACCCCAATTTACATCACTGGTATACTTTGACTCGCCAATAGACACAAAACCTGAATGTAATAACTATTATCATCTAACCTCAAGTACCGTAATAAATTTCAATGTTAAAGAAAACACCAAGACAGGGGGAAAGGATACCTTTACGATATGTCATCAAAATTCGTGAAGAAAAATCTTCAGAAAATGTAGCATATCCGCTGCTATGAACAGGTTCTTGAGATGGATCTTCCAAACAAATTTTATAGCAAACCCCTAGAAGCCATATATCACTTATTGAGTTAGAAATGTTACTCTTGTACCCCAAAACACGCTCCTGAATTCTCCTCATTGAACCACCATTCAAAACTCTCTTCACTGCTGAAGTCCAACCATGCTTTCCAGTACTGGTTTCGTGATTCTTCTTCTGGAAAACCTTAGACTCCTTGTGGGTATCAAAAACTGAAAAGGCAGATACCAAGAATCCTGACCACAATGAAGACTTTGGGGATTTGCGGTTGCTTTGCCCTGTCTCAGAACAGATGGAACCACAAATTCTATCTGGAGAATCAGTTGAATTAGTATCAGTCTTATCAGGTATATTCTTCATTACCTAACCATTAGCTGCACCAAAATAATTAAGGAAAATCTTGAATTTGGCAAGTGCTAATTGAAAACAAAGAAATAAATGGAAACATGTGGAAGTAAATAAGTGTAATTAAAGTTGTCATTTATATAGTAGAGGGAATATATGTGCATAAGAAAAACCCACAATCCCACATTGACATGTCCAACTTGACAACTGTTTAACCAAAGAAGGAAACAAAAAGCAGATCATGATAGGTTGAAGCGGTGTAAGAAGAAGGTAATGAATAAAAGAAGCAAGCATGTCTACTTTCAAAGAAATCTAAAAACATAACATAACATACATTTTCATCATAATTTTAAGTTCCTTACAAATTTCAGAAATCAACTCCTCATATTCACAAAATTACAGTTGACCCATGCTGAAATAGCTATTTATATAAATCAAGAGTGAAACTTAAGTGCAAAGAGAGCAAAAGAAAGGGAATTTTAAATAATCCAAGCATCTCAAAGTTTACACAAAATCCATTATGACCTTTGAGATGTATAAAGCCATATTCCAATACAAAAGTACTTTTTCTTAATGCACGCTTCTCATCTGTATGGTAGTCCCTTACTAAGAAAGGAATTCTTCATGCAAGAACAAAAGCATACTTTCAAATGAAAAGTCAATCATAACTTCTATTCTGCAAGCCTCGTGGGTTCTAATGATCTAAATTAGTAGCAAATAAGCTGTTCTAAGTATATGGCCATCACAATCAGCATTTCACATTTTAGCATATCTATAGGCCAGATGTTGGAATCAAGGTTTCAGTTTCTATATAGCTCTAACCAGTAACCCCAATTAAGTAAGTCTAGGTTTCGATAACAAATTTGGTACACAAAAGGTATCATAAAAGTTGCACATCCAAAGACCTTAAAGTCTTTAAGCAAATCTTATACTTACAGAACCCCCAATTTCACATATTCCAACACAGGACAGTAGATTAATGCACTTGCCCTTTTAGAAAAGTGTCAATAACATGTTAGAAAGATTACAGTGTTTACATGATTCATTCAACACAATCATAACCTGAATCATCCCTGGTTTCCAAGTTTTTCACTGCAACTTGTCCTTTTGGTGTTTACGTCATTTATTCAGTGTTATGATTTCTTATGTGTTTTGTTTGGGTGGGCGGGGAGGGGGATGATTATAAACATGTTAGAAAATTTATGGAATTTATAACAAAAAGGATATGAGAAACCTACAAGTCAAGAAATCCATCAATACCCCATATTCAACTCGAGTAATCTATCAAATACATTCTCAAATCATGATGCTACTGTAATGATTTCAGATGTGCACCTGGGGTAAAATATGAATGAAATGAGCGCAGTAGAAAGTGAAGAAACCTAAACCTGATTCCTGAAGGATAATAGAATTAAATTGGAGGAAGAAGCCGATGTAGGAAGAACTAACCTACGTAATAGTTACTTCTACTTGCTAACTTAAATCAGCCCAATTGAGGTCAAATTCCTAAATGTATAACAGATGTTTTAAAACCTAATTCTAGGAAGAAAGAGTATCAATAACAGTTCAAATTGGCACAACAATATTCTATGAAACGGCTAATGGGCATTTTAACTAGACCTAGCTAAAATTCATTCAATTTCTGCTAACATTCACCAAACGTGTTCACCTAGGAAACAAATCATAATCATACACAACAACAAACAGAAACATATACACAGATCATACGCACATACATCGATAAACCGAGAACAATAACTACAAAATCAAATATGCAGACAACCAAAAGCCTAAAACACAAGAAGCAAAAACTCTGAATCATATTCAAAGACATGATTAACTTACCGATTGGGACAGAACTTCAAATCACATCAATCAGAAAGTAAAATTATATCATTGAGGTCCTGATAAACTCGAACAATCGATCTCTGCAACAACGAATTTTAAGTAACAATCGAAGAAAGAAAAGCTTAATTGCGAGAGAATTGAAGGTTGTTGAAGTAGATTTGTAACCCTAATTATACGTATATCACCATTGTTGTTGTATCTACAATCAATCAAACAAGAGAAGAAAGGTTTTAACGCTTACGCTAAATTTGACATCAATCACCACCTGCACAAGCTGCGCGTGATAACGACGTTCTCGAGTTTTAACGCCTACGCTACCATATTAATAAGTTTCTTATTCTAAATATCATCTAATCAATTTAGATTCTAAGTTTATGTCATTTTTTATCACTAATATCATTAGTGATAGACAATGACCAATTAATATTAATACTTTATAAATATTTGTAAAAAAACAAACTTTAGGTTAAGAAATGTTTGACATTGTTTGTAATGGTATTATAAATATACGAAACTGAAAAGAACAATCCAAGACCTAATGAATCGTATTAAATTTTAGGTTAAACGAATCTTTTTTTCTTTCTAACAATGGTATCCAACGTTTTGTTGACTCCATATTCTCATAACTAGACCAATCATTATACCGGTTTATGGTTTATTGATCGAACCGATTAGGTTAGTTTCGGAAACCTAATGATGTCACGAATGATATATAAATAAATACATATATATACACACACACAAACACATGACACATACACACATAAGTATAAACGAGATACAAACTACTTTAAGTATTATTGTTACTTTGTAATATAGTTAAAATACCAAGTCTGAAATAATAAATAACTTAATAAACGAGATATTGTAAGAAATAAATAAATATAATGATTGAGAACGGTACAGTCCAGCCACACTCAGATTCACATGTTCAACCAGTTGATATTATACAGGCCAATGTAAATAAATACAGTTCAAGAGTATTTACCAAGCTGATTATGCTAGTGGTTATACATCTGACCCACTAATCATGTTCAGTTCCAAAACAGTAGGCTGAGTAAGCTACAGATGTCACAATCCGAATCTACCTATATATTCAATTGGAGTACATCTCTTTCAGCATAAGGTTCTCTCTTTTTCCGCTACTTGAATGACATTTAGTTTGGTAAAACCGAATTTGAAAAAAATCTGGTTATAGTTCAGTTACAATTGATAGCTTTGTTGTTTTAACGATAAAAAACAAAGATTATTAATGCTAATGGTTATTAATAATAATACATTAGATATATTCCCAAACAAGTAAACATACCCGCAAAAAGTCTTTTTATGTCACTTTGTATCTCCTTAATTGTATCATTTTGATCCGTCTGTTTATTCCCACACAACAAAACCCAATTTTGCCAGAAATAGAAAGAGTATGATAGCATGAATGTGACTTAAAAACCTATCAACCAACATCACTTATGTTTTTGTAAAGTCAGATGAATCTAACTTAAACCCGAAAAACCCAAAACATAACTTAGTCATCCTTGTCTCACGGTTCTTTATCTTCGTGTATATCCTTATATGCTTAGCGCGTAGATGATGTCTTAAATAAACAATCCAGAAATATACATAAAAGATTTTAAACACGAGCAATGAACATAAAACAGTAGTCACTTGAAAATAATCATATAGTCATATATCCTCGTCTTTATAGATTTATCCTTAACACATAACTAAACCACTATGTATGCATTAATGTGGTTTAAAAACCTAAGAACTTGCACAACTTTATAACATTAATAGTTAATACACTTGAATTTCTCTAATTCTCAGCTGCAGCAACAGCATTCATGCTGCTTAGTGAATCCTTGGTGACATTGTAAGGAGCCGAAGCCATTACTCTGTATAACCGCACATTAATGTAAAAAAATTAACTTTAATGATAAAAACTATAAACCCAACAAAAAATATACATTTTAACAGACTATTGGGTCAAAATGTCTAAATTACCACTGACGGTTCGTACCTTTCTTTGCGCTTCTCAAGAAAGCGAGCCAAGGATGCTTTGCGCGCTTGGGGAACAGCTGCATACGACAAATTGATTGTCAACTTCCATATATATAACCAAAGTTTTATAACTAACTTAAAAGAATAGTATGTTACCAGATTGCATCACTTGCTCAAGTGAACTAAAAACTCTTGGGGTTTCCACTTTGCTAACTATTTTAGCACCTTCATCTTTGTTAGTCGGCCCAAGAGGGTGTGAAGACACAGACATTGGGCTCGAGATGGCTGAGCAGGGCTGTGGGTTAACTGGTTGGGACACATAAACCGCATCCCCTGCAGGTGTTTTTGAAACAGGCACCTGGGCTTGAACCCTAGGCTGAGGTGTGCTCGCAGACGCACCACTTGCCGCCAAGAACATGATAGCTTGAGCCTGTGAAAAATAGTCAAAAAAAGATAATCAAGCCTCAAGCTTTTCTCATCAAGATTTCATTTGTGACAAGAAAGATATTATACCTTCTCGGGGGAGATATCATTGTAGACATTCACCATTCCACCATAAAAGATGGTTAGTTGAGCAGGAGCACAAGAAGTCTTGGAATTATACCTTCAATTGAACAAAGAGATAAAAAAAACTGTAATTCACATGTTTGATACTAAATAATCAAGAACAGATAATCAGTCATATAATAGAACAAATTGCAGAATATGTTGTTTGGATGTGCTCGGCTGTTTAAAAATATGATATGCAGATAAACGAATGTTGAGCATTTACCACGTTCTGATTAAGGAACTAAGAATATAATGACTAAAGAGATACTTTTGACATGGAGTAAAAGTCTCTCAGATTAAATTTAGATAATCACTTTGTCGCAGTTTGTAAGAAACTCATAACCCGAAACTGATTATGCGGGCAATAAAGAATCACATAATCAGAAAGAGAATCTGTTTATGCAAACATTAGAAGACCAATTATTGCCACTTTAAGTCATATTAATCAAACCACCAGCTCCAAAACGCAAATCCAAACACCATCTTATTCATCTTAACATCGAATAAAAAACATAAAACCTGTACCATGGTTCGGTGGTTCCAGCAAAAAAGGAACCAATAGATGGAACCGCAACTCCATGCTGCTTAATGGGTGCATAACCAAACTGAGCCCTGTAGAAAGGGTGGCTCACGGAAATAGGAACCACCTGCTTAGCATCATTGGGAATCTGCACAGCAAATGGACTCTGTTGCATGGGATACATAGACAATGAAAAATGAATCCCACCTTGCCTACTAGGACCAATGCTTTTCTAAAAGAGTAAAATACAATGTAAACAATAAATCTAAATATGTATCGCGGTTGCTCCCTTATGAAGAGGAAAAAATTGAAAGAAAAATGTGTGATGAGGATTCCAAAACACCCTAATTGACATTGAGGTTCTGAAAAAACAATTATTATGTTTAAAATAGCGCCAAAAATAGCAAAAACCACGATCTATTGGCAACTGGGATAATCTGTTCATTAAATTAGATAAAGTTGAGCGTTTTCTTCGCATTTTTAGCAAAATATTTTGGTTCTTTAAGAACTAGAATATAACAGTCAACTCTACAGTACATCCAATTATCTTGTACTAATTATTTGGAGATCAAAAATACAATTTCAAGAAAATCTTTGAATGAAATCACAAATGAATGATCATAGATTGAAACCCTGATAGAAGCAAGATAGTATCATTGTATAAAGTCATGATTTCACAGAAAAACAAGCATCAACCACAAAACCTGCTGAAAAATCAACCTGAATTTCACCAGCTTGACGATTCTTCGAGCCTTCGAGACCATCTGCACGCGATACACCAATAAATCAACACAATCAGTTTAGATCCTTCACAAGTTTCATCAGAACCTTCAAAGACACTTAACAATGAACAGACAGAAATCTTTTACCAGACAAAGGCCAGTGTACTGCAGAGCTCTTTGAAAACACTGCATGTGATTCAAATAACCAAATCAGATCAAACACCCTAAAATTAAACCCAAAATAATCCAATTAAAAAGCATCTGATTCTTAAAATCATGTGGATTGAGCATAAATTAATTTTTACAAAAGGGGGCAGTTCTAATTAGGTAAAATGTTGAATTCTGCTTTTTGATAAATAAAGCAACTTCAAACCAACCTAGAACAGCACATGCAATAAATCGATAAATTCCCCAAAATACCGACACATAATTTAAGCGAAATAACCACAATAACACTCTGATATACTAAAATTCACAACAAATTGCAGATTTATTGACTAAAACTGTAAAATAAATTGACTTTAATTCAGTTTGTAAAAGGGAAAAGTTCAAATTAGGTCAAAACATTGAAGAAAAATGTGTGAAAACAAACCTGATTCCTTGCATACTTCAACAGCTTCTTCCTTCACAACGACCACTGATTCTTTAGAATTCAAACCCATGAAATCCCTTTCCATCTTTCAACTACAAAATTTGATTACACCCACAATTTATCGATCAAAACGCCCAAAAATCTCAAAAGATTTTATTGAAACTAAGAATCTTGAAAATCTTTTGAATTACCTTTGAAATACAAAGTGTGTGTGTGTGTGTGTGTGTGTGTGAGAGAGAGAGAGAGAGAGAGAGAGAGAGAGAGAGAGAGAGGTATGTTTATGTAGTCCGATAAATTTGTGAAATAGTGAACCGGTGGTCTCGCTCGCCGAGTTTTTTTTATCTTATTGATTTTTTTTAATATTATAGGTAAAACATTTGGCAATAATACAATTGTAAGATATGCAACACAACTTTTTTAAAAGAAGACACAAGTGCTTTATAATAGTTTCTAAATTGCTCGAAGTGTTTTATTTATTTTGCTGTTAAAAATAAACTTCTAATTAATAAATAATTTAATACATATTAGATTATTTAATTCATTAAATTAAGTATTATCATATCTTATGATAATTTTAATTAATATTTTAAATTTATATTTACTATTTATATTTTTATAACTAAATATATTTAAATTAAGTATTGTTTTATTAAATATATAAGTGTAGAATTACTAAATATTTACATCATAGTAATAATAATAACAACAATAACAATAATAATAATATACTTATCTAGTTATCTACTCTTTGAATAATAACATTTCAACATTAATCTTATTAAAAATAATAATTCTTTAATTTGACACGTTAAGAAATTATATAAAATGTTAAAATCAAAAAATTAATCGATTTGATAAGTTTAAGATAAAGTTTAGAGTAAAAACAATAAGATGGATGCCCTTTAACATCAAGCTATCAAGACACATAAGGCATGAGGATATGACTTCAAGATTAGGGGAAGATGATGTGGATGATAAATTCCATATAAAACAAAATCACTTAAAAAATAATAATTTGTGGTTGTGTTTGATTTTTTTCTTGACATTTTGGTATAAACGTTAATTCTTATAAGTTTTCATTTACTTTTTCAATAAACGTTAAAGATACGAAAGAGATATGAAAGATGTGCACTTTCATTATTGTAATGTTACTTAGAATGATTTGCCTTAGATAATGAGTAAAAAACTAAGGTGACGTTTTTTCAAAAGTATCAACTTATAGTTATTTAAATAGATACTAAGTTTTACTTTTTAAAAGGTTATATCATTCTAACTGTTAATATGACTTCACATGTTCCAGTTTCTTTCTACACATTTCATGATATTTATTTTTATTTTCCTTTATATATGTAAAGAAGCATTCATTTGTAGTGCATTGAATGAATGGAATCATTTATAATTTAATTATATATATGATTTCAATATGAGGAAAATTCAGGAAACTAATTTTATTAAAAAAAAATCTTAAAATGCCATTTGACTAAAAAATTATTTATTGTTATATTTTTTTACTTTTTTATGCCACAAAACGTTCTCATAACATATGTGGTGGCGTCCACATAATACATTCGACTTTAGTATAAGGGCAATCGACCTTATGATAGAGGCAACCAAAAACATAATAGAGATGGAATAAATAGAGGCAGCCAACTATATGATAGAGGCCAACGTACGTATAATAGAGGCAGACATCCATCTAATAAATGCGGTCAAATAATAGGACCGGACAACTGTATAATTAGAGACATCACCATCTATATTGAAGATCGCATACTCGTATTCTATGGCTAAAGAAACTGAAAGAGACAAGGTTGTTAAAGGTTGAAAATTTCTCTTATCAATTTCATGGGGTAATCATCTGCCTTGGTGGTCCAGTAGTAGCATAGATAAAATTCATTATAATTAGGATTCATATGAAGTTCACGAGTGTTACTCTATGCCAAGTGAAATACATACATAATAATATATAGTTTGAAAGAAGGAATATGGTAAACTTATTGTTTAAGGAAAAAAAATAATATCGTGGGTTGGAGGGCTGAGACAGGTCTACCTAATAATAATAAAAATAATAATACATACATTATCAAAATGATTTTAAAAACACATGTGAATGTTATGTATAATATATCCTTGTCCCCACAATTGTTTCTTTTCATGTCCTTGTTTTATGTAAAGCGACTTGGAAGTTGACCGCCCCACCAATTATATTTTTATTCAATTAAATATGTTATTGTATATTTTAAATATTTAAAAGGAACGTGATGTTTAAATATTGAAGAAAAAGGTGGGACTTGGGACGATGAGTCGATGACAGATGTTTCACTCAACGTTTTTAACTGACAAGTAAATTTAAAAGATATTATTAGGTGGTAAATAAACATCGGTAACGGGAAAGGATGTAACACTGGAAAGTAAGTAGTAGATTTTTTTAGACAATGGGATTTTTTACATGATAGCTGACTTGACTTGTTTGTATGTGTTTGTAGTTGTTAACATTTTGGATGGTCGTGTGACATAAAAATAAAGAGTTAGTTGCAAAGATAGTCCATGTGGTTTTGATGAAAGTAACAAGTTTAGGTATTTATTATTCTGAGTAACAAGTTAACGTGTTATGGTTCCAGTATTGTAATGAGTTTGGGTTCTAACGCTAACAACCGTTAACTTTTCTGTTACATTGAAGATAATTTAAGTCATTTCACATCTAAGGGACTAATTACTAACTGATTGTCCTTTGAAAGTTTGTTTGTATAATTAACTCTAACTCTAATTAATATAATAAAAATATAAAAATTTACAATCCCAACCCTCTTCCCTTGCGTTTTCCGGGCCACCATCCTTGTCTAAAACTGCCTCATATCACCCTGCGACCACTACTATCCTCACCACTCGCGTCGAGTTCATAAAAATAGATGAAAATAGCAAATTTTCAAAAAGTTAAAGATCTAAAATGAGAAAAAATAGATATAAATAACAAGACATACCAAAACTCAATGATAAAACTAACAATTAGCTCTTACACAAAATTTTAGGTAACGTGTCAAAATCGCTTCCGATCTCTCCGGACTCTACGAAAAACAAGAGCTAAGTCAAACAACAAATACGTCTTGTAACAAATATACTTTGTTTTGTCAAATTGATTATTAAATAACCCCATGTTACATGTCGCTTTCCTTGCAAATATTCGTAATATTTTCCAAATCTTGGATTGTTTCTATCTAACCACATAATGTGGTCCTTTCCTTAATATTTAAATTCAATAGAACCATTTACATATTAAATAGCAAGTGTATGATATAATTAAATAAAGTTATAATGTCAAAACGTTCATGTCTATTTGACATTGTTCGTGTAGGCCATGTCATGTTCCCCTTTTCAATATATATGTTAGCAATTTCGTGAAAACTTTATAGTTTATGATAACTTAAAAGAATTTAGACCACTTCATTACTATTATAAGATTCCAATACATTTGACTGCACATTTTTCGGCGATGTGCATATATGTATTTTACCTTTCTATAGCACATTCAGATTCTTTTATTTTTTATACAACATACGGTATTTGTAATCATGTTTTACGTGTAAGTTAATTATTTATTTAATTATTTATACGTAAATTAGCATTTAAACATAAGAAAATGATCTGCATATATTTAAGTGAACTTTTTAAATTTGACTTAAGCGTGTACAATTAGTAATAATCAAAACTCGAATTATTAAATACGTGTTATATAAGCACAAATCACATTCTCATTAAAGTCTATAGTATTGCCAGAAAAATTGTTTACACATAGCTGAGATTACATCAAAGCGAAAAGGATCAAATTACATATACGTAGATAGCGAAAAAAATCAAACTACATATATGTATATTAAATAATCAATCACATTTGACAAAGTATATATGTGTATTTGTTTAAAAGTATGAATTTAACGCTCACGTTTGTACGTGATAATTTGGTTAGCATAACTGTAGACCAATATACATATATGTTTCTACTAAATTACATGTATGTAGATTCAATAAACAACCAACAATCATAATAACAAGACGTAAGGACAATGTATATTAGAAACATATATGTATATACACATATGTTCCATTCATGAGTACCAAAACAAAATCTTGGAACGTCAATTGTTCAAGAATATATAAAAACTAAACTAATATTTAAAACTAACAAGTTAACCTAACAATAATGAATAAAATACATATTATTCTTGCTAAAATAATTTTGGATTAGTAAATTTAGATTTCATAAACCCAATCAAGAAACATGCATCAATTTCGTAGAGATCAAGAAACAATAATGAAATAACGTACAAATTATTCTTGTAACCTCAGACAATGAACTATCAAGGGCTAAAAAATAACAAAGAAAACAACATTTTACTTTCTATGCAAACATTGTAAATATAAACCAACACAACCTACAAACAATACCTATATATACAAACAAACATACCAACAAGATCCAACAATATGATTTAGGGAGGTTGAATTGAAGACAAAACTTATTTCTATCCATGAGATTGATAGGCTGCTTCAAAAAAAATCTCCGGCTCAAAAAGACCTTCATCTTTAGGGAAATTGAAAAACATACAAGAAAAAAAACTGTATCATGACAGTTACAAAACAGTATCTATATATTAATGGCAATTTAACAAATTAAATATATGTTCAACAAGAAGATTCACAATTTAAATCAATTTCATGTTCAAACTGTTATTGTGGTGCAACTGCTGATTCAGAAACTAAAGGTTCCATAACTTCAAGAAGCTCATTGCAAAGACCTGTAAAAACAACAGAATCTGTTTCTTTTGGTCTAAACTTGATTAAAGCTGATGGAACTAAGTCTTCATCTTCAAGTGTTACAACTTTCTCTCCAAAGTTTGGGATCACGCGACGTTTAATCACAACAGGATGCAATAATTCAAATTCCAGACTGGGATCTTTCAATGATGAGCTCACAAGCTACATTTAAAAACATAATATTTGAAAAAGATTGTTAAAGTACACTTTTCGATTTGTGGGTGTCTAGTATAATAAACAGGACCCGTGTTGGAAATAATCATGAAAGTAAATAAAGATGAGATTTTTATTTAAACTAACCTCGTAAAGGGCGGTAGTTGGTTCCCTGGGGTTGAAAAATGCTTGGAGCACCACCCCATCAGGGAATTGTATTCTGATGACAGTTTTCTCGTGTCGTTTTCTTGCAGCTTTGGCTTGTTTTTCCTTGTATGATTTTGGTACTAAAAGTTGAGATTCTGCAAGTTTTTTTCTTCTTGATTCTGCTTCTCTTTTCACTTCATCAATGGATAGATTATAGAAAGAATCTGGAAGTTCTATCTTTGCAGCTACACTTTCCGATACAGAAAAGAACACCCTAATCTGTGATCCAAGAGGGATGAAATAGTAAATTCATGAGGGATCAGGAAATAATTTATAGAGGTCTGTGAATATGAATTGAACAATGATACATTCATGGACAATGCTACATATCCATTTATGGAAAGTTTTAAAGTACAGCTACCTAGTTAATCATAGTAACATTACAAAGATTGATGGTATTTGATTTGGGTCAACAAAAATTCTTTGCCACTAGTTAAGCATTTAGACGCTTTCCACAAGAGTAATGGGGGCTGATAAATATACTCAAGCACGCACGTAAACTACTTACCACTTAGCTAACTTGAGATTGGTCAAAGCCGAGTGAGGAATATGCTAGTGTCCCAAAAAAATTAATAAATCGATATGACTACAATCTTTACTACTCAAAGAACCACTTAAAAACGTGACCAGGAGCAAAATCTTTACTAGACCTTCGAAAGAACACGCGCTCCAGAGGACATATAATGCTACATGCTAGAATAATAATAGTACCCAATAGACATTTGTTTGAGCATTACTACTTCCCCACGACTTGTTAACTTTACTAGTGATTATAACATTTTGCATAAGCTGTCAAATCTGATAATTGCTTATTAAGGATCCGAAGGAGACAACCAATAATGGAACTAAATGTGATATTTGAATTATTCTACAATAAGACCTTTAGTCATAATTTTGTTTCTATTAGCTATTAAGCTGTTATTTATAGATTTACTGACTTTATGAATATTCATCCATCATAGACATTTGATAGCATCTTTATAATATCTATAAAGAACTTTGACTTCCTAGAAGTCAAAAACAGGTTGTCCTAATGCTTACTTGTAATATTCCCTGTAATTATCCAACAAAAAGCCAACCATGACCCCAATTATAGCAAAGAGACAAGGTTCTATGCAACAACCAAAGTAACCGAATGATATTTAAATAAAAAGAATATGTCAAAGAAAAGAGAAACCAAACACGTTTCTTGATATAATTAGTATTGATCGGCACACAAATCTAGCACTATTGCAAACCATTTAGTTTTGTATGGAAGTTAGGGCATCTAGAAGTGCTCTTGTAAACTTTATATTCTTTTTCTATAATCTATTGTATCGGAATCTATCATCTGTTGCAAAAAACTTAAAAAAACAAACAAAAACTTTTAGCAGATGTTAATGTGGCGAATTAACACATATAAAAGTTTCATAGTAACAGATTTATAGGTATATTGATGATGAAAAGATTAAACTACTAACCAAAAAGGAAAACTTTTCTACATTCTCATTTTATAGAATTCATCCTTAGTACTTCAAATCAAGTAAATAAGACCCATAATCAGATCTTCATCTCTTATAATCATATAAACAAGGCCCATGAAATGAAAATGACAAATGATAAGCAGTAAAAAGCAAGAAATATATGTATGGAAATGCAATTAGCAGAAACAAATATCCTTAACCGTGCATCTTTTATTGTCACCAAGATTTCTATATACTTGATAATCGATATCATAATCACTTTTTAATAAAAATGAACCCTTTTCTACCGGTGCAACAAGAGTTTGATATTCAATGGCCTATTGATCCCAAATGTATGGCTTCATTCTCTTAAAAACACTTGACTCAAAAGACAAGAAAATTACTAGAGCCCACTCCGTAAACTCCTAGTTTCAATCTATTATCCTTAAAACTTGTCCAATTAGGCCTTAATATTTAAAACATCAAGCAATCCTACAAGAGCAATCATAACATGAAAATAAGATACCAACAAAACTGTAAGAATGTAATAAAACATACCTGTCTCTCGACTTTCTTCACCTCCTCTGGTTCCTCCACCTTAGCCTGAGTAGTCGTAGGTGGCACAATTTCATTCTTTGGTGGTTCCAACAAGTAAACTGCTTGCTTGATTCGCTTAATTTTCTCACTACTTGCAGCTTCCATTACTGCCCACATCTCCTCATTTTCCTCCTTCAGCTCAAACCCAACACATTCCAATAAATCCAAACCTCCAGCAACATCAGCAATCGCCTCTTTAATCTTTGGATTCCCTAATCGAATCTTTCTAAACTTAACATTCTCGGGCTCCTTAACTATGTTCTTCAACAACTTAAGAACAATCTCAACCGACCCGTCTGATGGTTTCCCAGAAACATATGCACCAACACAAGTGTCTAATTCACTCTGTGTCTCCACTTTTTCACAAGTATCATCATTTCTTGATTGTGATTCATTATCAGACAAACAACATTCAACATGATCAGACACCTCTTGCTCAGACCCAAATACCCGACTACAAACAGGACACTCAAACACTTTCAAATCATACCCATTTTTGTTCCTCTTACCAGTTGTGATCAATGCATCAAACGGGTCAAACCCATTTGTTGACTTTGCAGGTTGTTCAGAAATCACAGGTTTTTTAGGCAAAACATTGGGAGTTGACGAAGAGGGTCGAGAGGAAGAAACGGGTTTCGGGTCTTGAATTCGGGTTGCAGGTAAATTAGGGTTTGAATTCACCTGACCAGAAGGAATTGAAGAAGACGACGAGCCCAAAACCCTACCTTGACCCTTAAATTTACTGGATGACGAAGATGTGTTGAATTTTTTCATGAACCCTTTCATTTTATCCTTCATATCGTCCATTTTGATCGAAACCCAGATCAAAAAACAGCTGATTTCAACAAACTGATGAGCAGAAAGGCTTGATTTTGATCAGATCGCTATAAACCAAAAGGGGATTTAGTCAATCCTTCGTTTTTTCAACGAAATTCGTTAAATTTGATTGGTATGTATGGAAAGATGAATCAAATTGACAAGGGCGTTGGGATTTCAGAATCAAAAGTTACAGGCAATAAGGAAGAAGATGATGAACTTACTTGAATCTTGATAGCTGGTGGAGTGGTTACCGATGACGCGTTTCGGTTTTGTTCGTTGCGTTGGGGGTGATTACACAATACACAAACCAATAATAGGTTTTTGATTGTATATTTGTGTGTGATGTGTGATGCAAGAAACTATACGTTTTTCTTGTATTTCTATCTTTGAAGAAATATTTGTTTAATATACAGGAGTATGTTTAACCAAGTTTATCTGATATAAATATTATGATTTGAAAAATCAGACCGTGATAGCATAATTGTATAACAATAGAACCCTCACAATACTTTTGTTAGTGATGAAGTATTATAAGATTATATCAGAATAATTAGAAAGAAGCCCACATCAATGAAAACTCCTAACATAAAGATAATTATGAAAAAATACTAGTTAACGTAATATATATTATGTAACTTAAAAAGTATATTATTATCCAATAATCCTATCTTGAAACGAAAATACAATACTCAACTTATGGAAAAATATTCTTGTTTCTAGAACTAGAGAAAATAAGAAAGCAATCTTGGCCCATTTTTTTTTAAAAAAAATCAGATAGATGAACTTGGGCTGTCAATTGTCATGTTGATATTGTCAGGGCTGTTTGGGCTTTAAGCCCAAACCATGTGTTCATTGGTGTAATTAGCTAAAATAGACTATATCCATAATTCGACTTTTATAGCAATCTGAATTCTGAATCACAAACTCTGCATCACAACTATAAAAGTACAAGGAAATGCAAATAATGGATCAAAAAAATTTCTTTTTACATCAATCAATCTTAAACAAATATATATTCACATTACAAACCTCAAACAAACATAGAACAAATAAAGAATCACTTCAAAACTTGCATACTTTCTTGATATGTTTCGCCACTTCTGTCATAGAACCTCGTCTTCGTGGAACCTGAGAAGCACAACGAATTCCAATATGCAACAATCTAGTAATCTTATCCGAGTTGTCACTATTTTGTACCAAATTCATATCAATTACATCGTTCTTCCACCTAGATTCGTCCACTGACTGAACCCATGAAGGAAGATGGATCCCTTCCTCGTTCAACAAACAGTAGGATCCTTGCCCGTTAAGAGTTCAAGAATCAGTATCCCAAAACCATACACATCCGCCTCTTTAGAAGTTATACGTGCATCAATCAACTCTGGAGCGCGATATCCAGATAAGTTTGGGGTTGAAGATGACACAAGTTGGATCAATCCAGCTTCCGATACGTATGCTTGATACCCAAGGGTAAGAAGAATGTTGTTTGATTTGATGTTACCATGAGAAAGATTGTGAGAATGAAGGTGTTCAAGGCCACAAGCTACTTCATAAGCAATCTTACTTCTAACCTCCCATGTAAGTTGAGATCTTTCCTCCATGTTCCCTATAACAACCACAAAACTTAATTAACATTTAACAATCTTGAAAACACCCATAAAAATCAAGAAACTTGAAAATGCAGTAATGCATACCATGCAAGATTGAAGACAAGCTCCCAATGGGAATGAAGTCAAAAACAACAAGCTTTTCCTCTTTCCCATAATAATATCCCTTAACAGGCAACAAATTCTTATGGTACAACTCTCCAATGCACACAATCCTCTTAGTAAACTCCCTCTTAGAAACACACACATTCTTAAGCCTCTTCACTATCACTTCACCACCATGATCTAAATACGCTTTATAAGTTGTACCCACAGTCCCTTTACCTAAAACCTCTGCAGAAGCTCTCAACAAATCCTCCAACAAGAACCCACCATCACCAAAGAATGTCAATTCATCATTATTATCATGACCACCGGAAAACCCCTCCTCCGATCCGGTGTTTTCACTTGCCATTATATGATCAGGGCTCCGGAAATTGTACTCCGGCGACTTCTCCGGCGACTCCGGCAGCGGTGATGCAGCATGTTGAACTGTTTGCCTTGAGTTTCTTGATCTGTTATAGCTTCTGCACAGAAAGAATATTATCGTGATTATCAAAATTGAACCTACAGCTGACCCTATTGCGATTCCGGCGATTGCTCCGGCGGAAAGATCACTGCTTTTATGTTCGTTTGGGCAAGAATTTAAAGGGGCTCCGCATAAATTGTTGCCGGTGAATGATGTCGCCGGAAAATTGGCGAATTGGATGGGGATACTGCCGTTTAATCTGTTCATTGAGACGTTGAATTGGGTGAAATTGATGTTTATATCAGGAATTTGCCCTGTGAAATTGTTGTTTTCAAGATAAAGATGCGTCAAACTCGTTAAATTGCTGAAATTGGGTGAGATTTCGCCGGTGAAATCGTTGTCGGAGATGTCTAATCGGATTAGATTCGACAGCCGGAAAAGGGTCGCCGGTAGTTCGCCGGAGAATCGATTGCTTTGCAGAACAAGAAGCCGGAGCTCCGAGCATGACTCCAGATCCGCCGGAAGTACACCGGAGAGAGTATTCCCACGGAGGCTGAGCGCCCGGAGTGCCGTCAAGTTTCCGACGGTTCCCACCGGAATCTCTCCGGCGAGCCCGTCGCCGGGGAGGCGGAGCTCCGTAACCCGATTGGTGGCATTATCACACACAACTCCGGTCCAATTACACGGCGACGGGAGATTAACATCCCACCGGAGTGTGTTGCCGCCGACGGCGGCTCTGAGGTTTATCAGGGCGGTTCTGTCGCCGGCGATGTCTGAAACTGCAATCTCCGGTGAGAAACAGAGGAAACAGAGGAAGATTGTTGTGAGAAGAGTGATGGGTTCCATTTGAAAGTGAGATTTAAGGGGTTTATTGAAGGGGTTTTGTGGATTTTGAAGGAGATTTTGAGGATTGATTGTGGGTTAGTGAAGATTGTGATGATCTCCGTTAATGGGAGGCTGCATGGAGAAGAAGAAGATGAAGGGTTGACGGTGGACTTGAGCGTTGAATGTTTCTTGTGTTGAAATTGCAAGATTTCAAGTTTCAACAAGCCTTTATGGTGTTTGTGCACTGAAAATTCTTTGACGAAATTTTCAAATCAAATTTTAATCGATAATTTCTAGAAATATTTAGTGATTATTTAAATCAAATAGAATATTCTCGTTTATATTTCTTTAACGGCATTTAGAACTGCATCCAACACTCGAGGGGGTCTTGAGAAGATCATATTGATTTTAACGCTTCAAACTTGACTCGACTACGAACACCATCAAAAAAGATAAACCCACCATCGTTAGCATATCTTTTTGAGTTAGGTTTTAATTATAAGATAAGATACTAAGCTTTAACTATCAACTCATACTATTAGATCATAAAGATAATAGTTTCACTTTTATATTTTAGTGAATTGATGTTACTGTGGGTCGTTTCTCTTTATGGTTTTGATTAATATTTAAAGTGAAACGTAAAGAAAAATGAAAGTGTAATGGGTAATAAGAAAAAAAAATAGTTTTGAGAAAAAGTAGTTTTATGATACTAAAAACACCTTATTATAAACAAAATGTCTAGTGTATCATTGATGTTATCTTTATTTTATGTATTTTAAATATGAAATAATATTTCTATGACATATTTACAAGTACGAATATCAAACAAATTGTATACTTTTTATCTTTATATATAGGAATTATGATTTATGATTATATTTTTTGTTGTCCTACGCATACAACTAAAGATACGTTTTATCATACACTATATACCCAAATTCCCTTGCAAAGGCTGCTGATCATTGCAATAATTCTAGCACACTTTATTTATATGTGATACCACTTTATTAGGTAAATTTTTTATAAGATTCCATTCTTCTGTTTCTTTCATTCTAAATCTTTAATTGAAAAAATATGTAGCATGATAATGTTGAAAAGGAAGTCTAAGTAAAAATATATTAGATATTAACTACCAAAAAATGTCTATAACTTCTTGGACTGAAGCACATTAGGTCAAACGCCCTGGAATAATAGTATTATTTACGGTTCATAAGAATTACGAGGAAGGTTATGATATAAATTGTTTTTTTTTTTCATTCGAATCATACGAATTATTTGCATAATTACATAATCCTTCTTGCGTAATAAATTCACACAACTTGGGTGATACTTTCATCACTGCTTAACAATTATCACGCAAGTGTATATCATTCTTTCGTTAATTTCATTCCATTTGTACAACTTGTATTAAAAAATACTTATATTTCAAACTTTTTAACATCATAAATTGCGGATCCAAGACTTCTAACCTCATTATAAAAGTTAATTGTGTTAGTTGTTTAATGAAGAATAAAATTACTTAGTTGTAATTATATAGTATTAGGTTAATATTCCGTGTATTACACGGGTTGCATAATAAATATTAAATTGTTTATAACGAAAATTTATGAATTATAAAACAATATCTTGAGATATGATATTATTGAAATTACGTACGAGTACGGACTTTAAATAATAAAACAACGATATCATTTTTAAACTAGTAGTTCTATTTTTTAAAAGTATTTTTTAACCATCTTGTTTCAAAACAAAACATTTTTAAAATTGCTATTTTTAAAAATTTTCTTATGAAAGTTTAAATATATTTATTTTAATCATTTTTGTTTCATAATTTTTTACTAAAAACATAATTTTTAAATCATTTTTTATTTATATAAAAGTTTTTTGTTTTAGAAAAAAGATTGTTTTATAAAAAATTGTTTATTTAGAAATTATATTTTTAGAAAGATCTCTTTTTTTTAATTTATAATAAATATTTTTAATCTTAAAATGAATTAAATAAAATAACAGTTAATGCAATTATCTATTAGGAGATATAAGCGAAAAAATAAAATTTAAAAGCTCTATAACCGCGCCATGTGTCACCAACATTATTTTATTAGTATAGATAGATATAAGAAAAAATAATGAAACTTAGACAACTCTATATGCAAATAATAATAATAATAATAATAATAATAATAATAATAATAATAATAATAATAATAATAATAATAATAATAATAATAATAATAATAATAATAATAATATAATAATAATAATAATAATAATAATAATAATAATAATAATAATAGTAATAATAACAATAATAATAATAATAATAATAATAATAATAATAATAATGATAATAATAATAATAATATTAATAATAATGATAATAATAATAATAATAATAATAATAATAATAATAATAATAATAATAATAATATAATAATAATAATAATAATAATAATAATAATAATAATAATAAATAACAGCTAATTGAATAACTGACAGGTCAATAGCCCACCCACTTATCTTCATTATTTGAGTACAAAACTTTGAAGCACTAGCCTAGCACGTCCCTGAAAAAAAACCCGTACATCAGTCACGAACCTGAAACTATCATAAAAAATGCACATTAGATGAGAAAATCTTTTGGCCAACTTGAAAACCCCTATTTTTTTTGCCCTGAATGGTACTTAAACCCAAAACTATTTGAGCTAATACAAACAACTATTTTTAGATTTTTTCGAGTAAAATTCTCAAGGTCCATTAATTTTATAGCTAATATGAAAATTATAAGCTAATATAAAATCACAAAATAAATCAAGTCCAAACACGTAAGGTTCCAACGTATTTTATGTGTCAACCCTTGAGACTTTACAACAGTGTGGAGTCAATCAATGATCGAGCTTCTTTTGTCTTCTTATTTTAAAAATTATATACTAATTATTTGTTTTTTTAATCTTTTTTTCTTTATAAAACATCCAACCTTGTTAATAACATTTGAGTCTGAGGTAGAAACTTTCAAGTTAATTACAATTTACAACTATCATATGAGTTATTAGATCATTTGAAGTCGGCCAGAATCCGACGAAAGTATTTTTGTCCCCTCGCTTTTTCACTCTTCTGCACAAGCTTCACATTGTTAGTTAAGGGGGCATATTAAAACATTTATATTTTTCATGTTTCGCAATTAACTTTTTCCAATTTTATTATGGTTTCTTGTAGTTTTATATGTTAGCGTGACATGTTTTCCATGTTCTATCACATCATATACATTGAGGATACACATCATTATAATCAAGAAATCACAATATCAAATTCATCATACTTCTTTAGTATCACTTTAACGAAAACTTACACAGAATATAATTAGTAAACATTCTCAATGAATTGTCATTATTGAACTGTGAACAACGACATTTAACATGTACAATGAATTGTCGTTATCGAACAATGTACTAAATGAAACCACACACGACTATCCATATAAAAGAGCACAATACAAGCATGTGTATTATCTTGTTTGATAAAATATGCCTGAATGAGATTACTTATGTGGAATCATTTAGCTTTCCAAAAACCAATAAACACAAAAGGGTTCAAGACAACACAAAAGGGAATATAGAAGAATATAGAATACACTTTTGGTGTCCTCAGAGGTCGTTGGGTTATATTTTAAAATCATGCAGCGATAATACATCTTCGTAAAATCAGAAAAATCATGTATGTTTATATTATATTACACAATATGCTACTGAAAGACCATAGGAAATCGTTACATGATTTTTTTAAGAAAACGAGCTTCCAACCATTCATGAAGGTCTAGGAGTAAGTATAGAGTGAGAGAATTGCATTGTCAAAACACCTTCCGCAACCTTTGACCGAATCTCGTGAAACATACTTTAAAAGTCTACACACAATCTTATCGACTAGTTTTTGTTATTTTTGTTAATATAACTATTATATTAATGAAATATTTAGTTTTAGATTCATTATCATTTAAAAAAGGTAGAAGATGAAATGGATGAGAAATATAACAATTTTCATAGTTTAGGGATAAAATAAGATGAATGAGAAATATAATGTGATGTTGATGTTAAAATAGAGAGTGTAGGGATAAAATGGATGAGAAAGATAAGGCCCTACCCTTAGCATTTGATATCACAAATATCTCTCTCTCTCTCTCAACAAAATTAGATAGTTTTGAAAAGTTATGCATGTAATCTTAGATGTGTAACAGTTTCGTATTCACTTTTTTCGTATACATATATTACCAAACAAATTTCTTGTTTTATGCAAATATTTTGTTATTTTAGTTACAGTTTTAATATTTTTAGATAGAACTATATACATGATTAGATAGAAAATTTATCTTCTATTGACACATGATTAATGATTTGTTGAACATGATAGGCATATAACTAAATGAAAATTTGTTTTTCTTCTACATATAAATCAACAAGATTTGTATGTTTATGTACACATGGGGTGCTTGTTTAATCTATAAAACTCTCATGTAGTAGAAAAATAATTTTTTAATGCCCATGCATCTTTGAGAGTTATTTGTTTAGAAAAAGATATAAGTTGATTGAAAATTTAACAATAAATAATTTACATTTGGTGTATCAACTCAAAGCCTAGAACAGATAAGGGGTTGGTCAGCCACATTTGGCAGATGACCACCTATTTGATGTTAAAAAAGATGTATTTTCTATTTTCTATTTTTACATATATACACGAATATAATGATTATTTGGTAAAATGAACTTAATAAAAATTATAAAAGGTAATCAGTGCATCAACGTTTATAACTATTCTGCATTGAATCATATATTTTATTTCTTATGGACCAGTTTTGATAATTGTTTAAAAAGATGATATAGACTTGTAAAACAATTATATGAGTGAGTGCGCCGCTTTCACTGCTTTATTATTGCTCGTAGCATAAGTTTTCTTTTGTGTTTTTATGTCCTTTATTGAAAATATTTTTTTATTATCTCACACACAAATATAACTAATAACTAGAAATCAATATATGAGAGAGCAAATGATCTCTATTTCAAATGATTGAAGATTAGGTATCCAAATTTTATTAAAATGAATTGTTTTTAGATTCAAGTCTTACCTATAACAATAAAAAAATAAAACACACACACATTTGAAGGTTGGGACAGGAGTAGGTTTGAGACTTATGAGAATGTACCGATGTACGAGATTCCCCTAGGAGACGTGTGAACCTAGAGCCCCAAAGTTCTGTACTCAAGTAATGAAGATGATCGGGTGAATCAGTGGTCTGTTAGTGATCCAAATAACTATTAAAAAACAGATACATGTGAGCCGAATTTTGAAGGTTGGGTTAGAAGGGGTGGTGTTTCCATCCACGACCAGGAATTTCCCGCAATCCCCTGTTACCCACTAGATCTGTGACAAAGGCAACTCAAGGGTGAGATAAAGAGGGTGATAAATTCCTGATCGACTAGAAAAGAAACAATAAAAAAAGAAAATACCATAACTGCTTACATCATGTTTACGAGTTTTTTTTATAACATATAATGGTAATCTGGTTCTAATTATATCACAATTAAATTATACCAACATATTTTAAACAGGAGAAGAACCTTTGACATAAAAAAAATTGCATTACTTTAACTGTAATGACTTTGCTATCCGACGTAACACTCATCCCCTTTATGAGCTTTCCTTTTTTAAAAACATATGATATGAATCGCATTTAATAATTTAATAGTTATAAAGTAGTATGAAATTGGATATGGTAATATACTCATATCTGTAAGGGAGGCAATTTCATTAAATGAGACGTTAACATTTCTTTTTTAAAAGTCAATCATTCTTTTGCCGAACATTGATTGCAATATGACCATCCAAAGCATTTTCACATAGAACTCGTTAGCGCATATATAAATGGTATGTTACCTAAGCATCTTTCTTTTGTAATGGTAACTTCCCTAACTTTCATGATTTTCCATTTTTTATTTTTGATAATAAATAACTTCTATTAAACTATACGTAGTGGGTATTTTGGATGCTACAAACATGATGATGTAAACATAAGTAGAACTCCAAACACCATTACAAGATAATACAAAATGGTGTTAAATTCATAGGGCTCATCGCCTTTAACGGGCGCCAAACACAATTTTTCTTAAATTATTGCATCAATAGGGGCTTCAAACATTAGTTAACCATTACATTTGATTTGAATGAGCTTTTATGAAACGATTTTTATTTACATGATATTTAGGTGAAATTTTAACTAAACAACCGCTACACATAGTCTTACAAGACGACTTTACTATATAAATTGAAAGTAGTAGCCATAAATCTATTCACTCGTGTAGTTTTAGGCTGCATATGTCTACGATAGCCAAGTTAGGTGTAGGAAGTAAGATAAGCATTCTAATCCTCTTTTCTTCCTCAACTTAGTCTGCTCTTAATACTTCTCGCCAAGTCCAACAAAATACAGGTTATCTATGACTCAAAACCCCCAACCTATATCGTACCAGATCAAACTAGTCGCTTTCGAATACTTCCTCTGCTTTCATCAAATATCTCAAATACGATGGAGGCACTCTTTCTCTAATAAGATTTGGCCCGACCTGTTCGGCAGATTCCCACGCGCCGGATGAGGGGTGAAATATTCCGCATTTCTTCAAGTATACGCGCTTTCTAACTAAATGAAATTAAGGAAGTTAAGGATTTAATAGCCCCACCCAGAAAGACGTGTTTTCCATTTTTTAAATAAGGTATGTAAGCCTCTTTGTCCCTTCCAGTTTGGCCTTTGAAAATGATCAAGTCGTTCCTGTCAACACTACTATGCCACTTTTTATTAATGGAAAAGAGTCATCGAGTTTGAACAGTCAAATAACTAAAAACACACTTTGAGCTTTAACATTTAAACATTTTTGTCGCCTCTCTATAGTGAACATCTAGTTCGAGATGGTAAAGGTGTCAAGATAAAGTTTCGGTATCGTTGTTTCGCGTATTAAAAAAAGAACTTCCACCCATCTTTAGCAACCATACATTATATAAAAAGATAGGTATTTGTTTAATCTATGAACTTTAGATTAGCTATAAACAGGTTGATCATCGGATCATCCACTAGACAAATCCTTTGATCTTGACGTTTAAATATGTAATAAAAAGTCAAAAGTCAACGTGCTCAAGTTTCTCAAGTTGGGCTGCTTCCGAACTTAACAGGCCCACACCAAGCCCATTTGGTTGTCTAGTTGCCTCTTCGATTCTCTTTATATCTCTACAAAGGCATGATTTTTCGAACTTAACCGACCCAATAATTTTTTTCTTTATATGTAATGTATATTGTGTGTTTTCGACCGACCCTCAATATTAAATGTCAACCTCAAGAATTTTTAACTTACTTGGTGTAACACATGGCCCTTCGTACCACCAATATTGTCCGCTTCGGTTACGAGAAGCTCACGGATTTGCTTTTGGTTGCCTGGGTGAAAACTTTGGTCATCCATCCCTGAATTATTGTCACCTGAGCATGCTTAACTGTGGAGTTCTCCTCTCATCCACAACCAATACGCCCAAAACACGTTGATGATATTAAAGACCAGACATTTCTTATGAACCATGAAACTCTCGTACATGGCCGATGTGAGATTTATGTAGGATGTCACAATCACCACCCGACTCATCGTCCTTGATGACGAGAAGTCATCATCCTCGCCGAGGTATGTCGCACATCTTGAACGGCACAGGAGTGGCTCTGATACCATTTTGTAACACCTGGTCTCTCATACCACCAATATTGTCCGTTTTGCCCACGAGAAGTTCACAGATTTGCTTTTGGTTGCTCGGGTGAAGGCGTCCCAAGGGGTCACCCATCCTTGGATCGCTGTCACCTAAGCACGCTTAACTGTGGAGTTCTCATCTCATTCACAGTCAATACGCCCAAAACGCGTTTTATAATATTAGAGACCAGACATTACTTATGAACTATGAATCTCTTCCGTCCAAGGCCGATGTGGGATTTATGTAGGGTGTCACACTTAGAAAAGATGAATGTATACATATTACTTCGAATAATAAGCGCAAAATTAAAAAAATGAGTAGCATAATCAGTTAAGCACTTCACTTATTTTTTTAACATAGCTATTTGATAATACATTAACTTTTCATGGTCATATCATCTCAGAAACCTCACTATTATAGCTTAGTTTCTTCGGTTGTCACGACAAATTATCATTATTTACATGACCCCACCTAACTTGCATTGAAATTTGAAATACAAGTTAAAAGACATTCGAGTAACGAAAAACCAACCTCGATGGAAAAAGTTACCGATACACTGATATGTGGTGACATCAATGATTAAAACATGTGTGTCTTCATGACAAATTATTAATTTTATTTTAGTTTTCGTTATATGCCACAAATGATTTAAAACTCAATGTATCACTATTTAAAGATGGATTTTGGGCCCAGGGTTAATGGGTCATCAATATAGATGGGTCATTAGTTGCGGTCTAAATGGGCCCTTGTTAATACCAGTTGCATTGTTTTATTCATTTTCAGTTTATTAAGTTCCAAAACATAGGGGTGAGTATGGTCGGTTTGGTTCGGTTTTAAGCTAAACCAAAACCAAAAACCGATATTTCGGTTTCTAGGTTTTTAAAACCGTTCGGTTTTGGTTTTATCGGTTTTTGGTTTTCGGTTTTCACTTCGGTTTTGGTTCGGTTTCGGTTTTTCGGTTTTGTTTTTGGGCACCAAGTTTTTTTTTGTTTTATTATTTACATTGGTTCAAAATAATAAATTTAAGCTAAAACCTTTGAGCTTACATCATTTTGTTTTGTTGATCTTTAAACATAATCTATAGATTCTTATAACTACTTAACATTAAAATTAATTACAATTAATAAAACATAATACAAAAAGTTCAATAAAAATAATTTAATCTACCAAAACAAAAAAATTAAAAATTATGCTCGAAACCTAAACATCTATCTATTTTAGATAACATAAATTAAATAAGTAATTTATAGGCTAGTCATGTTTATAAGTGTATGAATATACTTCGAAATTTACAAGTTCGGTTTTGTGGTTGCAGTTCGGTTTTTTCGGTTTCTATTACACGCAAAACCAAAACCGAACCGAAAAAATCGGTTTTAAAAAATCAAAAAACCAAACCATCGATTTCTTATTGGTTTCGGTTTTTTCGGTTCGGTTGGATGCGGTTCGGTTATTTTGGTTTCTTGCACACCCCTACCAAAACATAAATGTAACAATCAATATTTTCTTGAAGATAGGAAGAAAAATACCATCCAATAACCGTATTTTTGGGCTTGATCTTGAACCCAAATGTCCAAATAACGTCCACCTTTGCTATAACCAAAACATTATTTAATCATTTTGAAAAAGACTAATCTAGACTTACAAACACCAGATAAGATATTGTGTAGACAAATCAAATTAACCTTTTTTATTCTTCTATTTTTCTCTCTGATCTACATATATTAATTACATGTTTTTGGATTTGAATCCTCGAACTTTTATATAAAAAGAAGATACTTTACCAATAGAAAGAATATCTCTTTACAAATAATTCAAATTAAACTAACATCTAAAATATAATAACTTTATTTTAGGAAAAGTAAAAGATATGTGACGAGTCAACCATATAATTTCAGAAAACATTTCATTTATGTACTCATATGGGAAGCAAATACAAGTTAAATATGCATTCCAGTTTTGTTGTTTTGATTTTCCTAACATCAAATTATGTTTTTAGTGTTTATATATTTATTTTGAAGACAAAATAATAAGCATTTTAAAGAAGGCATAATAAGGATGTTAAAATAGACACCAAATATCGAACATAGGAAAAGACAACGCTAAAGTCAAAATTCCCGAAACTTTTTATATATATAATAATGTTATAAATAAGCAAATGCAGTTCAAATTCATTGCCTTTTGTTGAATAATTAGTCTGGAGACAAAACATCAAGTATATAAATACAGACAAGAAATATCAAACATGCATAAAAAGACAATGCTAAGTTTTATGATGATAAAATGCTGTTTCTTTTAGTATGCATTCAAAATTAAACATATAACATTACTAATAAAAGACCTTTAACATTATGATAAAAGAAGGTTTTTCATTCCTTTTCTTCTTGTTGAACTCTTAACTACTATCATAAGCTAATGTTATAATTTTTGGATCCCAAGAAAGTGTTTTATATGTTTAGAAATGACTATTTTACATGTTAAAAAATATAACTAACAAAAATAATATTTTTAACAAAAAAATCAAAAGACAAAAATAACCTCAAATGGTGGGACCCACAACAAACCCACTTGATACCCTCCCATCCGGTAAGTTGACTGAAAGAAGTAAAGAAACTCTTACCTCCTCCCTAATATTTCAGAACCGGATCGGACGTCGAACCGGACATCTTACTTGTTTGATGGTCGGACCGGTCCGATTTCACGGTCCGACCACCGGTTCGTGACGAACCGACCGGTTGACCAGCAAAAACCGATCCATAGTGAACCGGACCGGCCACCTAGCCGAACCCTGATCGGACCGTTGAACCGGCCGGTCCTAACAACAATGCTCATCCACCATCTTTCTTCTTAGTCTCGGAGCTAGTGATTGGTGATTTTTCATACGCATATGTATGGGTCATTTTAGTTTGGTTTTAATCTAAAACTAAAACCAAAAATTAATATATTGATTTTTAGGTTTTTAAAATTATTCGGTTTTAGTTTATTCGGTTTTTGGTATTCAGTTTTCATTTTGGCTTGTTTCCGACTTTTTTTGTTTTACCATTCAATCTTCAAATTTTTAAAGAAAAGTTTGGTATAACTTAAGTAGTGAATTTGAGCTAGAAATGTTAGACTTACATCATTTTATTGATCTATAAATTGCTTGACATCAAATATAATTGCAATTCATAGAATACTATAACAAAAAAATCAATAAAACATTTTAATCTATCAATTCAGACAAAAGGTTTAATTATTATTCTTAAAACCTAAAACCATAAATTTTTTAAGTAGTTAATAGGCTAACAAGTTCGACGGTATGATTGCGGTTCGATTTTTTCGATTTTTGTTACATGCAAAATCGAAACCAAACTAAAATCGTCTTTCAAAACCATCAAACCAAACAATAAGTTTCTTATTGGTTTTAGTTATTTTGGTTCGGTTACGCGGGTATTTCGGTTTCTTACACACCCCTATTTTCCACCCTATTTTCGGTTCTTAAATTATTTTGACAATCATATATTTTTCATGTTATTATTGAGTATATCTAATCTACTAATAATCAATGATACCAGCTTAGCCCTGGCTCACTTTTTGTCTCGAACAGTCTTTCCTTCGTTACAGGTACTACAACAAGAGGTTGAGGTAGGCGTAGAAGGTCATATCCAGTATAATAATAAAATAAAGGGTAATCCCTGGTTCTAGCTAATTCGCAAGTGCTAGCCCGTTCGTTTTGGGGAAAGGTCTTCTCCAGACCATTCTCTTAAGCTTAAAATCAACATTGACTCTAGTGAAAGAGGACTTGAAAGAAGACGTCCAGCCCCCACCCAATCCCGCTTGAAGAGGAATGATCGTCCTCAAATAAATAAGTTTGTTTTTTGCTTTTATTTTTTAAATCTAAAACTTTATTACTATTTACTAACTATATAATAAATTTTTAATACTTTTTATTTCATAAAAATACACGGGTTTTTAATCTAGTTAATAATATATATGAAAAAACAATATACTTTCAATTAACTTTAATAATAGACTTTCCTTTATTTATAAATAGAACAATCTATGAGAAGAAACCATCAACTCCCAAAAAATCATATAAATTTATAACATTGGGCTGTCCTTTTTTATTTTTTTTATACTGACGTGTGATAAAGTAAATGAATAAATATAGTAGAAGTTTTATCATCCATAAATATTTATCATCTTCTATTAAAAAAAAATCTGGTGTATAAAAATTTTAAAACAATATTAATAGTCGCTAAACTTGATACTCACACACGACACACGTGGCAATAAAGATTAAAGATAGAGGAAGCTTGACGCAAAATGAGCCGGCAGCCGACCACAAACTCAACCGTCATAACAAACCTTCCCGCCATCCACGTCACCCTCTTGCCACGTCATCTCTTTATCTACTTTTCGCCATGCCATCTTGTCCTTTGTGATCCTGTGAATTGTCCAGATTACCCCTTCGCGACGTGTGTACGCGTCACACGTGGCAGCTATTCGTTGGTCACCCACTTCTACCTTCTGGAATACTCCACAAGAAGAACAAACTTGAAAAATGAAAACCCACCCCTAGTGTTTTCCTATTTTGACTTTTCTTTCTATTTTGATGTTTTGTTTTGACTTTTCTTTGGGTTGATTCGTTGACTACTAGAAGACCAATTTATCAAGGTGTTGAGAGGAATTTGTAGTGTTTTCTGGTTTATACTTTAGATTTTGGACTTAAGAGTTTAATTAAAAAGATTCATGCGTTCATTAAATTTACACGAATAATATTAGTTTGGGTGAAAAGAAAAATAAGAAAACTTGATGATGGAATTTTAGAGTCAATTTAAGATGTTTAAATTTTTTTTCGAGCCGTACTTACTCAGTTACTCTTACTCGAGTTTGGGAATGTAAAAAATACTCGAGTTAGCTCGACTCAATACTTCTAACCAAGCAAAAATAGAGCTCAACTCAGCTAAAGGCTCGACATGTTGTCTATTTCAATATGAATATAACTTGGTATTAGATACACAAAACTATAAACACCTATTAAAAAGCAAAGGTCGATGCTATTTTTTTATTTACCAGTTATATCCCCTCTCAACTTGCAAAAAGAGTTAATTTTTGATTATATTTTTTTTATTTACGATATCACCATTTAATATGTTAAATTAAAATTTTAAGTTTTATATATTTATTATTACTTATAGTCTTTATATTTTTTTTGTTTTTTATTATGTTTATTTGTAGTGGTTACGAGTGTTCAGAAAAAGCCAAAAACAAGTAGAGGTGTACATACCGGTTTGGGGTCCCAAACCGAAACCAGTTTAGTCAAAGTTGGTCAAAACCGGTTTGGCCCCAAACCGGTTCGGGTTCAAACCGGTTTCAATCTAAAAAATCCCAAACCTATCAAACCGGTTTGGGTCGGTTTGGAACCGGTTCGGGCTCAAACCGGTTCGGCCCAAACCGTTTTTTTTTTTTTTTTTGAAAATTTGGATTTTTGTTATATTGAAATAAAATTTTAAACTTTTAATTAAAACATAAACATTTATAACATTTATATAGTTTAAACAATTTATAACAATTTATAACATTTTATATAATTTATATAACATTTATAAACAATTTAAGCATTTTAACAATTTATAACATTTATAAACAATTTATAACATTTATAAAGAATTTAGACATTTATAATATAACATTTAAAACATTTAAATAATTTAAACATTTAATACTAAACATTTAACATAGTCGTTTCTTCGTTCGTATTATACTTGTACGTTTATTCCTCACCACCAGAACCGGAACTGTTACGAAGGTAGTCATCATATGCCGCTTCATCATCAGTCATTCCTGGTGTCAATCCGCTCTCTACCTCGTCCTCGTATAATTCTGCTTCGTATTCTAGTTCTCATTCAAGTGAACGTTTGTCTTTTACTCTTTCCGCGGCATCCAAATAATCTTTCAAGCAAATTGACATTTCAACTGCTTGTGGAGTGAGTCGAGTTCGTCTTATTGATATAACTCTGCCACTAACAGAAAAAGATGATTCCGAAGCTACCGTAGAAGCTTGGACGGTTAGTAAATCTCGGGCCATGATGGATAGGATGGTAAATTGATCTTCCTTACCTTTCCATCAAGCCAACAATTCATGTGGAGTCATGGTCGATAAAAAGTTTGTAAGACCATACCTCCCGAGTTCACTCCTCGGAGTGTTACCACGTTGACGTTTATTACATTCATCCCTTAAAGTATTATATAAATCAAACATTGGATCATTCGAACTTTTGGCATTTGCCGCATGCCTTAAAGCATCATGGATTTGTGATGTTTCCCCGTATTTTAATAAATAAACATCATACATTTGTTGTAATTGTTTGTTGAAATTAGCTTTTAAAGTTTTACTATACATTGGTTTACCAACTTCTAAATCCAAACTAAAATTAATTTTATCAAATAAAGTTTCAACCCCTGACTTGTTTAAACAAGGGTTTAAAGCAGCGACACATGTAATAACGGGAGGCATTTCTTCAAAATACTTTTTAAGTTTTTCTTTCATTGGGGGTATCATATCGGAATAAGGTCTACCCCAACACGACAATTCATTTAATTTTGAAGTCATTAAATAAATTTGGTAAAGTACCAACGGACTCGTTGGGTAATAAACTCCAGAAAGACATGTAGTTGCATTTTTAAAAACTTGAAGCATTTTTGTTACTTCTTCGATGATGGCCAAACCCAATGGATGGTAAGAATTTGCCTTTCCCCGACTTACCAAACTATTATGAAAGGCTATTAAACTTTCTTTTTGTTCTATAGCCTTTTCAAACATGTTACATGTGAAATTCCATCGTGTTGGTACGTCCCAATTCGGACGTAAACATTTAGTATTTGCGTCTTTACAAAACTTGCGATATTTAGTATATCTTTGGTTATTACTAAAAATATCACGTAACATTCTTTTAAAACAATCTTATTGGGCCTCAATCGTTTTTAAACCGTCTTGAACGGCTAAGTTTATGATGTGCGCAACATATCGACTATGAAAAAACACACCCTCACATATTGGTTTATATTTTAATTTCAAATGATCTATCGCAAGAGTGTTGTTTGACGCATTATCAAAAGATATAGAAAATATTTTGTTTTCTAATTTATACGTTTGAATAACTTTATAAATAACATAAAAAATGTTTTGGCCGGTGTGAGGATAATCAAACAATTCAAACGCAATCGTACGTTTCATCATTTGCACGAATCGGGTTCAACCCAATGGGCGGTGACACAAATGTACGAGTCTGGTGAACCGTGAGGTGTCGACCAAACATTACTAGTTAAGTTAACACCGGTTTGTAAATTTTCAAAATAAGATATTAATTCATTTTTAACTTTTTTCCACATTTTTAAACAATCTCTTCGAAGAGTAGCACGACTTACATTGGTGTAACGTGGTTGGAGAGTTCGTTGAATGAGTCGAGTCAAACGTTCGTTGTCGAAATGTTTGAATGACAAGCTTTCTTGAATTAAAAATTGCGCCATTTGCTCCCGAACCGCATCAACGTTATAAGCCCAAATATTTTCTTCGTTTGTCATCGAAGCTTGACATTGAGAAGGTTCACCTTTTAACGCTTTACAATATTTATTTGCAATATGGTTTTTCAACGTTGTGTTTGCATCTTTTTTGAAAAACTTATGACAAAACTTGCAACGAGCCTTGTTTGGACCGCTAGCCATTTGACATAAATCGTAATTGCACCATACTTCGAGGTTCCTATTCGTAGGAAGGATTGCTATCACCACGTTGCTTGAAGACGCTTCACAACCAACGGAAGATTGTGCACTTGTTGAAGCCATTTCAAAGATTTTTGTGAGAGCGTTTTTGAGAGCGTTTACAACGAAAGTATTTGTAGAGAGCGTTTTTGAGATTTTTGAGAGTAGAGAGTGTTATAAGTTGTTGTGATTCAATCAAAACATCAAATACATATATATACTAACCTAGTGGGGTGTAATGGTAAAAAAACATAAAAAAACGGTCAAAAATGGGTACAAACGGCTATATAGCCGTTGAGTAACGGTAACCGGTTTGAAAACCGTGTTTAAAACCGGTTTGAGGTACCGGTTTGAAAACCGGTTTGGAACCGGTTTGAAAACCAGTTCGGGTTGAAACCGGTTTGAAATTTCGAAAGGTGAAACCGCATAGGAACCGACGGTTCGGGGCCGGGTTGGAACCGGTTTGGGCCAAAAACCGGTTCCGGTTTTTTTGGCCGAACCGGTTCCCGAACCGTTTTTTTTGCCCTTGTCTAAAAACAAGAAATAACCGAAAACCGAATCGTATGCGTAACCATAAAAATTGAATCAAATCATAAATTCAGTTTTTCACTTCGGTTAACGGTCATATAAAATCTTGCTTATTCGGTTCGGTTATTTATATAAACCGAATAATTAACATGTTTGATTGGATAACCGGACTGAATAAATCGGTTGAATTAGGTTAGTTTAGGTCTATTTTCAATTTTAAAAGTTTTCTTTAACTTCAAAAATTATTATATTAAATTTTTATAGAGTATTTTTATTTTTAATTATATTTTTATATCATTATATAAAAAGTGTTTTTGGAACTTTTTTAAAAGTAAAATATAACAAGTTTTAAAATTATTTTTTTAGGGAGGGTATGACAAGTAATAAAGAGGGGCATATATAACTTAACTCAAAACAAATTAGCAGTTAGAATTCCGTTTTTTTACCGACTTGAACACAATAATAAGCTTGGCACACTAGACCCCGAAGTAGTTGAAGTTCATATCTATCTTCAGTCTTTTATGACTTTTAAAAACAAAAACATCAAGAATAGAAAGGTGCTAGAGAGAGGTTGTAACATAAAACTTGACAAAAAGAATAGAAATGCCTCTAACTCATACCCGATAATTTATTCAATCATGTAGTCCTTAAGCTAATCAGAACGAGTAACCGTTACGAATCATGACTTACTGAAACATCATACTTTATAATAAACATATATACTATGTTACTTTCATTGTCATTTATCTTTTCTTTAAATATAAAACATAACATACCTTAAAAACCACTCTATACGCAACTAAAAAATGTAGAAAGCAATTATTTGGAGCATGGACAAGATTGGAGTCAAAGTAAAGTATAGGTTAGGGTTGGTGAAATATGTAGAAGGGGTTGGCCAATATTTCCCCTTTTGCAAATTAAAAAGTTACACGCTTTATAAAAAAAATTTAAGAACAAATATTTTTATAATAAATCTTTACATATTTAAATGTTATAAATAAAAAAATGAATTTAAATATATGTGTGAAAACAATATAAAAAAATAAATTTTATTAGTGAGAAGTGAGAACATAAATTGATCCAAAAATATGCTGCAAAAACAAATATCAAGCTTGGTCAACCCAAAGAGAAAATTGATTATTGACCTAACGACCTAATGGTTGTTGGGTAGTTATTCATCCAATTCAAGGGCAATTTTGGAAGATTAGAATAGTCAAACTTTTCTCATCTCTATCACCAGACACGCTTCTAAACACGACATATTATTTTAATTATAAATAATGTAACTAGTTTTTCTTAACAACGAAATCACATGCTAATGACTTAAATTAAATTTAACCCTTACAACTTAAATTAACCCTTACCATTTGAGAGGAATATTATGACATATTCGTATCATTAGGCTAAATAGTAAATACTTCTGATAATTAAGTAATCAGTTGCTTTGAATCATAAAAATTATGTAAACTTTAAAAAAGTAAACATTGTTGTCTGGTTAAATTTTGCTAGTTAACACGCCATAACGTACGTGGTTTAACATTTTTCACTTATTTTTCTCTGTTTAATGGCATCGTCTCAATGTGTTGTAACTAGATTGACTTACTTATTGTTTTATATGTTTTACGTTTCGGTTGCACGGTTTACCGTTTTTGCGCTTACTTTTTGTTCGTTTTTTGTTTTTTATTTGTTTTTTAATATGAGTTTTTTTAGTGTTGGTTATCATTGGTGGTGGTGTCATTAGTGTTACTTGATATGGTTTTATGTTCCAGTGCAATGAGAGGGGATTAATACTAGTTTAATCTAATTACTTGCATTTTCATATGATTATGTTAAGCTTGTTATAACATTAAAAGATAAACATTTTGTTCAAGGTATTGAAATTTGAGAATATCTTATAATCTTGGTATAAACAATATAAGATTTTTATTTTTAAATATATATCTAAAATAGAGATTACTAGATTAGTATAAGTTTTAAAATTGTAATGGTGGTATTCAAATAGAGGGAAACTACACACCAACTTTAGATAAAGCAATTCAAATTTAAACCATAAATACTTTAAAATTCAAATAAAAAACTTAATACTTAAAAGTTGACAAAAGTAATACCACAAACAAAGTAAACCGCCTCAAACCAAAGTCGGAAATTATATATTATTTTAATCCCTCACGAAATTATCATGCCCCCACCCCCACCCCACCCCACCCTCACCCCCACCCCCACCCCATATAAATATAGAATTAAATCAATATGTCCACAATATAAACACCATAACATTCTTCAAACATCGTCAAACAGGTGAGAGGCAAAAAGCGTGTGAGTTTTTGCTTTATTTTCATGATGAAGCAAACGCCGGAAACCATGGATGCCACCACCAACAACCACCGTCACACGGTGGCGGAGGAGGTTGACATCAAGTATACGGTTGGTGGTGCTGTTGCTATTCATAGTCAAGTGCGAAAAATCAAGCAAGAATTGGAGAAAACTATGCACCCTGCGGGTCTCGATCACCCGGAGATCAGATCGGTGTTACGCGAATTCTCAAGGAAGCCGAAGCGGTCCCGCTCGCCCTTGGGAATCACCAACCGACCGATCTCCGTCGGTAATTTTTAGCGGTCTTAAAAAACCAACCGGTTAATATTACTGGTCACAGAGAGAGGTTTTCTCAGTGACCAGACTAACCGGTGTTACTGGTTTGATGTACTTTTTTTTTCTTATTCATCATGATGATTTGTGATCATATGATGTTTTTATTTTTTTTATCTTTAGATGTAAATATTTTTGAAGGATAATAGTAGAGTTAATTTTATATATGGGTTTTGTTAGTTTTTATTAGTTTTACCGTTGATATTTGTTTATGGTGTTGTTATGTGCATGAAACAGTTGTACCTTGTGTATCATATGTTGTGACGAAAGACCTTGAAAATATCTTGTATGGCAAATTATGATTGTTGCATCAATCGGTTGTACCTTGTGTACAGGAATTTGTACAATTATCATTATTACTATTTGCTAAACGGCCCAAACAGAAAGGAAGAGTTTTCACCAACCATATATATGGCATGTACCAGAAGCAAATAGACAAGCAACTAACAAGTAACAACCACCACCAATTTCCAAACATATAAAAAAATCTTATAAAATTGGAAATAATGGGAAGTAGATATTTATGTTTTATTAACTGCTTTAACTACTTGTATTCTTACCTATACTTTTTAATCGGGATTGAATATTTCAGATAGTAATACATGATGAATGTTGAATCTATCTCTAAATAATAATATACCACAAATCTATTCATGATACGAGTATATGACGTCACCTATCACATTGCTTAAGTGATTGTTGATGGGGAAAAAGTTTTTTATACGCATCTAAAAGTATGTGATTTTTAGATGTATAGTTCATGGTTTTCATGTTTATTTATTATTATATTAAATAATGTACCCCTATGATGCTGAAATGTTAATCATTCAAAGTGATACGTTTAGTATTATTTACGATTTATTATTTTTTAGATGTATAATTCATGGTTTTCAGGTTTATTTATTATTATCTTAAACAAAGTACCCCTATGATGCTCAAACGTTGTGATAAGATATTCTAAGTTTAGTATTATTTACTATGTAGTGTTGTAAAATATATCCTTGATACAATTAGAACATGCTATCTAAGTAAAACAGTTAAATAATACTAGCTTTAGTAAGCTCGTGCGTTACACGGGTCGAATAGAATAAAATATTAATATAATAAAATTTATTAAATATAAAATAATATTTTAAAATATGATATGATTGAAATTACGTATGAGAAATAACTATTAATAATAAAACAATGATATTAACTTTTTGATATTTGTTTTTAATTTTTTTTTAAAATAATAAACATTTTATTCAAAACAAACCGTATAAAAATGTCATTTTTAAAAATTTCCTTATTATAACTCCCAAATATAATTATTTTTTGTTTTAAAAAATTGACTTTTTAAAAATACCAATTTTAAAATATTTTATTTTTTTAAAAAAATTTATGCTTTAATTTTTTTTTATTATTTTACAAAAAAATTATATTTTTAGAAATAATATTAATAAATAGATTTTCTTATTTTATTGAATTTAAAATAATATTAAAAGTATTATTAGTAATTAAGTTAATTATTTAATAGGAGAGAGAGTCGGGAAAATTTTGGTGAGGATGATCGTGGTGTTGCCACGTAGTATCTCAATATATTTTTTATAAGAGTAGGAAGATACTTTTAACTAATATTTAAAAAATACGATAAACTAAATTTAATTCTGGTTTGTTTAAAGCACTCATTTAATCATTTATAAATAAATGTCAGTAATTGTATAACGTTAAAAATTTGACCTGTTTTACTAGTTATTACTTTATATAAACTAAATCAACAATAATACTTAAATGGTACTCTTTATTAATTTTGATCAAATTTTAATTCTTGAGGTTGGCAAAAATAATTTATATAATTTTATTTTATGTATATTTATAAATATTATATTTCCATGGATCATTGACATTTGACTTTTTGCCTTAAAAAGCAAAAAGTCAATGTTTACTAACTAATTTAGAATCATAAATAATATGATTGATTTTCAAGATCAAAAGTAAACTATAGCAACACTTGCTTAATGCTTAAAAACATAAAACGTTAAAGTTGGTGCACCTAAAAGTGGCATTATATTGCTTCTAAGTTTCGTATACATGTATCATGCCTTTCATCTATTTCATCTTTAATATTGCAGCTTGAAATGGTCATGTGGGTACTGGCCTTGAGCCTCAAAACTTGGTCTGGTTGACCAAAAACCGAGCATCAGACCACGTTGATCCTAAGCCCATGGGCGGAGCTTTGTTGGGGCCCGATGGGCCCCGGCCCCCCGTGTTTTTCGCCCGATTGAGTTCGCCCCCTTTAATTTGAGTCTCGTGACTTTCACCTCTCTACACCTTTCCTCAAGCTCTGCCACTGCCTAAGCCAGATCGAAAACACCGTTTCCAAGTCGAAAATTAGTGTTACAAATAGTTTTATAATGAGACCTGGAAATTAATTTATAAATATGAAAATTAAGAACCAAAGTGAAAATAACTAGGCCTTTATGCACCTCAAGGGCTCAAGAGGTATGATATTGGTTTGCCGCAAGTGGCTAAGTTATGTAAGCTAATAATTTCAAACTACAACAAAAAACCGTTTAACCCGGCCCAAAAGGATACGGGCCTCTTAGGGCTGAAAAGCCCATCCTAGGACCGATTGGGCTTGGATAACCAGTCCATTGACCCAACTATATATTGTTGACATGGTAGAAGGAGATCCTCACCCAAGTGAATATCTTACTCTACATGCATTTTTTTTTACCGAGGTCCATATCTTATTCTGTATGCATTTCTTTTTACACTGCTATAACTCGTTTACTCTTTTTTTTAACAGCGTTTGAAACTACCCTGACATTCGAGTGAGTCTTTTTGAGATGAGATATCAACCGTACATACTGATTTTGATCATTTAGTCTTGCGTCACCCAAGAACATCAAAAAGAAAACTCACCATTGTGAGAAAACCCTACTTGAGTCAGATTTGAACTTAAGACCATAATATTCCAAACCCAAACCATACCATTAGACCAAAAGGCAACTGCAACTCGATCACTCTCTAGTAGAAGTATTAAGGGGTTGATACTATTAATTGGATCGATTTTAATTTTTTTTAAAGGCTTATACGGTCGTATAAGCCCTTGTATTTAACCATTTATGTCCGTACACTTGTATAAGGACTTGTATAGCGTTGTGTACGACTGTTTTCAACGTCAATATGACACTAATAATACAAGGGGATACATGGTGCATAATAATATCAGTGGAGAAACTTCTCAAATATAAAATTAATATGGAATCTGGCTGTTTATTTCATTTCTATAAAAAGATCAACAAATTTTTAGTCAAATTAATAAGCATATATTCATATTTCTATGATCCATATGATCCATATACAATTATCATGTTCTTTTTTAAATCTTAAAAGTAAACACCATATAACATGTTATATAACCTATTTCAAGCAAATTGAAGTGACTAAAATTAAATTAGGCAACCTAATTTTATGTTACCTAATAGGTAATATTCAATCATTCATCAAATGCCTCATATAGGCATCACACAATTGCCCAACATCACCCATTTGTTGGATATGTAACCTAATTCAAGCTAAAATTAAACAATTTCAGTTACAGAAGTTGATAGTAGAGTCCTATCTTAATGTTTTTCTTCAAAAGGTTTGAATTTCCTTCCATGAATGGTTGTAATTTTTATCAAACATTTATAAAATTATAATCATCAATTAATTAAAAAATGTATCCATCATGTGAGCCTTATGCGATATTATTTTGTGATGCGCCTTGATGTGATTTGATGTGTTGTCTTATACGGTTCACAAGTATTAAACAAATGAGACCATCGATTGTAAATGGTTTGAGTTTTTCAAATTTGATTGAACAAATCAAGACATTGATGGCATGAATCTAACCACCAATGGAACAAATTTCACAACCGATTGAGCAATGGGGTTGACTACTCAAACAAATTCAATTATACATCATACAAATCTAAGTAGAGACTATAATTTCTCATAATTTTAAATCATACATACAATATGAACATTTCATAAGTCCCGTTTATATAATTAACTCTTAATTTTTATCCTAGTTCGTCTCCCTTAAAATCGCGCTTTAAACTCTACCAAGACCCTCTTTGTAAACATTTTGAATATTTGTATATAACTTAAAAACTAAATTGAATAAATAAAAATTAACCAAAACAATTGATTAGTGGGTTGTACCCTGTGCAACATGGGTTGTACAAGGGCAATGTAGTTTGTCCCCTAACCAACATTACTCTTCAATACACAATTTAGTTATGGGGAATTGCATATATCCCTCTTCCCACCTCAAAACTTACATATTTTTCAAAAGTTTAAGTTTTTAATATATAAGTATAACGCATTTTAAACATGCTTTAAGAAAATATACAATTTAACAAGTTTAGAGGGCGAGATATGCAAATACCCCCATATAGTTATACTAATATGCTTTTTAATTACTAAAAAAAATCAATATCAACAAGATTATGATCACCAAACTCTTCGGAAACAGAATCAAAAACTAAAATTTCTAGTCATATTAGTCAAACCCCCTTTCCCTTATCTTGCCGATTTTTTCTCAACAAACACACATCTTAATATAACACTTTATTATAATAATAACAATAATAATAATAAGTAAATAAATCATTTTTCAAATACTTGAAGAACTATATATACTCACGTTATGAATCATATGAATACACTCAGAATCAATATTATTCAACTCAACGATTAGAGAAATCGAATATGAAGTAAAGTTGGATCAATAAATCAATAATATTATTTGAGAATTAAGATACTTTAATTCATCAAATATTATGTTTCCAAATGTTTCATAACATGCAATTAACAAAAAAGATACTTATGTATCATGATTTGATAGCACCAAATCGCGATCCATTCATCATCATCACCTTGAATTCATCAAAGCTGATCATACCGTCTCCATCTCGATCAACGCCCGCGATCATCTTCTTGCATTCTTCGACGGTGCACTCTTCTCCCAAACTACTCAAAACCTTCTGCAACTCCTCCGCGATAATCAACCCGCTATTATCGATATCAAAAACCGAAAACGCCTCTCTCAAATTCTCCAACAGCTCAACAGAATCAATCCCTTTGGTATTCAACTCAATAAACTCCTTCAAATCAATGAACCCATCCCCATCACCATCCACCTCCGTGATCATAATCTCTAACTCCTCGGTCGTGGGCCGGTGGCTCAGGCTCTCCATGATCGACCCCAGCTCCGACGCCGAGATCTTCCCGTCACCGTTAACATCGAATTTCTTGAACACGTGCTCTAGTTCTTCTCGAGTCGAGTCGACTCGAGATACCACCTCGGGAGTTGTATTGTTCGGCTCGTGAACAATACTTTTTCCCGAGGTGTTATCTCTTTTGTTGTTCTTCGTTTTACGATTGAACAAATTCTTTAAACCCATGATTAGTATGGAAGATTTGAGAGGAAAAAGATGATGTATTTGTATAGGATTCACGAGAGTTTTGTGTGTGTGAAATTGTTGTGTGAGGGTCCGTATAATGAGGGAAATGTTAAACGAACTTGATATGCATTAGTTATATTAGTTATAATATATTAATATGAATATGATGATATCTAATCCATATCAATGTGTATTTGGTATAACTTTGTATGTATTTCCCACTATTAAAGGTTTTTGATCTTAATAAGTAATCTTTGATTAAATTACTTAATTAAAATATATATTTTTATATATTCTTTTGAATTGTCATGCTCATGAATTCAAAGAGCTATTAACTACAAAATCAATTAAAACAAAAAATTAAAGCATTTATAGTGGATTTCTTATATTTATCCATATAATTACATTAAAAATTAATATATTTTCTCTATTCTTTATAATTAAATAACAATTTTTATACCGTTATCATTATTTTTTTTCTCTCCTCCACTCACAACAACTTTCAAAAATATTATAAAAATAAATAGGGGTTGAACAGTCATTATTCAAATATACCAATCATCAATAACATTTTATCTCTTATTCACTTACAACCACTCAAAACCATTTCATATAATATACTAAACACACTTACATATTTTTAAAGACTCAGATATGAATGCTATTAGGTAAACCATACTAACACTTATGCTTACTTTTGACAATGTGATATATTTGTGTAAATGTGATATATTAAATGTTCTTTAACCATGTCTCTTTTTTCTCTTTCAACTCCCACTTGATTATTTTTGGTCATTAGATAAAATATTTACGTCGTTCAATCATTCTATGTTTTGAATATGTTTCTTTTGAGATTACGTGGATAGATATGTGTATTTGTGCACATTATTCATGTTTTTTTTTTGTAAAATTACCTTATATGTTTTTATTAAAATAATAAATTTCTGGGATTCTCCTCCCATTCTCCCTATTTGTCGTAAAAAATATATTACAAACAAAACACTATGTTATTCATGTTGGATTGGTATGGTGTCAAAGTGTAACATGGGGATGACATTTGACCATCGATGCATAGTGTTGCTGAATCAAACCACTTCAATTTAAGCATAAAACTAGTTGGATACCCAACTATCTTCAATCGGTTGTCATATCTAGTCGTGCTTTTACATTGATTTAAGTTGAAAATGTCGTGTCATCAAATACTCAAAAATTTGATTGATATTATGATTCTAAAGTCATTTGATATATTTGAACTCGGATCATCAATAAAAGGAAAACAAATATAAATTATGATCTTCCTATGCATGTTTAAAACTAGTTATTCAAACTAGTGATACCCGTCGTCAAAACTTGATGCCTAGAATATTAAATCTTATGTGAAGAATAAAGTTAAATATACGAGTCCAACGCGTGTATTATCGAACATCATCGGATGATAATACATGATAAAAAAAATATTCACAAATGATCTTTTATACACAACATGATTTTTAACATAAACTAATAAAAGTAAATCATGCAAGAGTACCTAGATATGCGACTATAAACCCAGTCAACTCGTTATCCAATATATGCAATTAATATATGACTATAAATGCAATAAATATATAATACAACTATAAATGCATTTAGTATATAATATAATTCGTTCGCATTGTTTTACTTTTAAAGTCTGCAAAGATATTCGTTTTTAATGTGAGCAATATAACCAAATCGAATATAGATATCACATTATTTAATTGATATATAATATTATACTTCCCATGTGGGAGAAATTACATACAAAAGTCTTTATATAATTCACGTTTCTTTGGAATTAGGCCCTCTCTTAATATTTAATGTATTATCATGGTCTTTTCCTGTTATACATTTACTTCCCGAACAAAATTAGTTATTCACATTTTCTGTTTGTCTGAGTTTAATAATATACTTGCTCTTAAATAAAAATAAAAGTATTCATAAACATTATTGTATAAACGTATGTTATTGAAAAAAATTGCCAGAGACAAACAAATATAAAAGTAAATGAACACTTAAACTTGGTCTATAAATATAAAAAAATTGATTTACTAGTAACTCAAATTAATACGTAACAACTTATATGAACTTGTTAGCAGACTTTAATAGATATTATTTTACCATCTAACTTATATGACTTTGTTACTAGACAAGCTTCATCGCTGACGAACTTCTTGCCGGCATCCACATCAAGCTGATAACTTCTTTATCGTTTTCTCTTCAGAGACGACAATCTTTTCATCCTTCCTCTCTCCTCGTCTTTCACATACACCCCCACCCCACCTCACGCTTGCACATATGTTATCCTTTCTTGGGTGACATTCTCCATCTATGCATTTCCCGCGAGCCTCTCCACCTTGACACACTAATTCCCCATACTCGTCTATTTGGACTAAAATAAAATATCAACAAAGCTAAATAAAGAATGACTACAAAAGAACCAAACAAACACGAACGAGTAGGAGTGCAAATGAGCCGAGCACGAACTCGCTAACACTCTAGCTCGGCTCATTAGAAATTTTTCAGGCTCGAGCTCGGCTCGTTTATCAGTAAATTGTTATTTTTTATGATTACTTTTATATTTAGTTATAATTATACTTATTATATAACATAATATATATTATTTAATTAATTTTTATCAATTTATATATATTAATTATATTTATATAAATGTATATTTTATATGTCAAAAAAGTTATATATATATAAAAAGCTCGTTTAGGCTCGCGAGCTTGCTCTTGCTCGACATATATAATTATACTTATTATATAACATAATATGAGCTCCAGCTCATTTTAGCTTGGCTCGATTCAAGATTTTTCGAGCCAATCTCGAGTATCTTACGAGTCGATTTGACTCGTTTACACCTTTACAGATGAGTCCTTGTTCATATTCGTACATTTAACATAAACGAATACATCACCAAATGTTCGCGAACACAAATAAACGAGACCACTGTTTATGTTCGTTCATTTGACCAAGTAAACAAAATTTCTCATTCATGTTCTTTTGTTTATTAAACAAACAAACATAAAGAAACCATCCACCACACGATTCATGAACTTTCCGCTCAACATTCGAATTGTTTGCAAATTGCAACTTTAAAAATCAAACACTTGGGAACAATTTATTGTAAATCCAATATGTTCTTAAAAACCAAAGGGTTGTTTTGAACGTTTTTGTATTTACAAGTACCACTTACTAATATTAGTAACCTCAATCGCCGGCGAAAGCTTACCACCGGAGATTTAGAAAACTATAAAAACACACAGTAAAGTAAGTCTCCATCACTTTCAAATGTTTTACAGCACAAAGCAACAAATTAGGGTTGATGAAACGAATATTTTAAGCACCAATCGAACCCCACAATCAATTATTGACATTATTCTACAAATTAGTGGAAAAACACGAAAGATTCTCTGTTCTTCACACCATTGAATCTGCTAATTACCAACAAGATAAGAAAGAGAGAGAGAGTTTGAGAAATTGGGTGTTCGATTGCAGATGATAATGGATTCATCATCATCATCAAAATCGCCTCGATTCATCTCGCATCAGACGTTGTTTGCAGCCGTCCGATTGGGGGACCTTGAGTCGATCAAACGGATCGTGAACGACGATGGGGATTCCGACGGAGCTTCGGTGGCGGCTCTGATGGCGATGCAGAACGACGCCGGAGAGACGGCGGTGTACATCGCGGCGGAGAATAACGCACAGGAAGTGTTTGATTACTTGATTAAGTTCTGTGATCTTCAAATTGTGAAGATTAGGGCTAAAGCGGATTTCAATGCGTTTCATATCGCTGCTGAAAGGGGGCATATAGGTAATCGAAATTAGTGATTAGTTCATCTTCTTCGTACGCTAGATCTTATCAGTTTGATTGAATCGATTGCTTTTGGGGATTTCGTTATTTGATTGAAATTTGACTTTTTGTGATTTCATATCTGATTGTAAGTTATCATCTCTAGGTAAGAGTTAACTTGATTGCAATCATCAATCCCAAACACCCTCTTATCTAATAACCTGCAAATAACTAAAAACAATGGTGGAATTCAAAGTTAGATCTATGTATAACCATGAGTGTTACAAAAATTTGTAGTACAAAGCCCAATACTTGCAAAATAATCCAATTAACTAAAACCATGGTGAAATCCGAAGTTATGTGTGACACTTTAGGCAAATCCCGCGTTTTTTTCCATCTACATATACATAGAGATATTGGGTCATAAGAAACATCCCACCTCAAGCATCATTGATTTGTTCTAGGCGTATTGGTTGTAGATGGGTGAACTCGTGGTAGCGAAAATATGGGCTATACAGACACTATTGGTTGGTACGAGGGATCGACGTAAAATTACATTTATTTTATCATTTGGGTATAGAAAAAGATTGTTTTTTTTTTTAGATTTTACAATGTTTGCTGTTATAACCTAGGTATTGTTAACAAGCTTTTGGGCTTGTGGCCCGAGCTTTGCAAAGTATGTGATGGGACAAACACGAGCCCGTTGTACTCAGCAGCAGTGAAGGATCATCTGGATGTTGTGAATGCCATTTTAGATGCAGATGCTACTTGCATAAGGATAGTGAGGAAAAATGGTAAAACTGCATTGCATACAGCAGCTAGATATGGTAAAACCACCATGGTTAAAACACTTATCGAAAGAGATTCGGGAATTGTGGCGATTAAAGATAAGAAAGGTCAAACTGCACTTCATATGGCTGTTAAAGGGCAGAGTACTGCTGTGGTGGAGGATTTGTTGCTTGCAGATCACTCGATTCTAAATGAGCGTGACAAGAAGGGTAACACGGCTATTCATATAGCTACTAGGAAATGCCGACCAGAGGTACATTTTATTGATTTATTGCTTATTTCGTTATCTTCGTCATGTTCCATTCATTAATGCCCTTTTCGATCTATGTTTCTGTTCAGATTGTAACCCTGCTGCTGAGCTTCACCTCAGTTGGTGTCAATGTAATCAATCATCAACAAGAAACTGCAATGGATATAGCTGATAAGCTGAACTATGGCCCGCCGAAGTTAGAAATCATGGAGGCCCTAACTGAAGCTGGTGCCAAACATGCTCGTCATGTTGGCAGAATCGATGAAGAAATGCAACTCAAAAGGACCGTGAGTGACATCAAACACGAAGTCCACTCACAACTTTTACAAAATGAAAAAACACAAAGACGCGTTTCAGGTATTGCTAAAGAACTCAAAAAGATCCACAGGGAAGCGGTGCAAAACACCATCAATTCATTAACAGTCGTTGCTGTTCTATTCGCATCCATAGCTTTTTTGGCAATTTTTAATCTCCCGGGCCAGTATTTGAGCTCGGGTAAACAAGCAGGTGAAGCAGATATAGCCCACACACCAGCTTTTCGGGCTTTTTGTCTTTTTAACGCCACATCACTGTTTATATCCTTAGCGGTTGTGGTGGTTCAAATCACATTGGTGGCATGGGACACTCAGGCCCAGAGACAGATTGTTTCGGTTGTGAATAAGTTAATGTGGGCAGCCGGGATTAGTACTTGTGGGGCGTTTTGTTCGATTGCTTTCGTGGTGGTTGGTAAAAGGAGTACTTGGATGGCTATTACAATCACTGTTGTTGGTGTCCCCATTCTCGTGGGGACGCTTGTGAGCTTGTGTTATTTTGCTTGTAGGAAACATTTCCGGTCTTATGGTAACGATTCTCAGAGACGGATTAAGAGGGCCAGCGGAAGCAAGTCATTTTCGTGGTCATATTCCGCCCATATTACAGATGATGAATCTGATCATGAAAAGATATATGCTTTGTGAGTGTTGAGTTTGCCACTTATCCTTAAAAGAGATCTATTTATTATTATTATCTCTTATATATTTTGTAGGATATGTACATATGTATGTATAGCACTCTGGATTCTAGAGTTTGAATCGTTGTTCTAAACATTGTTGCTTAACAATGGTCAATGTGCACGCCTCATGTGGCATTTTTTCGGAAAACATTTAGTACCATTTATTTATTTTGAATTACTGTATGATTTCTGGCGTCAAATGGTAAGATACAATGATGAAAATTATATAACCAGTTAGGATCTCACGATAAACTATGACTTCATATATTATTAACTGCAACATGATATCCTGCAGTAGAATCACTTCATAGAAACAGAGATCATAAGATAGAAATTTTGAAGTAACATCAAATATTTATGCTCTAAACAGAGACCTCAAAAGTTTATTTTTATAAAAATATTATCGGAATGATATGCAACCTCTGGTCCTGTGGCTTACAATAAAAACAACACAACCACAAGTGCGATAAAATAGTCCAGAGTAAAGAATAATAGCTCGGGGGCATCCAAGCACGATTCTGGAAACCGAATAAAAAATAAAATAGAAAAATATCTTCACGAGTTCAATGAAAATATGATGATATACAATATACAAACCATACCCAATTTTGACCATGGCGACAAAATGAGCCTTTGATCAGCATCCGTCATCGTAGTTATAGCTGTCCAGGACCTTTACGGGATAATCTTGAAGGAGGCCTGGTCAACTCTGGCACAGGTGGTCCTCTAAACACTTCGGGTTTTTGGACCTCCTTCACCTGCAGAGAGGTGAGTTATTTCTAGTTTTCTACTTATGCATTTTTAACAATTTATTTTAAGGTGAAACTAGTGGTAGAATTTCAACCCTTTTATTAAAAAAAATGTTTGATTCGGGTTTGTATCACTTGTGACTTATCTCCATTCGTGTGAAATTTTATTACTTGGCTAAAAAGTGTGGGTTGCAACTCCCCAAAGTGTTTTCAACTGCCTAAAACTTGCTTTATTAAAAATAAAAAGATTATTATTTTAACATTTGTTAATTTATTAAAACTCTCAGAAAAAGGGCAAGAGTGTTGACAAGTTGGCCTAACCCAACCTGTTTCGACCCGCATTAGAAGTATCCCGCTTTGACACTTATCCTGCCTGACCCGGTAATATTGCCCCTTATGGTGAAAAGTAAAGAAGAAACAAACCTTTGAGGAGTGTGTGGAAGTGATGTGTGACCGCGCTTGTGTTTTGTAATGCACACGATGCTTTTGCTGAATCTGTTGGAATTGTTGCAACCAAGGTGCAAAGTTTATTCCGTTATGCATGTTCATGTTACCATCATCTGAATAATGTACGGAAGGACTCCCAGATGATGTACGGTTGGCTCGCTCCTTGTCAAAGGAATATGAAGGCACAGTCTTTAAACGAGTCCTTAAGATCTTAAAGGCTGCACTTTGCTGTAGTAGTAGAAAAGGCACACAAAATTATGATCTAATCATAGATTTATTAGTATACCCGGCAAAACGGGCGGGTTGGGTCGGGTAGTGTAACGGGTCAAAATGGGTTCGGGTTAAAACGGGTTCGGGTCAGGATGGGCCAATTTAAAAACGGGTCAGGACGGGTTAGGGTCAGGTTGGATTCGGGTAAATATATGTTCGGGTCAGAATGGGTCAATAGTCTAAAAATTAAAAACAATACATAAAATTCAAATAGGTTGCATTCTGGATGGTATTAGTATACAATGAGGATTAGGCCCGTCGATTTCATTCGTACCCGATTAACCCGCCCGACCCAAGCTCACCCGTACCTGAAGAAACTCGACCCGAACAACCCGAAAACCGATAAAACTGTTTTTATTCGAGTCGGGTTTCGGATAAACTTTCAAACCTCAAAAACCCGAATAAGCCAAACTGATTAACCCAAAACCCGAATAACCCGATCAACCCATATTAAAATTGATCGAATTGTTTGTTTATCAATTGAAAAGGTATAGCTTCACTCTAAACTAATGGGTTAAATTTACAAAATAATGACGAAGACCACGAACGTCGACGTCAGTTATGGCGATGAAGACGTTGGTGAAGGTCTTGGGTTTCGACAACGAATATGAGTTTCCACGACTAGTAGAGTCTTCTTCAAAAACCATTCGAACGTCATTGGAGGATGAAGTTTACACGTTTTTATAGCGAAAACCTTAATGATTGTGTCATCACAATGATTTGAAACAACTACACCACTTCCGGTTGAATATTATATTCATATTAAGGATAATTATGGGTTGAATTTTAAGAAAAAACAACATTAAACAATGATTTGTGATGAAAATGAAAAGGTAATAGGCGAAGTATTAAATCAAAATAGGGGATTAATCACTAATGGTGATTTTTGAATGGGATCTAGATATTTGATAGGATGAATGAACATGTTGCGAAAGGTTCAAAGCCAAACGTAATAGTGACCCATCCTGACCCGTTGAGGGTATTTAGCATCGCCCATCTTAACCCGTTTCTTTTCTCCTCAGCTTTTAAATTGCCCATCCTAACCTCCTTAAAAATAATAACTAACCCATCTTAACCCATACCTTTATAATTAAAACCCAAATCAACCCAATTGAAAGCAAACGGGCTAGTATTGCCAGGTCTATTTATTAGTAGTGGCCAAAATGAGTCAAAAGTCACTCCCACGTGTACTAATATTGCATAAAACCTCCTAGTTCTCTTTATTTAAAAAATTTAGACTGGACAAAAGGTATTCCAAATTTCCAATTCAACACACCCCGGATCCACTATAACCTATAACCCAACCTGTCCACTTACTAATCAGTAACATCAAGAATACCAACAAGCCAACAAATATAAATAAGTGGTAATTCACATAAAGGGGACATGCCTGGGGAAGCAGCATAAGAAGACCATATAAGGCTTTTAACAACCATATATATCTTCCAGGTTCAAGAAGCTGCAAGAATATGAGAAGGCTCAAATAATCCCAAAAGAAAGATAATAAAAATAATAAGAATTATTACAATAATATAGAAATTATGGTAATAGTAATAATAATAATATCATATAATAAAAATAAAGGAGCTATTATAGTCCCTAAACTTTCATGTACATCACTGTGATAGTTTCGTGATTTAAAAAGCAAACAAACTCGAATTTTGATTTTAACAAGTTGAATAGCAACACACCTGCAGCCTAAGATAAGCAAAAATTGGAGTCTCCAATAAGTTTATTAATTTATCCAGCTGAATCAAGAATCTGACATTTATATCTTCCTCGGTTAAAGACTGAATGACTGAACTTGCATGCTGATAAGCCTATAAAACAAATCAAACAAAATGGTATAAAATCAATAGACTTAACATGGAGATTATCCTGACTTTTAGGTTTCCTTTTTTATTTAACTTCTTTAAAGACTTGCCTGTGCCAATAAACATAGACTTAGTATGGCCATTGATGAATGGCTCCATGAAGCATATAATGAAAGAAATAAATCCTTTCCAGCAGCATCTACCAGTGACCGCTTTAAAAGATCTCGTAGGTCCGACAACTCAGAAGAAGTGAGCAGAATCAAATTCAAAGCCTGGAATGTGAAAAAGGTCAGAAACTGCAAAATATTAACTTCTCTCTACTCTAATTAAGTTTCATAAAGCCTCATAACAAAGTGTTGTATACCAGGAGAGCAACTTTCTACAATTATACTGTATTCAGCTGCAAATTCTACCCATATAGGTAAGTACCAAATGAGACTTCTAAGTGTCAAATAGATAATCTTAGTTGCAAAGGAGTTCGGAGCTAAATTGTCGAATTATAGCACTGTAACTTTTTAAACTTGATTCTAGACTTCCATGAGGGGAAAAAAGAGTAATTATTAAGAGAAGATAACAAGGACCTGAACCATAGTAGATGCAAAGTTCAGGTCAGCTTCCCCTTCAAGAATTGTAGATAGTTCCCGATAAACTCTTTCAGCATCTATAAGCACACAAAGCCGGCGGATAATCAAAGCACCACGCCTGTAGAAGGATGTTAAAAAAATCACTACATCAATGCATTAAATGAGGAAATAAGAAACAATTAATCCAGACAATTTTCTTATTTAAGAAACCGAAGAATGAAGCTCACTTTTCCAGGAGTACTTTATCTGTCTGGAATTTATGAACTAAGAAAACAATCAGCTGACGGAAGTTATGCTGATCCTCTGCTATGCATGCATGAACCTCCAGTACTAGGAGAACTACCTAACAAGTTACCATATAAACAACCCAAATATATAAATAGCATTAGGATCATATGAAAACTCACAAATATCTTCAGAACTGCAAGAACTCCTATCAACATACAATTTTTTATGTATTATATAAAAGAATGATTGAAATATAATATTTAGGCCTCTCTTGAAGTTCAAAAGAAAAACCATGAAATATTTAACAGAGGTAATGAAGCATCAATGGAAATATTACCTGATCAGAGGGATCCGACAATGTTTTGAGAAGAGTGTCAAATATATCATTCAAAAACGACAGGACCTGTTACATGTATAATTTTTAGTTTTTTGTTTTCTTTTCTTTACCACTAAGAGTGTGAATACATATTACAACAGAGAGCATACATTAAAACTAATAGCAAATTGAACAATGAAATAATGTTAAAAGGTTACCTCTGTCCTATGTCTATTTAAAAGAGTTGAAATCCAGTGCAATGATTCAATCCGAGTGGCCTCATATTCACTAGACAACTGCCTGGAAAAATAAGGGGAAAATCAACACTGAAAACAAATACATGGAGCATAAACTCATTCAAAATGGGTACTAGTTGATTGTCCTTTATTAATATTTAATAAAGACTAAAAAATTTCATAAACCCATAAGCAAACCCTAAAACCCAGACTTAAAGAAAATAAATAATGTCTGACCTCTTTACAATGGAGAGGATTGCTCCAACATCAAATCCTTCAGTAGGATCAGCCTTAATAGCAAGAAGCTCTTCATTGGTTTCACGAGCTACCTGATAGTCACAAGAGTCAAGAACTTATATATATACTATTCAAAGATAGGCCTATACCTTAAAAACTAATGGTGTATTTAGTTTTTTGCAAGTCCCCAACTTAATTGCTAAATAAGAAAGTCCTTACCGTTTTTGTCTTATAATAAACATGTATAATAATTTTGATGTGTGTGAGTCATTTCTGTGATGTGGCATATGAAGTTAGAAATGAACAAATTATTAATGCTGACACTGATGTCTTTTATTTACTTTTTCAAATTTTATTACTATATTACTGATAATAATAACAACAATAGCAATTATTATTAGTTAAGTAATCTTATTAGAATAATAATAATAACAACAATATACTTACAACTCGTATCTTTTCTTCTTTATCAGCTATGCAAGGCAAGATAGCTCCTAATATATCCGCATAATACGGAACCAGCTGATCACCTCCGAGTTTTACAAACTCATTTATCTGCAGAAATTAGTTGTCTAATCAAGGTATGCACGTACGCAAAAGACCAAAACTACATCTTCCAAAAATCTCAGAGCTCACAATTTCGATACATTTACATTTGAACTATCAATTTGGGTTATATTTTGTCTCAACAGGGTCATACATTGAAAATATAAATATATTTAAAAAGGATATGGGCTAAATGGGTTAAATTGGTTAAAAATAAAAAGTTGCCGAAAGTGTATTTTAACGCAAAAAACTTCCTTAATCACTTTATTCAAAACTAATTATTGAAAAGAAAAGAGCCACAATATAATTATTAAAAATAGTATTCTTACCCAGGTGATCGCTGTCCAACGAGTGAATTCATCAGGTGAAGATGCTCTCTGCACAAGTATTTCTGCCATGCGGCCATAATCTACAGACTTCATGAGTAGCACTGCTAGAGTCAGAAATTTATAAATAAATGAAAAAATTTGCTACTCAAAAAAAGAAGATGTAAGATTTCTAATTCAATAACAGTAATATGGGAGATTAACAGGTGCTATGGTTTCTTTGATAACCTATCAGCAAGTCATGGATGTCAATGAAAGCAATGATATAAGATTAGTTACGGTATCATACCGGGGAGTTCTTGATCTCCTGAAGGAACTCTGAGAGTGCTGAATCAGCTTGTTGCCGGATTTCATGGCTGGAATCACTTAACATATTAAATAAACCTGTGATCTCCACATGTCAGTTGAGTCCAACAAATGTCTGAGACAAAAACACATGCACATTCACGGCTAATACCATTTAATTCTGAAGTGAGATCATTTACCATCAAGAAAATCTGGAAGAAAACCGAGCATATCTATGTCTGGAACACTGTCCAACACTGTGATCCATCCAACCAAAAATTGGCGGACATAAGGATTTAACACGTTCATTCGTTCTCTTAACAGAGGTATAAATTCTTCAATGCTGACAAAGAAAAAACCAAAAAGGGACTAGTTATGAACCCAAATCAAACAAATATTATAACTATAAAAACTGAAGATAATCACCTGAATTGATCACTCTCTGTCACAATGTCCTGTTTCCAAGAATAAAAACATCAAGTTTTCCTTGTTATGTAATTTAGCATTTGCAACATAATTGACAGAAATAGCAAAAAGAAAAGCTATTCACCTTCACAAGTCTATCTAAAAGATGAGTGGCACGCTGTACATTGGGATCTGAGTCAGCTGAAAGCTTACATAAAGCATCAAATATCTGGTTGAAGAACACAATGAACTCTCCTCTCACAACCTGCAAAAGGGCATAAGCAAAACACAAAATGGAATGTTTAAACATTGTAACTACTTGATGGTGTCAGAATTCATTCTCACCTTTGCAATGTTGTATAGAGCTTCACAAGCATAATAACGAACTCTGCTATCTTGATCAGAGAAAGAGTTAATCACAGGTGGTACGATTTGCTGCCAGATGGATTGTAAGAGAAAAGACAGAAAAACTTCAATAATGAAACTCAGTGCAAACAGTTATATAACTGAAATTTCTAGCAAATCAATAACTTCGCAACATGCATACACAGATATACAGAAAGGAGTATGTCACATATATGAACACCGTATTCCATATTATATCAATACTTGAACTGTATGTATTATCTTCAAAGTTTCAAGCACCAAACAAATGTGGTTATATGATTCTAACATTATGAGATATGGTTATTACTGTCATGCAACTAAAGAGTATGCTTAATTGATGACCTACAATGTGTATTTGGCATGCAGAATGCAATTAGATAGTTATATCTATTACCATCATAGTTTGCGTGTCATTTTTCTTTTCCTATATTCTGGCGGTGATTAAACGATTTGACATCAGCATCTTGAGTAATAGAATTCATGTCTGCTGTTTTCTGGTATTTATCTTACATTTGCAGTTTTATTAACTGAATACTATTTGTTCAGTTAAGGGCTATAGTCGGCTTTCAAATAACATTGACAGTTACAACCTTGTAAAATCATTACATCTCACTACAGCTTAAAGGCAATTAGCTAAAATAAGTTGTTAATATCACAGACGAAAAACAACTGATGAACTGACTGCAAACCTCAAGATGTTGTGCAGCTTCGGAGCCCAAACCAACAGTAGCTGCAGCCAATCCAATCAACCCTCCCTGAAAATAAACATCCAATTCTGACATTATGTATTTTAGAAATCAAAATACAGTGATGCATTTCACCTATACCTTGCGATGATTAGCTTGAGACGAGTAAGTATACTCATTCGTCAACAAATTAATCACAGCAGTTATCTTATCATGATCGCCAGAACCTGTCAATTGCTTCACAATTCCTTCAACCTAACAACAACAAAACCATCACGATCAACCAAAAACCCTAAAAACTTCAAAAACAACCAAATTCACAAATCACAACGAACATTGAACATTGAACAAACCCTAACCTCAAGCGCAGCATTTTTCCGCTTCTCGTACAGCTTATCGGAGAGATTCCGGAGAACGGCCGCCGAAATGGCGGATAAAGCGTCCGACATACCAAAATACGTCACAAAAAACAACAATTCAGAATCCTATACTCAATTGAATCAAATCAAACAACAATCAAAGTCGTTTTCTGATCTTCTCCTCTTCGAATCGGAACATAATTTTCGTGAATCAATTCATAGATGCAAAATCAATAGACCGATGAACGGATTCTAACGGATTTAAATTAGGAAATTTGATGAATCTATAGTGTTATTATTAATTGAATCAGAGATCTGAATGAGAGCTATACGGAAGAACAGAAGATCGAGTACAAATAAAATGGTGTGTTCATATTTTCCGAGGGGGTGTTTTTGGCGTTTTTAGATTTGGACGGAATAAGCTAACGCCGTCATTAACGGCTTCCGTACGTTGAATGTTGATGACATCCGTTTGCCAGCTTTTCGTCCTTCTTTAGGGGGTTTTTGGGATTATTTTTTAAAGTATATTGGTTAAAAAGTTTATTTCCTTTTTAAGTATACTTTATTATGGTAAGTGTATTTCCTCTATTTTAAGGTTTGTGGGTTTTTTTTTTCTTACCATAGTTGTATACTGTTTTGAATGATAGTTATTTTAATCGGACTCATTTATTTTTGTTTTCCTAGTTAAGACGCCGCTCTCAAAAGAAAATCTACAATTGAGAAATCTCTTTACTCGACACTATACATTTGTGCTCATAATGAGATTTAAACCCAAAACATTTTCATATTTACATGTCTTGGTTTAACTTTTTAATCCGTAAGTATAACGATAAATAAGTATAAAGTGGTTGATACTAATAGATTAGACGTTAGTCTGAGAAAAATATTACTTCAATGGTTTATAGAAAATTTTATTTGACATAAAAAGTAAGTCAAAGGTATTTTTTTAATGGAATTGCACTAATACATCTAAAATTATCATTACATTGGTTTAGTTTGTGTGATATGAGATGTCATTAGACTTTTTTATTTCGTTTGACCTGCGTGTGAAGCCGGGAATAAGATTTGTTATGTACGTTATTCATGTGGCCTTTATCACATATTTGGCATGTCTATCGACGTGCATGAATATTAATTCTGGTTTTATTAACTTTTTTAACATCTTTTAATCTACTTCACGTCTAATTTACTTCGTGTTTTAAGTGAGACTTGAACCCAACACCATTTGATTGGAGCGCATACACATTTGCCACTAGACTATGCTTGTGGTTGTTCTGGTTTTATTAACTAACGCATGTTCGATGGTTGGATCCAACATTATTCAGTTGATCCAAACGAGCGCTAATGCTCTAACCCAAACTGCTTTTATGGTGTTTTTCTTATAAGTGGTTTTTGTCATCCATAATTATATATACTAATTATCAACTTTTGTGTGTATCATGGGTGGTACAATATGCTTGAGAGGGTTGTAACCATCTTTTTTTATTTTTTTTAATCTTTAACTTTTCCGTTTTGACCCTATACTTTTACATTTTTGCCTAACAATTTTTACTTTCTAATTTGGTCGCCTATATTTTTCATATTTACAAATTTTGTGTTTTACGTTTCGGTCTAAATGTTGCGAGTTAACACGCCGCAGCGTATGTGTGTGGTCCGACATTTGTACGCTTATTTTCCCCCGTTTAACGGCACCGTCATAACGCGTAGGTCCTAGGTTGACTTACTTATTGTTTTATATGTTTTACGTTTCGCCTGCGTGGTTTAACGTTTTTACGTCTGCTTTTCATTCAGTTTATTTTTTCGTCTTTTATTTATTTTTCAATACGAGTTTTTTCGTTATTGGTGGTCACTGACGGTAGTGTGCCATTGGTGCTACTTGGCACGGTTTTACGCCTCCGTCGCAACACGGGGCTTAATACTAGTTTGTATCAATTGGTTATACCTTTTCTGGGTTTAGATCCGTCTAATTTTTTTTGTTTTTTGATGAACCTATTAAGTGGATAAGTTTTTATCTTTTGAGAAAACAATATAAATGAACTTATTTCATGTCTAAATATAAATGATTGGTTTTCGAACTAGTGTTTAAACTCGTTCATGGTTAAGTTATTAATTTAATTTATGTATACTGATTTGCCATTTTTATTGGATAAGAAAACATCTATTGGCCGAAATAAACTAATTGTCACCCACTTAAATAATCACAATGAACAAATACATCGTTATCTTTGTGTTCTCTTCCTTTTTGCAATGATAGAAGAAATTTGTCATTTAACATAATGGAAAACAACCCTTTTAACACAATATAATAATATATGGGTGTGTAGTAGGTGTTTTTTACTTAGAGATCGATTGTTTAAATCCTACAATAATCAAGTTAGATACATTTAACAGTAAATTAGGAAAAGTTAAAAAGAAATTTAACATAAGGAAAAACTAAATGCATACATTAAGATAATGATTTTAAAGTGAATTATTAGATAGATTAAAATTAAAATTTGTTTGTGCATACGGATTCTATGTCTTGCGGCAAATATACCTATGCATTTAATTTTCCCTTATAACGATGAAATATTCCTCAAAACTTAAAAAAACGAAGAGAACATTTAGATAATGACGTATTTGTTTCATCGTGAATTATTAAAGTTGGTGACAAATACTTTATTTCGGCCAAAAGATGTTTTCTTATCCAATAAAAATGGATAATCAGTGTTAATAATAAAATTTATTTTTTGAATAAAAACAAAAACAAAAATTCAACAGGAATCTATGAATAAGCAACGATGGTGAAGTTTACATCATCGTGCGACTATTTTAGACTTTTCAATCGTTCGCTCACATCCCTCGATTATGCCTGACGTGGATGTTAATATGTTATTGGATAATTTTAATATTATTGTAGAGTTTTTTAATTAATGATAAAGGATAATTAAATAACTTAGACATGTTTATTTCTATCGTGTATGAAAATAAGTTTTTAAAAGTTTTATTTTAATGTACTAGTGTCTGATATCGACTTTTAAGATAATATAAGAAACAAACACTTTAATATTATAACTTAGTAAAACTCATAGAAAAAAGATGGTAACACGTTGTAATTGATTTATGTGTGTTCTTAATATATTATCCATCTTCTATCTTCAAGACAAATAGATAGTATTTTGTAATGACTAGTGGATGCACAATTTTATGAAAATTAGAATTGTTTATGAAAAGTTAACTGCATATGTTCAATTAAAAACATGAGACATTTTATTTTTAATGAATAAAAGTATAACTCTGTGAAAGTTAGTTTTTGTAACTGTGAGACAATTTTATGAAAATTAGTTTTTGTAACTATCATTCACGAAAGTTATAACTCTGTAAAGGCCATCATGAAAGTTCTAAGTTTATAAAGTTAATACAAAATTCCATTAGAAAATAAAGGCCATCATGAGAGTTACAAAATTCTATTAAAAAATAAAGATTTTACTATTACCTAATCATCCAATACATTTGGTGTTGACTTATAAAAGGCATATATTAAATTTTTATCAAGTTAGTATAGATCTCTGTTTTGACTTATCTAAATCCCACATAGTCTATAGAAATACTTGTATTATAACGCGCCTTGAATTAGTTAAGTCTTGACATTTTAATTGCGTTAAAATATGTTGATAATGCTAAAATTATGCAAACGTATAAAATTTCAAGTCAAAAGTGAAGAGTAATACCATTTAATAATGCCTAATCATTTTAGTAGCTAAAATTTGGTAACATTTTTGTAATATCTAAATATTGTTCAGTAGTCATTAATCTAACTAATAATCTAACTAAAGTTACTAGATTGTATGGTTAGGTACTTAGGTTGAGAACACAAGACATAGTTACAAGCTAAGAGGAGGACCTCAAACCATCAGAAAACCCGAGACACCGATGAAATCCAAAATATATCATGATCATCTAACACCTGTACGAGCAACAAACAACACCATGCCTACATATACAAATCCCAACACGCGCAGACGCCTAAACCACCATGTTCATGCCTGCTTCGTAACATTCATGGCGCGTCTTATTGAAGTAAGGCAACTAAAGATGAGGTCACTGATAATATTCCTCCCCTGTAATATATTCACTCTTATATTGCATGTCCCTCCACCCAGAACTTACTCTAGCAGAGAACTCGGGTCAAAGAAAGCCCTCACAATCTGTTTTCAAAATTAACCAACAGTACAACTAAACTTTGCTATAACAATGAACAAACATACCTACCAAAATCTCACTCATACAATATTATAATACAGTACGAGGGTGAGATAAGTACAAACTTTACCTCCACGATAAAAAAATAAAAACCTGGTCACAAAAGATCCCAACTCAAGAAAACATTGTTACAGCAGTATATGACAAATCGTACTAAACTCAACTCAAATGCCTTCCTATTTCAGCTGCAATCATCAAGCCTACACACCTAGAATCAATACCCAACTTATACATGAAAAGAACCAAAAACCAAATTAGAACAGGCATGTTACAAATGTATCATTTCTGTCTTGTCAACAACTGGTACAAACAAGAAGAGCAAAATACGGGCTTTTGTGACACATGCTGCTTTTGATCAGGTGTTACTAATGATTATAGAGGGAAATGCAAGAAAGATTTATTCTTTTAAATGATATGATCATAGCATATGACACACAATAAGAATGACAGCGACAAAGATACAAAAAGAAAATTAAAATCGCTCAAAAGATAAAGAAGTTAAAAGGGATTCTTCGAGCTCTTTGAAACCCCTGTAAACCGCCTCTGTTTGGCTCTGTGGTAATGCCAATCTCCGCACTTCAGTCATATACCTGTTGATCCCCACATAAGATATAACACAGTTATAAAAAATAGCAAAACTTTTCAAAATAAATGAATCCAGATTTCTGTTCATTAGAATTAAAAATTGGCGTTTTGGCTACTTTAGTAATGAATACAGATGGTTCAATTCCTTAATCAGAGACCGAACCAAACCAATGTATTTGTGACTTCCTATGAACTGAGACCAAACAACATAATATCAGAAGCAATCAGGTTAAAGGAGCCAAATTAAAAAAACCTAGCCAAAAAGGGGTATGGGTCAAAGTTGCCCAAAGTGAAGTTCTGATGCATACAATTCCTTATATCGTGCTGAACAAAAATGTAATCACTATCGTAATAATGTAGTTTTTGTAATCATAATTAACACAGTATTTATTTATAAAAAACATTTGTGGTCCAGACCAACACATTTCCACATACTAAAAAATTACCCATACCATTTTGTGATGACGTAGTTTCTGTATTTTGCCAAACTAACCGACCAGTTTGGCTCCGTTGAGTCATGTTTTACAGTATTTAGTTATTCAATTCAGATCATTCTGTATTAATGCACAAGGATGATGGTGTTTTGGTGGTGAATTAGAGAAAAGACAGTTTTACTAGAAAATATAATGAAAGTGTACCTGTTTGCAGCACTTGTTATCTTATCACGAATCCCATGGTTTATAGCAGTTCTGTGATCCATTGAAAACGCTCCACGAAGGATGAGTGAAGCCCCAATTGGACTTGAGCCCATTCCACGTGCAGAAGTGGACACGGCCCATTCCCGAAGCACTACTAGCACTGACCGCAAAAGCCTCAATTTCAAAGTTGGTGACAGCAAGACTGCACCACTAGATAGCAATTGATCATACGTGTTCAACACCGGTTCTGCTGCCCCCTTGCAGGCTGCCAAGAGAGCTCTTGCAACATCTTCATCACCAACAATTTCAACCCCTGATACATATCGATCCTGAAAAAAATATGAATTGTTTATCAAATGTCTAAAATACCTTTCAAGAATCTATAAATCCTAAAAACAAGCCATCACATACCAACGCAGCTTTCTCAAGATGTAAACATAAAGTATCTAAAGGTAAAACAGCATTGTCTCCTGGATAAACATGAGAACCAATCCTCTTTAATACAGCACAAGCTTCCGCAACACCGCCTCTTGAGAGAGCTTGATCCATAAGTCGGCCCCACGTGTCCCTCACAATGCTGCTATCAGTGTCACCAGAGTAGCTTGCGAAATATAGCATTTCTAAACATATCTGATAGCAAAAAAACAAACAAAAATCAATTAAAATCCAGCATTATACAGTAACAGTTTAAAACGTCAAAAAAGACAATAAAAAGTAATACCTCCCAAAGCTCAAATGGAACAGCATATTCATTATATAATTGTGTGATGCTTTTTAAATCCAGTGATAACTCCTTCACTTTTTCCTTCACAGCTTGAAGAAAGCCAGCTTCAGAATTATCGGTGGCAGATTCTGATGTACTAGGAGCAGACTCTAACTTAGAAACAAGCCCCTCGAGTTCCTCTTTGATTTTTATTTGGAATTGTAAAACAGTTAGTTTCCCCTCAAGCAAATCAAGTAGCCCGCTATCTCTAGAAGAATTTGTTAAACCGGCATCATCACTTGCACTTTTTGCCTGGATAACCGCATTGCTTAGGTATTGACGTCTGAAATTGAAAAAGTATATGATAAAATATTGGTCAATCCAGTTATTACTATGTAAGAGAGTCAACTTTATAACTTGAAAAGATGATTGCAAAGATATTATAAGATACCTTTGATCAAGTGTCGGAGGATTCTCCAAACTGCTGGATCGCCTTTCTGCCAACCGTAATAGTACATGTGCTGCAAGAACATGCTGCCTTTTTAGCACGTAGTATCGTGCTAAAAGCTCAAAGTATTTTGTTTGGTAAGCAGGAATGGGTGCTCCTGAATGGCCCAGTGGAGAAGCTCCTGATGTCAAAGCAGAAACAGCCCGGGCCTATAAAAATAAATAAAAATGATGAGCAACAAGACTTATTTTCTCCAACAAATTTCAACCCATTTGCTTATAATAGGGTTAAATCAGCATGTGTTTCATCTCTAAGGGATTGAACAGGTAAAACATAAAAGTTATAAAAGATAACAGGTCAAAACTCGACAAAAGTGAAATAAAAATACACAAATCATAAAACCTCCTAAATGGTTTTATATAAAAAACAAAGGATGATTATTAAGTATGAATTTGCAACCATCTTTGACATAGATTATTTATAAAAAAAAGTTATTAGCTGCAACAAAAAGTATTTCAGACAACCCAACCCAATCCATTTCAACACATAAAACATATTGACCATTTTGACCCAGCCCATTACGACCCAGCCCTGTTTTGACTCATTACCCCACCCACCCTGCCATCCAACTTTGCAAAACTCTAGAAAGATTCTACAAGATTGTCATCCTTTGCAAAGTGATATAATACGTGTGAACATTATAGACTTGATTCAAATAAAAAACCTTAGACAAAAGACAGATAAAAACCTCTTGTGTAGGCTCACGGCCCGCATTCTGTAAGAAAGGTACTAAATCAGGCCCACCAAACTCCAGAAGTTCATCCTCGAGCCCTAAATCTATCAGAGTTCGGTAAAGATACTCATGAAAGATTCTATCAGATGATTGCACACCAAGTTGAATGATCTGGCATATATATTTCTTCCTAGCAGCTGGACTAAGAGAAGATTGTGCAGAAGGTCTGATGGGTGACCCGAATTCTCTCTGTGAAGATTCACCTTTTAGAGACCGTAAAGCACTGGTGATGATGTCATAGCAGCGTTCTCTCTGAGCATATGCATGAGCCCGAGCTCCAGCATCTATTTGTTCATTCATAGCATCCCCTGCAGGGTCTAGAGCTTGAGCCTTTTGTAGAGGCAATCGTACCACAGCTTCATAAAATCTGCAGTTTTTTTGTATTATAAGATCAAGAAAATTACAAAGGGGGAAATGTGGTATTTGCCTTCAGAGGTGGCAATTTTGACTCATTAACTGAATGCCATGGGCCAATTTGGTTGTATTTTGTCTCCAAGAGGTTAAACAAGACAAAAAAAAATAATAGCATAAGAAGAAATGGGCAAAATTTTTCCCAAAGTGTATTTTAGAGCATAAAACACCTGAATTATTTTATTCAAAAACTAGATATTGAATAATTATATAAGTTTTGTAATCATTTTTTACTAAATAATAATTTGTAAACCTGCCAGACAAAAAGTTCTCTAACAGGTCCACTAAGTAAAAGTAAAAAAAAAATGAACAAACAAATTGAAGTTTAAACAGTTCAAGATTTAACAAAAAAATGCATTTGTTAGTGCATAAAACCTCCTAGGAGGGTTTTTACAGTAAAAACAGATTATCATTGAATAATACAAATTTGTAATCATAGTTGACACACTAATTATGATTTCAGAAAAAAATTTATTTTATAGCATGTCAATTGGATGAAATAGAGAAATATCATACAATGATACAAGCCAATGGGTCAAAATTAGCCCCTAGGGTATTTTAAATGCATTATAATCATCGAAAATCCGTTTATTCAAATAAGATAAGAACAGAAATATAACAGTTTTGCAATCATACTTGACAGTACTGTTAATAAAAAAATTCTTTAGGCAAAATGTGTTTCATGTCAAACCAACCAAGTCCATAGAAAAATTACCTCAAGTCTTCAAAGCGTTTGCAGACAGTTTGCAGATCTGCAGACTCAGGAACACCACTTAATTTACTAAAAGCATCTCTAGCAAGTGTTTCTCTCTCATCATTATTAGTAGCAGCAGCAGCTCTCTCAAGACATTCAACAGCCAAGTAAAACTTGTAATCAGATTCTTGATAAAAACTTGGACAACCTTCACGTAACCTGCCACTAATATCATCCACTGTTCCCCTACCTTCTGGGCCCGTGTAATACTATAAAATTCAATAATCCAATATTAGGGTTCCCATCATAAATATCAAAACATGAGAGCAGTTTTCTTTTAAATTTTAGTACCTCCATTAGAGCAGATACAAGTCTTGTAGCAAGTCTATCACCATCTTCAGAACAGACTAGCTGGTGAAAAGTCAACTGAATTAATGCCTGCTTTGTACTCAAGTCAAAGGACTGGATTAACCGTGTGACGTGATGTCGGGAAAGAAGTTGGAGGAGGAATAAAGCTTCAGCACATCTAAGAAGCAGCTGTCTTACACACTCCATAGCCTTCACCTAAAACCCACATATCCTTATTAATAACATCTGGATAAAGATGTATTTTACTTGTCACACGCCTTTTTAAAAAAATTTACATTAGGGTCGTCAAAATGAACAGGTCAAAATGGCTTAGTTTAGACATTTAGGTGTCTAAACAGGTCAGGTTTGATTGACCATATCACTCACCAATTTTTCTAGAGATAAAATAATGTATCAGACAAGATTTGAAAGTTACTTATTTCAGTAACTATTCATTCTTCCGAATAAAAATTCTGGAGGTTTAATGGATAAAAGCTACATTTTTAACAGTTTTCAATCTTGTTTCCTTTGAAGCTAATTTTATTGATTTACGCGTTCTGACCTGTTAGACATATAAACACAACCCCAGTCACCAAATTACAAGTAAATGGATTAAAAGTGAATAAAAGAATTTAAAAGGTCTTATGCATTAAAATTGCGCTATGGGTGACTTCAAAACAAGTCCTTTTATTTAACTTTATTACTTTTACCCATTAAACATAAACATAACCAAATTGACCCATACATAACTATATAGGTCAAAACTTGTTGCATATAGACTGATAGTTACCTCCATGGAAGCCAACTCTGCAGGGCTGTAAGGAAGGCGTTGCCTTTTATTAGATGTGCCTGCATCACTGGACTCTAAATTCCGAGAATAAGGGCTAAAAAGATTCCTTGTCATACTCCTATCACCAGTCGCCACATCAGCAACCGTTCCAATCAGAATAGAACCTGTCAGATCTCCCAAACCAACACTACCATAAAGTCCTCTTCTTTGATTCCTTCTAGATCTTAAAAAGTTTTCAAGAGACCGAAGTTTATCTTCTAAGACTTGCATTGCTTCCACGGAAAGTCTGCACCCAACTATTCCCTTTTCAATAGTAGAATCAGATGAACTCATAACAGGAAGCTCCCAAACAGGCAGAAGCAACCGTGATGCACACAAACATAACCCTTCATGTGCACCCGAGAAAACAGGCTCGGCCTCTTGAACCACTTGACCCATGCTAAACCCACCAGCTGCAGTTCGAGTGTTAGCCAATGCACCACTCCCTTCAAGCTGGGGTAAACCAACAACCCGTGGATCCTCAAAGGCTTCAGCCGCCTTCTCGGCAACAACATTATTTATAAAGTTTTCCGTGTGGACAATCCGTGCAGCCAGCATTAGACACATAGCAGCAGCCTCACCGGGCCCAAATCGGTTAAAGAAATCCTCAAGTATTGTTCTTGGTGTGTTTGACTCGAGCAGCCTTCTTAAAATGTCTACAGGTCGATTGAAAACAACTTCCATCATACCCATTGTACTAAAAATAATTATCCGCCTACGTGGCAGTATATGCTGAGTTGGCAAATCACCTCTAGCCCATAATTTCCCAGCCAACTTCGCAGATGACTCACCGAAAGTGTCATATCCAACAAACTCAAGTTGTGAATACAGTGATTGCACAGTTGCAGCGGTATCAGGTAATGGTAGCACTTCAGCTACAGCCAGCATGCGGCCTTCAACCGGCAGGGAGGAAACACATTCTCTTAATGCCCTTGAACTCCTAACACCTGTCCCTAAATTAGTGGAAGAAGCTGCCGACTGTGTGGTTGAATCTCGGTTTACAATCAGAAGTGATGAAGTAGTTGAAGGAGATGAATCAGAAAGAACAAGTGTTGCAGATGAGTAATGTGCTGACTCAATCTTTAAAGAAAGCTCTTCATTTTGAGATCGGCCCGCAAGAGAAAGCGGCCCGAATGATAGCCCACCACCCACACCCAATGGTGGTGCAGGTCGGGTTGTGACAACCTTTAAACAACTTGGTTTTTGAAGACTATTACCAAAAGTTCCACTGTTTCCACTGGATTTAGTAGTTGTAAGATACATTCTTCTACCATCAGATAAAATAGCTACAAGATGCAGCCATTTTGATTCTACTGTAGATAAAGGAAATATAGAAACTATAGAAGTTTTTGTTGATCTAGCAGAAGACCGTGACCCTGTTGCCTGCCTGCTGCCACTATGTAGGTCCCGCTGATTGATTAGATTCTTCTCCTCTGTCACCTTTTTAAGCGGTCCATCACCATTCGGACCTAATGAATAGACTTGAATTTTCATTTCTTCAGTCCGGGCATACAGAATGTGTCTCTCATTATCAACTACCATTTCAACAATGGGATCCACAGCCCCGAACTTGAATACATTTGGTACCACCCACCTGACATATTTATAAATTAAATAAAAAAACAAAAAAACAAAAAAAAACCATAAACATGATTGAACAGAATTATGAAATGTAAGTGAGACACTGAAGTGCTGACCAAAGTTTGATAGTACAATACAACATTAGTCAACACCTCGCCAAGATTGAAAAATAGCTTAAAACAAACATTAAAAAAGAAGTCCTAATATTGATCAAAACGCCACCATGAAGAATATTAATGTTCATTGGTTTAGGGAGTGTTTGTATGTGCATCATAGAACTATTTATTGCGACTTGTAACGATCAGTTTATGGTGTTCGAATAAACAGAATCTGATTATCCATATTATTTAATGTCAACTAATGAGTTTTGCATAATCAGTTTCATACATGCTATGGCAAATCTGATGAGTTACATGTAATATTAAAATTACCTATTTACCATTGTTATTGTTAGTAGAACTAATCAAGGATAATGCATGTAGAGGCCAATCAAATGTTCCAGCTTTTCAATTAAGGCCACACACATAAATACATAGTGAAATATCCAAACACTTGTATGGCCTCCACGTATACTATTACTTTATCCTTACTGAAATAAAAAATTGTTTAGAAATATTATTGTTAGAAGAACATTAGCAGAAGCACATCCAGACACTATCTCATGCTATCTCATGCCCACTTTCTATTACAGCTGATTTTATGATTGTGATAATTCAATGTGAAAGGGAGGTATAAAACAACCCCCACCCCCTCTCACTAATAGATCACAAGTGTAACGCCAAGTGTTAGGCATGAACTTCTGACAAGGTGATAAAAATGAAACAATGCAATAATCATATTTACACAGTTATACCTTGAAACGACACTGCCAAGACCTGCTGTCAAACAAACTTTACGGCACTGTTTATACCAACCCGAACCGGTAGTATAATGCAGTTCATAGATATGTCCATCACGGCCCGCCAAGAAAATTTGACCTCTATTTGTGCACGCAATACATGTCATGGTAACTCCATCTGATGGTATTGTATACTCAGGTAATGGCTGTAATGAAACCTCTGCATACGGGTCTGATCCATCACCACTTCCAGAGCAGCATACTCCGATAAGAAGCAACTGAGAAAAGCTAAACTTACTTATAATTGTATAAATGTATAACATGTACCATATAACTAATAACATTAAATGATAAAGAGATAAAGGTAAAATGTATTACCTCGACAGGTGTTGCTAAGACTAAAAGATATTGAATAGCCTCGACAAAAATTCCAGGCTTGGTTTTGACCAAACCAACGGCACATATAGCTTGTTCCTCGCCACTGTATTCAGGGCATTGGCCATCCCTAAATCAACAGATAAAGAAGTTAAGATGGTTACAGACATCATATATAAAGATTAGTTGTATTTATGACAGTATTGCTTACCATTTATCAAACCGCCAGAGAAATAAGGAATTATCAACAGATGCCCATGCTCTACGAATTTCAGGAAATATTCCACATAAGGCAGTGCCTTCACCGCCTGCAGCGTTATATCTTTCTATGAGTACTGAGGGTAATTCCCTGCTATCTGCCACTTCAACCAGTGGGGGCCACTGCAATAAGATTAGACATGATGAGATTGGGAAAAAAAGGATGGGAGATAAAACCTATATTAAGTCAATAGTATCAATTAGGACATGCAAGATGTATCATTTTAAGTGACACGCAATTACAAGGTAAGTCAACATAATTTTGATAGCAGACCTAAAGAAAAACATTCACAAGATCTAATGCTAGTATCCACTCATAAAACGTGTCAACATGGTTTGACAGTTGTATCTTTTAGAAAAAAATCGTTTTATTGTACTTTCTAGTTCTCTTTACATGATTTGTGTGCTGGTTTGTTGAAATTGTAATGCTGTACTTTAGAGAGTAACTTGAATATGTAGATATACAAATCTGCAAATCAGTGAATTTGGATTAATATAGGAAACTAGAATCTTGTTTTAAAATATAGATAATAGATAAATGCACAACTGTGCTTCTTTGAAAAAAGCATGTCCTGCTTCAATTAATACACCTGAATCTTACATGAAAATGAAATAATCAGAAAGCCAAACAAAGTGAATCTATTGAATACTTGATTATTCCATAAAGTCATGAAACATAAACCTATTCATTCTTGATGCTACCACTAAGCTTTTCTGATCTTCACTCGCCAAACTTAACCAACATAATAAGGTTACTAAATCAAACTTATGACCACCATACCCTTACCCGACAGCCATAATAAAACACCTAATAAATAGATTTTGACTATATGAGCTTATCAGTTCTGGTGTTCTACTAAAGTCGTTAAATTTCTTCTAATGATCGATATAATTTATCCTAATAAATTCAGTCCAAAGTTCTACCCTTTTTGTTCCTAGTACAATTTAAAATTTTAAAGCTGCTGCTTTTCAAATTTAGCTAGTTATATAATCTCCCAATCTCCACTCCAACCTTATTCAACTCAGAAACTGAAAATGACTCAAACAACATCAAACTTCACATGGCTTTTTTTACAAGAAACCCAGATTACATTCGCTTCCAACGAACACACAAACAGACTAATTGTCAAGAACAACATGAACTTTCAATAAACCCAATTACACATCCTACACAAGGAACAAAACCCAAAAACAAGCAATCGATGTCTACCTCTCGGGGGTGAGTAGAGTACGGATGGCTAGTATACCTAGAAGCTTCAAGCGCTTCTTCTAGGTCAAGCTGCGCTGAAACATCTCTACCGATACGGTCGCTAACTACGACACTTGCTTTGACGATATCCCGCATTCCGATCTCGTTTCCCCACGACATCTTCTTCCTCTTGCTCGGAGAATGCTGAATGATTGACGATTAAGAAGATGTGGAAGAACACGAAGCTAAATTGATATTGCTAATAGTTGCATTCGGAAGCTAGGGTTCTGATTTGTGCATATGAATAGGGGTAATCGGGGATCTTGGGAGATTTTGGGGCGACTGTTATCGAGGGTTTTGTGAATGTTTGAAATAGTAGGTTGGTAGGGTTTATGTGAAATTGGGGATTTAACGGAGATTGTGACAAATAGTGGCGGGCAAATTAAGCGGTGTCGATAAATAAACTTCTCGAATTTTAAGGGGGAGCTTCTATAAGATTATACAACCTTTTGCCATCACTTCACCTTACCATCTTGTCCTGTTAATGTCGATTCCACTTCTTAGTGGCTGTTTGGCAGCCTCTTAATCAGACTCTTAATGGTTCAGATGTCTGAATAGTTTAGCACTTAATGGTTCAGACTGTTTGTTTCGTGAGCACATGTTTGAATGGTTAAGAGATTTACCTCTGAATGGTTAAGCATTATATTGATGCTGAATGGTTAAGAGGTCTAATGCTGAATGGTTAAGACATATTATCTGAATTGGTCAGACATTTGTCTTTTAATAGTTAAATTATATACTAGCTCTTAATGGTTCAGACCTCTTAATGATTCAGCACTTAATGATTCAGACCTCTTATTGGTTCAGCACTTAATCATTCAGATGTTGTCAAACAGCCCCTTAATCTCTTAAGAGTCTTGTACTATATCGGTATTATAGTGTTTACTAGTTAGTTTATTTTTAAGTGGTTGGAATTTGGGCCAGTCCAACACAATTACTAGGGATGCAATGGGTTTCAGGCCACCAAGATCAAGGGCCCCCGTTTTTATAAAAAAATTATGTCGAGCATTCATTTGGGCCTTCACATGAAATCAGTCAGGAGTTATGAGATTCAAGGGCACAAATCCAAAGATAGCAGACCTCTATGTGTTTGCTCCGATCAATTGATGATCAATTAATCTAAAGAGTCTAAGAGGCTCTGCACTTGTTGTGATGATCGTTTCGCCGATGCAGCAGGGGCAGCCGCCTGCTGCAGGCTACATGCCTGCGCAGTTTAGGCAACACCAAGCAGCCCTAAACAAACTCAATAACACACAAACAAACTCCGACTACTCTTCTCGTGCTTGAATCTTGATGCTCCATGCGACCACGCCTACAATGCTCATATGCGACTCCGGTTCAGTTTAGTCTGAAGTTTGATCGACCCAGCCATGCGGCTTGCAAATCTACAATCACGTACTCGCAAATCACAAGTCGCATAGCAGAAGTTTAATCAAGGTTAGGTTACTTGACAATTGCTTTGACTTATTACGTCTTTAAAGTTTTATTGATGCTACATTAGTTAATTGCTTTGTCTCTCTAAAGTTTGATCATGTTAGGTTGCTAATTGCTTAATTGATTTGTCTATCTGAAGTTTAATAGGCTGATTGTCTGCTTCGATAGTTCGTTAGGCTAATTTACTTGGTATTTGATATTTAGGTTGCTTTGATAGTTTATTAGGTTGCATAGTTTATTAGGCTACTTTGATAGCTTATACTTCATAGGCTGACATATTTGTTATTTGGTATTAAAATGCTTTGATAGTTCATTAGTCGAAAAGGGTCCCATAATTTTCGTTTTATTCGTGCCTCGAAAGACGTTGAGCCAGCCAAGACTGGAATTGTAGCCCGGTTTAAAAATAAAAATATAAAATAATTTTATTTTGTATTTTTTTGTCGTCGGTTTCAGTTTATAAATGAAGACATAAAAGTTATCATAATTAATAATTAACAAGAAAGTCAAATCATGGAGTTATAAGTTGACTGGAGTTGGATGCGAGAAAAACTACATTCTTGAATTGAATCTTTTGATTTGAGGATGTTGGATGCGTAATGAATATTGTGATTGGGCTAAGAATAAGTTGATATTTGCTTTATTCAAATTCGACAATTAAATTATCTTATTAAATTTCATGTTTGGTTGAATATTGTCCCTCTCCGAAATCAGTTTGAAATATGAAAACAGGTCGGATTCAACCCGGGTCGGTTTTGGGTAAAAAAATCCAAACCGGGTTTGACTGGGTTCCGAGTCGGGTCCAAACTGACTTCAAGAGAGCAAAACGGTAAAAAAGAAAAAAAATCAAATTTACATTGTGCTAGGTTGGGGAAAAAACAGGTTGAACCCATATTGGTGTTTGAAAGGAACAAACTGGTTTGAACCCTACGAGTTGAACCCCGTTCGAAGAGCTACTGGGTTGGATGTGCACCTCTAGCAAATAATAATGGATTAATTGGAGTGTGGTAAAGGGCCTAAAGGCAACATAATCATTGTTATTTCATTTAGCCTTTTGGGTATGAGTTTCGTTTAGGCCCAATAATTGGATCACAAGACTACAAAAGGACCTACAAGTTACAACTCCAGTAATGTGATTGATAACTTTTACATGTGATGTTTGAGTAACACCGATTGTATTGATTTTTTTTTATAAAATGATGCTAGTGAAAAAGTTATGAGTTCGCCACCCACAAAAGATAAATTTAGTTTTGAAAAGTGTTAAAAAAAAGTTGACCATAATTTCTATTTCTATTTTGTAATGACTACCTACCACAAGTTCATATACTTCTTAAAACTTGGTATGATATCATATATTTTCGGACTTGTGATACCCTTCCTTCAAGCTTGCACTAGGACACGAGAGTTGAGGGATTAATGAGAAATCAAGTTATAAATTGCATTTGTTAGAATATGTAAATACGAAATTTAAGTCTTTTGATACTCAAGAATCACAACAATCGTGTAAACACTGGTAATAAATGTGATATATAAGACAACTATATAACATTTTATCCCACTCACTTTTCAACTCTCATTATATTTACTAAACACTACGATTTTATACTTAAAAAATTGGTTTTGTATTTAAGGTGTTCAAGAAAAACTCTAAATAACATTTAAGCACTTTTTTTCTAGTATTAATGCTCACTAGAAACCTATAGGTTTCCATTAAATTCAAATATAAAAGTTTAAATATTATTCTTAACATATTAAATCTTTAAACTTTTTAAATCCGTGAGTGCTCTTCCTAGAGACAAAACACACACTCTATTTTCCTCTACGACCTCCCTTTATTACGTCACTTGCTGCGTTGACCGCACACACCCCTAAATGTCAATTGAAAATGCTCTTGCTAGAATCTTACTACTAGTGTACTCATATATTAAAAATCAACTTATAGATTTATATCAATAGGATTACAATCATTTAAAAGCTCATAAAACTGTGTAAAATATTATAAAAATATTAAAAACATAAACAATTGATATTAGTTATTGAGATTCATAAGAAATTCATGAGTTCTCAAATGATCCTAGCTTGTATTAGTAGGGTTAGGGTTACTTGAGAGCTCACGACTATCCGCGCAATTGAAGAAATACTATCACACATAACTTTTTTTATGTTTTTATTAAATATCATTGAAATATGATTTTTAATCGTTTCACTTGAAGTTCAAAAACAAAACAATTAATAATTTTGTAATTTACACATGTGTAAGTCTTATGTAGATTACATTATCCACACACATGCAGCTAAAAAAACGTACAATCTATTAATAAGACCGAGCTAGCCAAAAATTAAAAAAATCAATAATCTGATATTAATTTTACTTTTATCAAAGTATTGTTAGTATATAGCTTTATTTTACGTAAGATATTGATTCATAAACCTTTAAAGTATATAATTTATAAAAAGTAAATAAGCATCCACCCATATGACGAAAGTAGTTAGTTATTGCAGGATTTGTATTACACTGCCCCAATGCCTCGTAAAAGTGGACATCGAGTAACATGGTGTGTCCCTCTATGTCTACACACAACAAGCATCGTAATTTATGAAATAAAGTAACATCTTGATAACTAAAACCGATTGGTTGGACCTGGTACGATCATCTAACATTTATTACATGACAACCAATATTATCCGCGCTATCAACAAAAAACTCACATAGTTGTTTTTGGTTTGTGAAATAAAAAGTTTCACGAGGTCATCCATCTCGTGGTTGCTCTCACAAAGACACCTTTATATATAGATTTATCATGTTATTTACAACAAATGCAATCAAAACACGTTAGTGATATATAACGATGAACATTTTTTATGACTCGGTATCTCTCATATACCTAAAATAGAACAACACGATACACGTTTTTCCTAAGGTTTCATAGATCATTTTGTTGCCTTGTTTCATAAGTCATGTGAACTGCAGGGTTAACTGGTCGATTGTTATGTTTTCTCTATTAAATTTGTTGATCAACCCGTTTTCTTCTTTTTCACATTATCTATATCTATAAAATTCAAGTGTCACGAACTTTTATACTCAGAATATTTTGTTAACTCATCAAATTAGTTGCTAATAAAATCATGATAACATAACATGCAACCGATTATTGTGTTACATGTGAATCAATTTCCAAAGTGTATATAGAAAAAGCCACCTTTCTTTTTAACTTTCAACATTAAAAAAGTAATTAAATTGAGGCACTATTTGTGGAAATAGCTTTGCCACGTTTTAAATGAACCTTTTCAAGGATTTGATGGTGTTGCTCGTTGTATGCTTGATCATGTCTCAAAATGCGTGGTAGAATATATACACGTGGGGTCAAGACAACTCAAACGTGTGGACTCATGGTTATTTTCTCAAAATAAAAAATATTTTGTTTTATGATTAAAAACAAAAACATATTATAATTAAAGCATTTGTGATATATAGTGAGGAATGTGTTATCGAGTTAACATATGTAACATCTAGCTTCTTGTATTAATTAATATAATCAGTTTAGCATTTAAGTTTAAAAGGTGCTGTTTGTTTTTTCTGCAGAAAAATGTCTGCAGTCTGCGGACCACATCTGCAGACATATGCAGGAGAAAAGGTGGACCAAACGTCTGCAGTCTACAAGAAAAAGACTGTTTGTTTTTTAACATCCGCAGACTGCAAAAATAATTTGTAATTAAAATAAAACTAATTAAAATAATTTGTAATTAAAATAAACCTGATTTTTGTAATTAAAATAAACCTAATTTTTAACTCTCATTCGTCACATAACAATGCGATTAACTTTTCGTGGGGAAGATTCCCAAATCGGTAGATAGACAAATGGTTGCTTCAACAACTGTTCTTGAGCTTCAACCTAAACAAAATATCCCCAAATTAAAATACACTTGGTTTTATTGTTCTCTTGAAAAACTGAAGATAACATCCATATGTTGTTTTGAGGTGTTGGACAAATACTCCCAATTTTGAATTTCCTGTTGGTAGGTTGTTTTGAGTTCCATCAGTATCATCTTCTTTCTTTCCTTACGGTTCTTTTCTTTAGCAACAAGATCCGGTGGCGGTGCGGTTGAGACGGTGGTTGGATGAATGGTGTGGCGTTTGAGACGCTTGTAAACGAACCCATTGTCGTTGACGGGGCAGCGGCCGTGAAGGTGGAGGCGGCGACAGGCTGCGCGGGACGGCGACGGGTTGCGGTGGTCGGCAGTGGCTGCGGTGGCAGGCGGAAGCTGCGAAGATGAGGGGAAGGGGGGAGGGTAGAAGTGAATGGGTAGAAGAGGGTAGAAGTGAATGGCCGGTTGTTTGTGGCGGAGGGGAGGCGCGCGTGGCGGAGGGGGAGGCGGAGGTGGGCTGCGGGCTGCGGAGGTGGCCGGTTGTTTGTGGCTGGAGGAGGTGGCTGAAGAGTTTGAAGGAGAAGTAAAAGTTTTCAGGGTTGGGGGATTAAAGAAGATGTGAGAAGAGGTTGAGAAGTGGTAAGTTCACCTCTTCTCCACGCAGACGTCAGGAAGACTCTTTTTAATGAAACGTCTTCCAAAAATCAAACAGTCTGCGTTCTTAAAAGCTCTTCCCGCGTCTGCGTGCGCGCAGATGAAGAGGTGGGGAAGAGCTTTTGAAGAAAAACAAACAACACCAAAGTTATATCACTTGAAGTTTGTAGATGTTTTTGGTGGCTCGGGTACACGCGAATAATTCTTAAGGGGTCATCAATTCTTGAATTGTTTTTATTCAGACATGTCACATGTTTAACTCTGAAGTTTTTCTTCAGTCAACACATATTTTGTCAAAACATCTTAGATGACAGTTCAAACGATGCATTTTTTTGATCATATATTCATTACGTAAACATAAAAAGATGATATGAGAAACAAAGTCATTACATAACGAGGATAATGAGAGAAGAAGACTGATGGTCATTAATGATCTAATAGCATTAGCAAAGAGAGTAATAAGAGAAGGAGAAAAGAAGAAGACAGAGAATTGTAATGATATCATCACATATAAAATAATAAAAACTATAATATGTTTTTAAAGACAATAATTTATTTCATAGTCTACTCAACTTAAATCATAAGTTAGACCAGAATCCAACCACTTGAGCGTGAGACTTACACCTTACATTTAATTATGAATTATCCGTTAACTTTGTGGACGGGTTGGAACAGAATAAATAAAATAATTAATATAATCATAAGTATTCCCAACTAATATATACGAAAAAAAATCCCAACTAGTATAGTATATCTATCTAGTAGAGGTTTCATAAGAAAATTATATAATTATACGAAAATTAAAGAAACTAATAAAACCAGTTATATAGTTTGCAGTTTTTTATCATTACCATATATATATATATGTGTATATATAAATAGGGGTAGTGATCAAATGAAAACCCTAATATAGTTTGACATATACATTACACATATAACATTTTTTCTTTTACATAATGTTACATATATGTAACGCTCTTCATTCTCGTATTTATGTTTGACATATACATAAGAGATACTTAAATACCCTTTTAACAATTTTTAAGAACATAAAATCTATAAATTATGTAAGTGGTTTATATGAGTTTTTTATTTTCACATAACTATTTTTTAACACTGCCCTGTCTATCTAAATATTATATATTTTTACAGTATATTTATCTAATAAATCCCAACTAATATATATTTTCATTAAACAATACAATATATATGTCTAATTATCGATCTACCATCCTTCTAACTTCATTCTAATACATACATGAGAACACACATCAAAAGTGTCCACTTTTTCACTTGAGTGGAGAACAACTGATGAGAGATATGGGCTTATATGTTGCTATGAGGTTGTCAATATTTATAGCAGCCAACCAGAATGTCGTCTCTTATCCAAATAAAACCACAAATTCATTGTATCAAAATATTTATTATACGTATTTTGTTGATGTAATGATATATAATTAACGGTCATCTCATAATAATACAATGAAGAATCACTGTACTTTGAGACCATGGTCAATGGATTATGGTGGTGAATAAGGTTCGTGTTTGTATTTTAGGCTTTGCTGGCGTGGTTTCTGCTTCCACTCAAAGTAAAGACAGGGTGTTCTTTAAAACGTGTGTTGTGATGATCAAGTTAGATATGATCATAACGAGAACACCTCACTCTCAGGTTCTCAATACACAATAGGATGTTTGCTTGAAGAAGAAATGATATGTTCGTCTAGGGGACAATCTATTCCCTAGCTATGACGTGGGGGGCGAAGCTAGAGGTGACTCTACTTTATACATATATATTTTTCTACGAGAGACAATTATTATGAGTTTAATGTTAATTTGACTTAGATATAAATTTTACATGGATATTATATATACTCTAGAATAAATGTCACAATACAATTTAAAAAGGGTCCTATTATTAAATATACTTGATATGTTAATAAGTTTTGTGAATTTTATGTAAAGTCATACGTATTCTCCATTTATTTAAAATCATAACTAGATTTTTCCCACGCGCGTTGCGCGGGGTCTTTCACCGTGATCCCAAATATCAAAACGCAAATGTCAAACATAATGTAACGGTTGTTGTTCCAACGTAAAATCCTAAAGCATGTAAAAAGGTAAAAAAAATCCTGCCGCTACGACTCTCACCCCGTCGAAAACTTTAACGCCTACTCCGTCGTAAAAGTGATATAATCATTTTGTTGAGCCCAAAAGATATATAAGAAAAACAAAACAAACCAAAAATAAAAATAAAAATAGAAATAAAAACAAAAGTTACATAACTAAACTCTAGCAAACCCAATTCATGTTTACAAAACATGTGTTTGAGCTGAAAAAAAATACAAAACCAATAAAAAAAGAGAAAAAAGAAGTTGCTACCTAGATTTGAACCTAGGTGCACTAAGTTGTAACATAATATCCTTACCACTAGACCAAATGGCTTTTAGTTAATAATTTTTTGAAACAATAGTATTAATCTGTTGTCTTGTTTGACTTTTTCATTAAAAAAAGCCAATGGTCAGCTGCAACACAACTGACACTATTCCCCATTTGTGTTTTAAAGTATAGTAATGCAATCTAAAAGAAAATGATATATTAATTAATTACACATATATTCAATGTGGATATGATGGTCAAAAATCAAAACTATAAGCCCATATTTAAACCTATCATGTATCGTATCTATATGTCCATAAACAAAGGGGTACCCTAGCATCAATAAATGAGAAGATACAAGATAGAAGCTAAGAACAAACCCTCTTGAGGTAGACTCATGGACAAATAGTGACCATGAAATGTGACTTTAGCTTATATGGTGCATAGTAAAGGAAAGCAACCAAACATTTTTGTTTGTTTTGGTGAAACAAGCCAAACCAACCATGTTATATCTATTTCTAAGTGTTTAGCTAGACCCTATACGCATTGAACTAGAGTATCGATGTGGGCATCCACGACATGTGTTTGAGGGCCAGTCGTTTATTAACTATCGTTATATGTATGATTTGATGTAGGATATATCTATTGCCATGCTATATTAAGATTGGTGTGACTCAATCACGCAAATCAATTTCTAGTAGATGAAATGTGAAGTATGATCTTCTTTGTATATCTTGGTTTTTGCATGATGAGAAAATATATATATTTCATCATTCATGTACGTATATGTATCATATATCTTTGTTATATAATGTCCTCTTTTTATACGGTAGGATGATCGAATCTCCCACCTTCTCTTATGTAATCATTCATGTATGTTTGAATTTGATAAGTATCATATAGTCTAGGCATACATTTTATATTATTTTTTTGAATTTGATCATTCAACATTATATTTTGAACACTTACCCTTAGGTTATAGAAGCAACTTTGAAGAATTCTAGATGAAACACAAATGTATTATGAGTCTGCCCTTGAAAATATATACACAAGATGAGACACATAAGTTAAATACAAATTGACATATTTGAAAGTCTCCAAATAACCAAATTTTATACGAATTTATGATTATCGGGTATTAAGTGTCTCAAAATAACTTTTACACATTATTGTTAGTTATGTGATACAAATCACGTCAAATTGTTGATAAAAATAAGCAAATTACAATGTCAAATCAGAAAATTTATAAGACACTGTGTTTCAAATGTTGTAAGGAGAAAACAAAACTTTTAAAAACAAAACTTTGACGCCTTAGAATTCGTTATATATGCCTAATTGTGTAGCAATTTCTGACCACAATAAACTGATTTGCTATAACATGGTGATTGTGATAGTGCAGTTCCCATGGGCTATATTAAGTGACCATTAGAACGAGACTACTCCAATTGCAAAAAAAGAGAAAAAAACAATTTTCATCAAGAAAGGTCCTACACATGGATCGATTACTATCATCATGACATGTGGAGAGACACACTATCAAATCTAACCATAATATCAATGTTATTAAAAATGTGACCGAATCATCCAGTTGGACCGTTTCAATTTATTTAGCACGAGTTTAACTGTCACTGGCTGGATCAACTGATTTTTTATGAGTAACGATTGAACCGGTAACCTCTTCGTTAGTTGGATCAATTTAAGTAACTTTTTCTAAAAACTATTTTTTTAGATTATTATAAGTTTTGAAGGTAGTCTTTTAAACATTATTTCTCTACATTACATATATAGAGTGTGTTTGCTAACACTAGTATATGAAGATTACGGTGTTATATTTCTATAATATGATTTGAGACTATTGTTAGAATAAGTATTTTTTTTCTAATGAGTTTTGAACATATGAAATGTTTCCAACTAATCAAGGAGATATTAGCATTGTAATCTTGTGTAACTACATTAAATAATCTCCTAAAAAGCTCTTTGTTATTTTTTTTATAATCTATTTCTTTTATTCGTTTATATCAACCAACATAAATTTTCTGTAACATTTAAATATTTTTAATATTAGTTGTGATGTGATTCGGTATTGATTTCGGTTCAACCGATCTCGCATGCACTCAAAACAAACCATATATTATTATAGAATACAACATATCGTTCCGGTTCAACCAATCTCGCATGCACTAAAACGCATTCATGCAACATGTCACATTTGAAATTTATTCCTTGTTCTAATATTATGAATTTAAGACTTAATAACTAAAAAAAAGTCCAAAGAGAACTAGGAGCACCTTTTGCCCCTAAAATGCATAGCCAAATCCTTTTTTCTCATCTATTATTGAACTTCTACCCTACTTGTCCATCTAAACTATAACTTCATGGCTGTTCCATTCCCATTGGAACCATCATAAGTTCATAACCACACCAACAAACTATTTTCAAAAACCCCTCTCAAACTTGTACACCATGCATGAATAGTTGTACATTTGTGACACTATTCACATATCTTGAACACATGGATGACAAAGATTACTATAAAAGGCAAACTTAACTCCAACTTATCTTCTACACACTGTGCCACTACCCTTAATCATTTCATGACACCACTCTTTTCCTTTCCTTTTTTATGCTTTTTATTTACTCCTCTCCAACTCAAGATACACCTTTTATCTCAAAGAAGCTAATGCATATCATATCTTAACATTTGGGAGATAATTTGGATTTTTGAGTAGGTTTTTCATTTTTGATCTTGTTTCTATACACTCTTTTCTAATGTCGAATGGTATACTTCTCTCGTCTCAACACAAGAAACTGTTCCACCAGAGGAACGGTTCAGACGAGCTTGACGTGTTTGAAGCCACTGGTTATTTCTCGGGTGCCACTGAAAACTTCAGTGTCACTCGCACAAACAATATTAATACCAACACGCGGCCTTTTGGAAGAATGAGTCTTGACATGCCACACTCTAGAGGAGATTCCATCCCTTTACAAGCCATGTTGATGGAGAATCGCATGATGAACAACAAAGAGAAGAAGCACAAGCAACCAAGCTCACCAGGAGGGAAATTGGCTCATTTTTTGAACTCTTTGTTCAACCAAACATCTTCAAAGAAGTCAAAGTCAAAAACAAAGTCAACAAAAGATGAAGATGAAAGTCCTACTAGTTGGAGAAGGAAGAGAAGGAGTAGCATTAGCCATTTCATAAGTGGAAAAAGCAACTCCACCACATTAACCACCACAACTGCCACCATTATGAATGATTCAAAATCTCCATTTTCAACCTCAACAAGCTCAGGCTTTAGAACACCACCACCTTATCATAACATACACACACCCACAAACATCACAACCTATAAAGACCCCAAAAGCTACTCATATCTCAAACATCCTTCAACTCAAATTACCAAACTACCCATCAATGAAAACCTCAACAAGATTGAATCTTTCAGTATAAAGAGTGATCTTTCTGAGAAAAGCACTAGTTTTCGCAATGGGTTTCTGGAGAACATAAAGATTTACGACGAAAAACATAAAGAATATCATCCTCATAAGTATGTTTTAAGAGAAGATATTAAAGAACTCAAGAGTTTTATTGATGATGATGATGATGATGGTGCTGATAGTGATTCAAGTTCTGATCTTTTTGAGTTAACGAACTGTGATTTGGGTTATTATTCAAGTGGTTTACCTGTTTATGAATCCACCCGTGTGGATCATAGCATCAAGAGATCAGGTGCACCGATCTCGAGCTAAGTGTGTTTTTTCAGGTTCAAATTATCATATATTTACATGTAGAGAAGTATATTTTAAAGTTCATTTATATATCACTTACATTTTCTTGATATAAAATAGGATACTATAAGCAATATAAATAAATACCGTACGCATGTATATAGATTATAGAGAGGGGTTGATTTGTGTATAAAGTTAAATTTTTGTGTATAGTTTACGAACTGACGGAATAATCAACCACATATATCTATGATAATTACGTACGGTTATATACATTAGTTATGCAACTTATATACATAGTTACGCAACCTTATACACATAATCATGTATCCTTATATATAATAATATAAACTTTACATACAATACATTTATATATATAGATACATATACACACACATACATGCGTGAGTGTGACTAGAAATCTAGGAAAAAAAGTAAAAAAAAATAATTTACAATGATGACACATAATACTTTTGAGTCTAACAATACATTGATCTTGAACAATGAGGCCGTATTTCATTTCTTTAAATTTATTAACAGGACGAAATATATATGAAAAATAGTCACAAAGGCTATGATTAATAGATAGAAACAAATATAAATTATTATATTTTAGTTATACTCATCTTTAAGATATGATTAATTTATAATAATTATCTAGAAGCATATATAAGTTAATATATTTTAGTTATAATCATCTCAAAATGTAATAATAATCTCTTGAGTAAACGAACATAAACACTATGTAAACATATTTATAAATCTATGAAATTTATCAATTATAAGACTTAAACCCTTAATTTATTGAAACATGACGTAAATCAAACACATCAAGATATTATCGGCCAAAGCCCCTTTAACCACATCGGTGAATCATGATCCCATAAAAAATTACAATATAATAATACACATATTATATCTTTGCAAATAAATATCTAGGCATTTTAAAAAAAATTCCAACTTCGAGCGTTTTGCAAAATATATTTTATTTTTCTTTCTCTACCTTTCATATAATGATCATCTAGAATAATTTTAAATATAAAAAGTGTGTTTTTATAGGGAAAAAAACATAACAGGGCAACGATCAACCAACAAAAAGGTTGACGATCAATCAAGATAGGATAATGTATAGTAGCAATTGACACATATTAAAGAGAGGAAAAAAGAAGACAAAAACCATATGCTCTGATATCATATAAATATATTGACACACGCACATGCGCACGCACAAACTTAACTTTTATTTATCTAAGGTAGGTTACTTTAACGTTTTAAGTTGTACTTTGATATTGGTGGTCCTTTTTATTATTGTGATGGACTTTCCACTATAGGCTATCGAATAAGGTCAATTTGGCTTCAACTTATAGCATGATCATTTGTTTTGTAAAAATATGAAAAAATAACCATATAACCACCTATTAAAACCGGAAATCAGTTCTTGATTGCTTCTTTGTATAAGTTCACATAAGCTTTTATTAACTTTTCTTAAACCAAGTTTTATTCGGTTATTAAAACCTATCGAGTAATCAGACTCTATCTGGTTGTTAAATACGCTCTTTATTCGAAAACTAGATTATATCAACTCACGTGTAGTAGTGTACTACTATACCAAGATTAACGAAACATGCACTATTTTAGTTAAATAATATATGTTACCAGATAATATGTTTCATGTCTAGAGACATTCTGATGGTAAAATAATATACATGCTAACAAAAATGTAAAGCTTAAATCTTACAAAGTACAGATGTAATGATTTTAAAATCAGATTAGATATAAAACAAGGAATACGTGTTTGCTTTTATAAACATAACATATAATGTGTTACATACTGGTTATCAAAAAATTGTAAACCTTAAAAACTAAAATTATAATAATGATAGTGATGATCACTATGATTTAGTCGAGTATGTATGTGTGGGTAAGAAGTAGGTGGGTGGTGTAATGATTTGTAAATAGTGGTGGTCTATCATCTATGGGTAGATCAAATCATAAGATGAGATGCATGCACCCAACTGGGTCCGGTCAACTTCACCTTCATCCCAAAACCGCACCCAACAACCCGAGTGCGTGGAGCCAAGCGTGATAGATAACCCATTTCTCTAACACACCTAATTATTCCAATACGTAATAATAAATTATTATTTTTTTACTTTTAATAAAAGATTAGAGTAAAGCGACATTTAATAATTAATAACGAAAGTGTTCGTTAAGGAAATTGGTTAGGATCTCATGTTAAACTAAATGTAAATATAAAATTAAGAACTCTATGTTTTAATCGGTGATTAACTTACAATAAACAATATCCATATTCATACCTAGAAAATAATTATTTTCCACTCTATTTTTGGGACATTAAAAAACAGGATATGATTAAATTTAAAAAATTACACCTGAACAAAGAAATATAATAATACCCAATATTCGGATACAGAATCTTGTATTTCATGCTACATAGAAATTTGTATAGCACATGTTTAAGGCAATTTTCAAACCGGTTCGGTTTTGATCAATGAAAGACAAAAAACGGTTATGGCATAGGCCGATTTTCAAGTGAATATTGATTGAACTGGCTTCAAACCGGTTGGTTTTGGTCAACAAAAGTCAAAAAGCAACTTTTGTGCGGACCAACTGTCAAGTGGTAATTAATGGGTTCATATTCCAAACTAGTTCTGGTTCTTACCAGCTTTGTATCAGTTGGTTCCGTTTTAACCGGTTCCAGACCTGTTCAATGGAAGGCAATTCAAGTCAATGTCAAACCGACAGGGTGGGTCTACTCTTAACCGGTTCTATACAAACATGGTACTTAGTTGAGTCGATTCCAGGTTACAAAGATGTTCAGTTCCGGTATCAAAACCCTTTTCTTACACCTATACGGCTATACCTTGAGGCCCTGGACATCCAGACAGGTACACTGCCTTTATTGGGCTATTCCCTTAGAACATTCACACTAGCATCTCCATCTTCATCTTCATATTTACACTAAAAACACAATTTTTACTCAATCTTTCGATTAAACAATACTTTTTATATCTTTATTATTACATTTTTTCTCACCTCCACTCACAACCGCTTTTAAAGGTATTAAAAGATTTATGGGGGTTGTACCGTGTTTCCCCGAATACGAGGAATCACGATACAATCCCATAAATTTTCTCTCTGTTTCACTCACAACCATTTACAACCATCCTAATAATTTTTTTTTCTACTTCACTCATAACCACCATATCATAACAGGGCATTTGATGTGAATGCTCTTAACTCATGAAATTCAATAAACGAATTGGGCTAGTAGGTTGTTACTAAATGGGCCTAGGGAGCCCAGCCAAATGAAAAATTCCAACAGTGTTCTCGGGCAACAAGATTTCAACTTCAAAACTAGGGTTATCATATCGCCAATTTATCGTCACAATCAAGTCAATCAGAACACCCAACGAAGATTCATTCCAGAATTGAGGGATCGAGAAAGATTCAGAACGACAAAATCCTTCATCTTGATCCTTCAATCATCTGGTTTAATCGAAAGCATCTATCCTGAAGAAATGCCGACGTTAACGAAGCTATACACTATGAAAGAAGCTTCAGAGCACAATTCCGCTGGAGATTGCTGGATTGTTGTCGACGGCAAGGTTTATCTCTTAATCTCTTTGTATATGAGTAGCTTTGAGTTTGTATTTGTGTTCGAATTCGCTTGTATATGATTACCTAATCGTTTATGCATTGAATTGGTTTGTATACTGTTGGTATTATATGTTGATTTCATTCCGGATGGATGTTTGATGAATGTGAAGTTGTTTTAGTTTATTGAAGAGTTTGAATATGGAGTTGCAGCCTGTTAGATCGCAAGTTCAGTATTGAGTTAGACTTTGTAAAACGTTTGGTTACCTTCAAATATTTCCTACAGTTCCTGTTTTTTTTAATGTTATTTGTTTGATGTTTACTACTATTCCATATGGTTTAGAGCTGCTTGTTTGGGAACTTGGGATTTTGGGGGATTTGTTATGGTTCATAATGACCAGATGAACTAATAGTTATGACATTGATGATTCATAGTAAGAAGTTATGATATCTCCCATGTATGTTTCTTTAACCATTGGATTCTGGAAATTGGTTAATACTTATATAAGTTGCAGCTGCTTAATTGCATATGCATTTTCATTAGTTAAAAGGAGAAAGAGTGATAACGAAAGAATATTTTTCATCTGTTAGAGGTTGAGACAGAGAGATGTCTAGCTACTGAATGGGCTGCTCAATTGGTGCAAACTAATAAGTAGTATTGGTGCATCTTTTTTCTTAATTGCATAAGTGGTGTCTTTCAAAGAAATAGTATAATGGATTAAACGATTATGGGAAAATATAGATACAAACAATACTAAATGTAGCTAAATATCACATATTTTGTGTTTCTGAAACTGAAATAACATTGGCGTTTGCATTACTACTTTTCCAGGTGTATGATGTATCATCATATCTTGAAGAGCACCCAGGTGGTGATGATGTCATCCTCCAGGCTACAGGTAGTTAATCATACTTTCTCAATCTGATGAAGTAGCAATGTTTACCAACTTGTGTTCTCATGTTAATTGCATTACCATTTTTTACACACTGTTGAGTGAAAGTACTTATCAGCCTTTATCACCGCACAAAATTTTTAGGGCATGATTTTGGTTCACAAGTTGTTTTGTTATTATTAAAACGTTTTTAGAAGTTTTTCAACTTTTCTATGTAGTAAGGTTATCGTTAAGATGTGGTCAATGGCATATTTGGTTTTTGGTATCAGACAAAGTGGGTTTGGTTCAGCTGACAACCGATATAGTGTGGAGGTCTTTACAGCGAAATGTGGACTGTAGAAGGATGCGGCAATGTGCTAAAATTTCAGACTTGTACTGGCTAATATTTGTATCAAACTCTCTGATCTCATCATCATGATGTAATTCAGGAGTTGTTTCTGAATGGGAATCAATCTTAGTGTGGAACAAGGCCAATACTTGATGATATTATTGAGAGAGAGTTTTCCTGAAAGCTCACGCTTCAGATCCTAAATTACGTCTCTTGCTATTAGTATTTTCTTACTAAGTGCCCCTAATTTCTTTCCCTGTTGTTTTAATCTAGAAGTCAGAGTTAGAAACCAAGAGTGTAAGGTCACTAGGTCAGTAAAGTCTGATAATTGACGTGAAGGGGAGAGTGAACGGGCTATAAAAGCCCTAATGGTGGTCATAAGCAAACATGAAGAAGAGGGAGTCGATGTCCGATTCGAGGAAAACAGTAAAGTCTGATAATTGACGTGAAGGGGAGAGTGAACGGGCTATAAACATTATTGTTTCGACTCATTTCTGTTTCCATTAACTGTTTTGTCTAGGCCTAATAGACCCTTTTGAAATAAAACACAAACTTAGTACACCAATTCATTCGTAAACGGGCTAAAACCGTCATCTCTAACACAAACTACATATATTTTGAAGGGAAGGATGCCACAGATGAATTTGAAGACGCGGGCCATAGCAAGAGTGCTAGGGAACTTATGGAGACGTTTTGTGTTGGCGAGCTGGACCCGTCAGACGTCCCTCAGCTTAAAGTTGTCTCGGAGAAACAAAAGACTTACATGACTGAGAAGCTGGTTCACCTGAGTAAGCAATACTGGTTAGCGCCGGTGGCGGTTGTTGGCATATCTGTTGTGATCACCTTCTTGTACTTACGCAAGAAGTAGCTTGAATTTTTGAGGATGTGGGTGATTTTGAACCATATAATTGGCTTAAACTGTCATTGGATTTTGATACCTGTGATTTGGGTATAGATGTTAGATATGTGATATCCATTTGAGATATGGAATTAGAGGCCTCATGATTAGTTGTTTCATATTTTTGGTTTTCAAAACATATAGACATGTAATTGCATGCAAACAACCAACAATAAAATATTGTAAGGCATGACGGTGTTCATGTTTTTAAATAGCAAACTCACACTTTTGTCTCTTCAAAACTACATTTTTTGTTTTGCAATGAAATTTGAATCTTTGTTACTTACATTATAAGGGTGTGCATAGTCCGGTTTGATTTGGTTTTTAGCTCTCACCGAACCAATAACCGACAGGCAGTTAAAGAAAAAATCGTAATCGAGATTCGGAAGAAAAAACCGTAATCGAGATTCGGTTTCGGTTTGGTTATTATTTGTAGTTATTTTTATTTTTTGCTTTGGTTTGGTTTCATTTTGTTATTTTATTAAGTGATCATAAGTTTGAAGTTACAATTTACTACATCAAAAAACTTGTAATAAATAACAAATATATAAGTAAGTTCAAAAACAAGATGAATTATCGTATTGTTTTTTTATTGTCTTCTTTGATGATTAGAAATGCTAACTATATTAAAGTGCATTTATTATTGCAAACGTTGTAAATGTAAAAATCTTAACTTTGTTTGACTTTTATATAGTACTAGATTTGGAACTAAAAGTTGATTATGTAAAAGAGTTGGTCTTAATTTTAAAAATTACCCCACAAATTTTCTACTATTTTTAACATTTGACATTTCAGGGTATAAAAACAAAAAATACATGAAAATAGGTTAAAACTTGAAAATATGAATGGTTTGTTTCGGTTTCGGTTAATTCGGTTAATCAAAGGTGCAAAACCGAAACCGAAAACGAAACCGAATTTCGGTTTTGTTGGTTTTCGTTTAATTTCGTTTCCATTTCATCGGTTAACGGTTTGGTTTCAGTTAATGGTTTGGATTTTGCTCAACCCCTCTTACAATAATATTATTTTAACACTTTGTTACCGTTGAGTTAGATACCCTTTCCTATTTTCTTTTATAAAATGTTTAATACATTTTGACACTTTTGGTACCATTTCACCACTTGAACTCTCATGACAGCGTTCGCATGCTATTACTTTTTTGTGGTCTATTTTCTTTGTAGAATGGTTTGATTGGGATTATAGTTAATTAATACTATATTATTAATTGTTTTATTATTGAATGATATGAATTTAATGATCTGGACTTTTAAGGCTTTAAGCTATTTGATCTTTTTTTTCCCTTGGTAATAAGCAAAGACTCATCACACGTAAATATTGAGAGGTTATGGATTTAAGTCTCACTTAAGTCTTAAAAGATGTAGGTACAATGATTAAAAAACAAGTATGTGTAAAACAAAATGCGTTTGATAGTTAAAAAAAATTATATCTAAACACATCAAATTTTGTGCAAAGTCGCTATCGACACAAACTCACATCGCTAATAAAAAAACAAAGCTTAAAAATGATGGCAAGGCATTAACCTACTATATTTGTAAAATTTTAAGGGAAAATTACCAAAATAAACGTTTGACCAAATCGAATTACTAAAATAACCGGTTAAAATTAAAGTTTATAAAAAAAAACAACCAATCAGAGTCCGTCACGTGTCATCCCTCGCTGACGTGGCGAGGGATTATGGGAATCCCTCGCCCAAAAAAGCGTGCCCGGCGAGGATCTAGCATAATCCCTCGCCCACGTGTACCCCTCGCTGACGTGTCTTTGATCCCTCGCTGAGTCAGCGAGGGATTATGAAAATCCCTCGCCCATAATTACGAAAATACCCCCCCTCGCCCATAATTAAAAAAATATTTTTTAATCAAAAAAATCTGAAATTTTTTATTATTTATTATTTTTTAAATACTTAAAAGTTTAATTTAATTTATTTTGCCCTATATAATACAATGTTTACCCTTAACATTATAAAATCTTACGTTTAAATATGTGTTATAACGTTTAGATATTCATTATATTTTTATTTCATCAGTGGCTAATAACATCTAAAAAATAAAATATTCATAAAACTAATAGTTTTGATATGTTTATTTACATGAGCTCTAACATAGTCATCTAAAAAATAAAATATTCATAAAATTACTACCATTAAAAATAGTATTTCAGTAACTAAATTTGTTAAAAATAATTATTTTCATTTAAAATATTTAAAACATCAATTTACTTATAAAATTTAATAAATTATTTTTAATTTTAATACAAAAGTTTTATTAGTTGTTTTAACTTTATCCAATATAATAAAACTTTTGAAGTGAAAGTAAAACAACATATAAAGCTTTTGAAGGTATATTATTTTTTTAGTTTTTTAAAGGAAAGTAATTTCAATAATCAAACCTTAGGGAACAAAATTAAAAATTAACTCTATATATTTTATATCAATTCTTTGCTTGTGTTGTGTTTAGCATTTAAGTTTTTATTAGTTTATTTCTTTTGAAGTTTCATATAAATTTTAATGGTCGCTCGTTCGAACCTAATGACATCATAGATATGTAAATTTTAAAAAAATACATGTATAATGTACTTTTTGTGTGTAGATTTATTATTTTAACAAAATTTAGAAACTTAATCTCAAAGTAAAATTCCAAAAAAAATTTTAAATATTAAAATCTAGTTGTCCAGAAACAACAAATGTTATGATTCTTTTTTATTTTATCTGAAACTAAAAGTAACATACTATTTGTTATTTAATAATTTTTATTTTTTAATTTTTTTCACTTTTTATTTGTTGTTATATATGTCCTCTTTCATAGTTAGCATATAAAAAGGATAAAACAAAGAACTAACAAAATCTTTTAAAAGTTTTAAAATAATAATAATAATATAATTCATCTTTGATATTTTTACACAATATCCTTTATTTTAACTTCTATTATTATTAATACAAATTTATATGTTTTTGTTAAGCACTAGATTCTCATAATGGTTTACAAATTATTTTGTAACTTTTAAATAGTATGTAGTTTTTATTGTTGTTTTAAAGATGGTTATTTATTTTCATAACCAAGTGTTAAAAGTCAAGAGTGGAGGTGGGTGAAAATGAAATAAAAGAAAGAATAAGGGTAGAGGTCCAATCACTGACGTGGGCGAGGTATTCGGGACCCTCGCTGACGTGGGCGAGGTAGAGGTCCAATCCCTCGCTGACGTGGGCGAGGGATGGGTCAAATCCCTCGCTTGGAGAAGTGTGCCCTCGCTGACGTGGGCGAGGGATGGGTCAAATCCCTCGCTTGGAGAAGTGTGCCCTCGCTGACGTGGGCGAGGGATGGGTCAAATCCCTCGCCTCGGATACCGGACCCCTCGCTTTTTATTTTTATTTTTTTAAAAAACACAATATACACGTGGGCGAGATACGGACACGTAGGCGAGGGAATTTAAGCCACGTGGGCGAGGTTTCATGAATTTTCCTCGCCCGTGGCGAGGGTCAAAGTCAAAAGTCCGTTTTCGTAATTTGAATGGTCAATGGTTATTTTCGTAAATTGAGTTGGTCAATTGGTTATTTTTGTAATTTTCCCAAATTTTAAATATTTGTGTAGGTCAAAAGCTAAATCTTGTAATTATGTCGCCGTTCAAAAAAAATAAAAAAAAATGTTGTAATAATGAGACCTGCTGTCGCGCATTAACGGCGCACCGAAGAACCCTCAATAAATTCATAGAATAAAAGAACATGGCAATTACTCATACTGATGATGGTCCACTGTATTTGACCTGTGTGTAGTCAAAATTGATGGCCTTCATATTTGACTCTATCCCACCGTGTGCATATATAAATCTAAATCTAACAAAAGCCGCCACCCTTAAAAAATTTATAAAAAAAAGATGTCTCTCTTCTAATCAAGACGTTAAATAATGTTTAATTTTACAAGATGTGGGTATAAATTATTTAACAAAAATAGTAAAAGTTGTTTTATAAAACAAAAGTACAAGAGGTTATTGCCGCAAGGTACAAATAATTTATGCGTAAGTTAAAGTGTGCGGGTGAAAAATGACAAACATATTTGAGTTTAAGTTGTTTATTGTTTAACATAGTTTTCATATGTGTAACATATAAAAACACTCACATCCTATTCTTTATTTTTATCCTTATAATTACACTAAAAATATAATGGTTGAATAATGAATTTTTAAAATTTACAAATGAACAGTTATATTTTCTATATTTTTCACTCACAAACATTTAAAACTATTCCATATAATATAATGACTCACACTCATATATTTTAAGGCATATGATGTGAATGCTTTAATAGATGAAATTATAAATAAGATAAGGATAACAAGATGTAACGTACACAAAAACTATTTACACATCTCTTATTGTCCACCACCTCATCACCACTTTCACGTAGGCTGCCGAGATGATAAATTAATGAGCTCATAACATATTTTTATTTATAATAATATAGATATAGCGGTTAGAACGTGAATGGAATCATTTCATCTTACTATTTATATCGTAAAAAAGACTACCAATATTATAATATTTCTTGTTCATACTTTTTCTAAGTAAATAACTTTTACATATTTTATCATCTTTTAAAAATTAATTATATCACAAAAAACACACCTCTCCACATCTATATATACCCATGTATACCAAATCAACTCTACTCCTCACACCACCTTCATTCAACTCTAATCAAACAACAACAAAACATGCATCTCATAACCACACTATTCACCCTCTTATTATCCTTATTATCTCTCACCCATAACGTCTACTCAACCTACAACACCTCAGTCATACCCATAACAAAAGACGAACCCACGTCACTCCCCAAAGTCACCTGGTCCTTTCGGACCCGACAATGGTCCGGCGAACCCTACCTCCTCCTCGACCTCGACGCGCCCTTCACCTGGAAGGACTGCATCATTCGCCACTCCGACATCCCCTGCGGGCTCGAAGAAGGCTGTAGGTTCCCTATACAATGCTCCGAGCCATTATGTAAAGAGGCAAAATCATACACCAACCCAATATGCCCATCACTTAATATAACTGACAAATATGGTTGCTCCATCTGTACAGTCACACCTTTTAACCCAATTTCCAACACGTGCAAAATATCACAATTAACAACTGATTTAGCTGACTTGTACTTGACCAATGGGCGGAACCCGACCCCCGGCCCGAACCGCCCGTTCGGGAGCCGGTTCGTGGTGTCGTGTGCGCCCAAGTCGTTGCTTCGGTCGTTTCCGAACGACGTTCGAGGCGTCGCGGCCTTTTCGTGGTCCGGTTTGGCCTTTCCACGTCAGCTTTCGTTTCTCGACGTCGCTGGTAAGTTTGCGCTTTGTTTACCAGCGACGTCATCCGCCACAGGGGCCGCGTTTTTAGGTGACGGGCCGTTTTATTTTAGCACAAAACCAAATCTGGATCTTAGGAGTGTTGTTTCTTACACCCCGATGACCCGAAAGAGCGCGAGGTCGCTCGGGTTTTATATTAAGATAAACCGAGTGTCGGTCGGTGGGTCCCCGGTACGGGTACCAACCGGTGGTTCGGTGAAGCTGAGTACACGGGCGCCTTACACCGTGCTCAGGACCGACGTGTTCAAAGCTTTAATGACAGTTTTTACAAAGGCTACACACAACATTCCTAAAGTGAATGCTGTGCAGCCTTTTGGCCTGTGTCTAAAAGACACAGGCCGTGTGCCAGATATTAATATGGAGACCGAGAGCGGGAAGGTGTGGACGATATCGGGGGAGAACTCGATGAAGCGAGTCGGGAATGGTGTCGCGTGTCTCGCGTTTGTTGACGGTGGTTCGAAGGTTAAGGATTTGATGGTGATTGGGGCGTTTCAGATGGAGAATAATTTTTTGTACTTTGATTTGGTGAATCAGAGGTTGGGGTTCAGTTCTTCGTTGTTGTCACGAGGAATGACTTGTGGTGGGTTCAATTTTACCGAGATTGCGGGTTGATTTGATGTTGAGTGTCTTGAATGAAGTCACAGAATAAGGTACGTTGATCGTTAACTTGTGATTTGACCTTAAATAAATGTTACGAATTTCGTCATCACTACCTTGTAACCATTGTACTTTTTATTGTACTTTTTTTTATTTCACGGAACTTTGAAACTCGATGTTTAAACTTAGGTGTTTTAAAAGTCTTTGTCTTTGCGACTGAACAACGAAAGTATCGTGTTTGTTAGTGTGTTTGTCGTGTATTATATCCTGGTTTTCGCAATTCGATTAATTGGATGCTCTTGAACGTCATATGACGCCAAAAGGCAAAACTTGTAAAACAAACTCTGTTGCAACTCATGTACTACCGTTTTATCTTTTTTTTTCTAACTTTATATTGTTAAGTATACATAACTACACTAAAGTTATATATAGATATGTAGAAGTTAATTGAGTTAATTAGATGGTCATAGGGTAGATTGGATAGTTAACTTTATATATTGTTAAGTATATATAACCACACAAATCATGATATTATTTTTATTACACGTGTAATGGGGCTTTAAACACATTAATCACGCCAAAAATACCCCTATCACCATTATGGTGGTACGTTATGTTAAAAAAAACATTGAGAGTTATTTAAATAACGTCACATATCACCAAACCCATAATGATGAATGGGCTTTATCTATTACACCCCATTTTACGTATATTGCCTCATGCTGAGGTGACGTTCATATGACAAAAATTATTCTTTAGAGACTTTATTCATTACACATGGTCTTGTCTGATTATAACATTTTATTCTTTTTGTATGCTTTGATATATCCCCGTTCAATCCTTACTTGGTTTGGGTCGATTCCTTTGGCTCCTTAGGGTCTTGGCCCGTACCCGACGCAATTACTATCATCTCATAATTAGCGATTCCAAACCAAACACATCATCTTTATAAACATGTTTAAATTGCCAAGCGAGAGCCAAACTCGCATCGCTTTTTCGATCAAGTCAAAAACAACCATCTCTACGGTCATGGCAACTTGTCACACACTCACACATCACTTGTTTGTACTGAATTTATATGTATAAGATGCGTATAAATTTATACTTGATTAGATTAACACATACACTTATTTAATTGTAATATATTAGTTAGATTAAGTGATTAACAGTTGATATCTTATTTAATTGTAATGTATTAGTTAGATTAAGTAATTAACACTTGATATCTTATTTAATTGTAATATATTAGTTAGATTAAGTGATTTACACAATATATCTTATGATATTTTATATGAGTTGTCGTATGACAAAGACCATTACACATATAAAATGGCTTACACTATTACATCATTATATGTGTTAATCTACTATATGAGCTAATGATATTAAACTTGAATCCCTTAACTATAACTTAATACATACACATCCTCTGAGTATCAAGTTGGACAATATTGGTCCCTATAATATTGGTTTCCCGAATTGAAAACTTATTTATTGGAGAAAATCAATAACACGTTAGCTTATCAAAAGCATCATTCATCCTTACTTTTCACATATTATATTATTAATTAAATTCATGCTTTCGATTTTAATTGATAAAATAATCATAGATGTTTGCAATGTCGTTTTATATTTGTATTGTAGTAGCATCATCAAATACGATCCATATGAGATATTTGTCGTTAAATTTAGGTTTTTAATGAGCAAAGCAATCTATTAGAACTTAACTGGTTATGCCAAGCTATAACCTAAACCTTACATACCATATTCGCGCCTATAAAGTGGTTTTCGCTTTGTTAAATTGGTTTAGACTAGGAGTCCACCTATACCCAACTAAGGCTGCTAATAACAATGGATGTAAGAATAGATACCTACTTAATATAAAGCCATTTTTAAGTAATGTTGTATCGATATAAAGAGAGAGAGAGGGAGAAAGAAAGACAATTATGTAATTATATAACTGTTTTATGTATCATAGTTAAAACAAAACAATATAAGTGTATATAGTTCTGACAATCTGTGTTCAATCAAGGATAAAGTTGCCAAACACCTCTTCTAATTGAAAAGAAAATAAGGGGTAATTCACAGTTTTGCTACTTTAACCATTTGATCACCAAAAATCCAAAACTATCTCCCAAAAAGAAAAAACAAACAATAATGAGTTCCTCCATCACACACAGAGCTTTAACTTCTCTACTTAGAAAATTGAGAAAAGCCCTTGAGCTTTGCAGCAGCCTGTTTATCCAAAAACCACACCAGTTTCCCTACAGCTGGTTCAATCATCCTAGCTGGCAACACCGGACCCTCGGGTCCCACGTCATCTATCGCCAGCTGGGAAGCTTCCGCTTTCTCGCCACCTGTCACCACCACTGCCACATTGGCAGCAGAGTTGATAACTGGCAGTGTGAAGGTGATCCTTTCTGGTGGAGGCTTAGGGGAAGTGGTGATAAATGTCACCCATTCATTCTTTTCTTCAAGAACCGAATGATTTGGAAACAAAGACGCCACGTGGCCATCTGGGCCCATCCCTAGAAGGATCAGGTCAAACTTCGGGCAGTCGCTGACCTCTGACACGTTGACCACACGGGTTCTGACCAGTTGCCTGATTACATACTCGTATTCATTTGCAGCTTCTTCTGCGGTGAGGGAATCATTGATGGAATGTACATGACTAGGAACAATAGGCAACTGCAAACACAACACCAGCGGATCAAACATGTTGTGAATGGGTCAAAAGGATAATTCATACACGTCGGTTTGACCTAAATCACATTTTGCCTAATTTGAACATATAATTAGCACACCAAATCCAATTGTGATTTCGATTATAATCTTGTTTTACATATAACAATTTAGTAGGCTGGATTATGTATGCATTACAATAATACATGACTTATGAGTTTTGACCCATTTGACCCCTTCCTTTTTAGCAAAATCTTTCCCGAAATATAACACTGATTGATTCATTTATACATAAACGGGCACCTCTTGTCATATAGTCAAGATGGCCTGCCTAGTGTATACCAAAAGTCAAACAAAATACAAACTGATAACGAACGAAAAGACCCTTAACTTGTTGGCTCAAGTGAACATTAAAAAAATGTGGTGAACTTTTGGTCCCCCTACTATACCAATTAAACAACTAAAGGGATAATGTGGGTACCAGCTGGAAATGTGATTAAGATCTTAGGATCAAGAAATGGATAAGGCATAAACAAGATTAGGGATCCCTTAATTATGCAAAATTGATTACAGGAAAAACTATGTTTTCAATTCTACCCTTGATGTTTCAAATTCCAGCATGATCTACAAAACTACATATAACAAATGTCTAATGTTTCTATAACAAATGTTTGTATTTATAATCAAGAAACAATCATGCAATGATGGTAATCAAATCAACTCACCTCCATTTGCAAAAGAATTGAATAAATATTAATCTTTTGTAAGGTGTTGAATAACAAATCCAGCACAAGTATGTATGATAAGTTGATGACATAAATAGACAATGAGTAAAAGATAAATTACCTTAGACAAAAGATGATCTTTAGCAAGCTTATAGTTGCTATCGACATGAGTCTTGGCAACCACTCGTTCATCTGCCCAAAATATATACCATTTTGACCAATCAACAGTCTTGTTATAAGGAGCTCCACATAGATTCCTGTTTCCAACTCAAATCATACATATCAACATTGAAATTTTGACATACAAACAAATGATCAAACATTTTTTCATACCTCATCAAGCTAATGATGGAACCACCAGATAAAGCAATGGCAAAAAAGCCACGTTCTTTAACCGATGCCTCGGATAATTCAGCTATATAATCAGCCAAATTCGTGCTCAGATCATCTAAATTTTCATGAACCCTCACCTCTCCTCTGTTTTTGTTTGATTCCAAAAGAGCCATCTTTCTTAAACCCTGCTAATATCTAAACCATAACAAAAATATTCAATTTAGACACAAAACATCAAAACCACACAATACCAACATATGCAATGTGATCAGAATATGCATTTAAATTAAGATATCATCACAACCCAATTTTTAGCAAAATTATCTTGAACATATAAACAAAATTGGGTCCTCAACTCCTCATTGATATTAAAGATAATCAAGCAAATACTAAGAACATGTCAAAACATCAAGGGTCCATTGAATCCAACACAAAATAACAAATAAAAATTCTAAATTCCAAGAATTTAAACTAATAATTAAGTAATTAGAGTTAACAAGTGATGGATGCTGCATTATAAACAAACCCCAGATCAGAATTAAGTATAAAATTAAAATCATCAAGATCATCTGACATTCATGAAGCTGCAATCAGATAAAAGCATCATAATTTAAGGAGAGAGAGAGAGAATAATGGTTACAAATAAGAATAAAGAGGATGTTTGGCTGATGATTGGAAGAAAATGATTAAAGTGGAAGAAGGGTGTGAATATAAGTATCATTTATATAAAAAAATCACCCTCATTACACACAAAAACACACAGTACATACACACAGATAGATACAAACTGTTGACTCTGATCATTGTGATACATTTTTACAGTTTATAATAGTATAAACTTGAATAATATATGATCAAGATGTCGTGAATTGGAATAATTGGGACCAACCCTGAATAAATGTATGCGAGTAAAGACGAAAGCGAAAAAAACTTTGCCTGTGCGGATCACACGTGCATCCAATGATCGTCACAGAAGAACTCACTGATTGAAATCGAAAACCCCTTTTGAATTCTCTCTCTAAAACCCTAAATTTTGCACATGAACAAAAGTGAATGTATAGGGTTTGGATTTGTGAGGATCATGGAATCCCCAATTGTTGTGATCGTAATTTAAAGGTAGAAAATTTAGGGTGTTTGAAGAACTGAATTGCAGATAAGCGGAGTGAATCATCATCCTTTTCAATGTGTCGTCAGCAATGGAGGTTGACGAGTGAATTCACTGCATTAATTTCGTATGGTTTTTTTTTCTTGTATTATATTTCTTCTTATTTTAAGGATTAGATGGTTGTTAGTTTTTTTATTTAAATTTTTGAAGAACGGTTAATTGAATAAGTAATATATCATTAGTTTTTTCGATCATATTTATTACTTAAACATGAAACTTTAAGACATCAGTCATCAATCATCAGGTTGGCATGTTCTGAAAGAAAGCACGTATATAAGTATGTTCTCATCAATCTCAAGCCTAGTATCACCACATATGAGAAAACTTCCTAGGACAACATGGATTTCTTTTTATTTTGTCACAAGTGGGATTTCAAACCAAAAACTTTATTTATTATAATAAATCCGAAGGTATCTTATATCAACTAATTAGATTATAGATCGTTAACGACTGTTAGTTTTATTAAGTGTCAATGTTTTGTACTATCAGGGATTTCAAGTTCTTATGATATATACTTTAACAAAAGATAAGTTGTAGTTTATAAAATGATACCGGTTAAAAAGTACAAATCATATCTTTTGTTTTTCTTTATTTATTCATATCTATATTTATTTAACAAATATATAGACATATAATATTTTAATTTAAAATTAATTTATTACTAAGAAGAACTTGATGGATAAAATAAACCAATAATAATAAAATAACATTGTTAATTAGACACAGAAAAATATCAAAAAAATAAAACATGAAACTTTCAACACTCACTTAATTCTTATACCATGTAATAATTAATTCTTTTACCTTTGAAATTTAAATAAAAAGTTATTTAGTGAATTGTTGTTTTTCTCCCTGTGGTTTGGTCATATTTGTCATTTTCATCCGAAAATGTTTTTTCTTATATTTAGCTCCCCAATCTTTGAAAAAGTTGTCATTTTCATCCAAATACATGAATTTCATGGTAAAAATTTTTATTAACAACACGTAAACATAAATTAGGATTTTGTTTTTATTTACGTAAGTGCCCTTTTAACGATGAATATTTATCATTTTGAAACAATGTAGCTAAGATTTTTGGATGAAAATGGCAACGTTTCCCAAACCTTAAGGAGCCAAATGCAAGAAAAAACATTTTTGGATGGAAATGACAAATGTGACCAAACCATAGGGAGAAAAATGACTATTCACTCAAAGTTATTTAATAGCATCCAAAACAAATTATACATTATTTATCTACAGTAAGTTGTATTAAGAATGTTATGTTTCACACGGGTAACAATCTACCTATACTAATAAAATAAAGTTTAAAAAAAAACACATGACACAATTCTAGCCTTTTAAACTTTATTTTTCATTCTCTCTCTACTATTAAATATCACATTAAATACTAGTGATATTATTTAATTTTTTCATATTAACTTTTTTATTAAATTAAAAAAGAGATTTTTCTATAAACGCAATTTATAAAGAAATAATATTTTTATCAAACAATAAACTTTTTAAAAAAATATCAAACGTTTTAAAAAACAAAAAATATTTTAAAACCTGTGTTAAAAAAATCTTACGAGCCAAAAATATGTTTAAAATTTGAAGTTATAATAAAGAAACTTTAACAAATGACACTTTTTTAAAAAACGGTTTGTTTTGAAACAAAATGTTTAAAACCAATTTTTTTTTGAAAAAACAAAAAAAAAATAACCAAGGTTTAAAAGAAGATATTATCATTTTATTAATCGTGCGTAATGTCAATTATATCTCATATTAAAAGATTATTTTATAATTCATTAGTCTTTATCAATAACTATTAACTATGTTATTTATTCAACCCGTGTAATACATGATAATATAATAACGGGAAAGGGGTGGGGTGGGGCCGGTTAAGGGCCGGTTTGGTAACCTATTATTGGTTATTAAGAGACTATCTCAAAATGGTTCATAACCTTTGAATAATTAAGAGGTAACCATAATGCTGAATGATTAAAATGTTAAATTGTAATAATACCTTTTAAACATTCGAAATCAGGATTACCTCTTAACCATTCGGTTCTTATGAACTATTAAAAAGATAGTCTTCTAATGACCATTAAAAAGTTACCAAACAGTCCTTAAGTCTATAACAATATCATTTAAAGTTAGAGTGATGAAAAGTTTTTAAATATTAAGGGTTCGAGTTCTGTCTGTGAGAAGTTTGTGTAAAATTATTTTCAGTTTAGAACTAGATATAAGTTAAATAAAAACGTAAATTGTTGTTCTAAAAAAATCCATTAATATAACAATTAAAGTGCCGAAAAAGTATCAATGGAGGCAAATTAAATTAGGTTGCTTTTAATGGACGTTTATTGGTGAAAATTGATTAAAATATTTCGTACATAAATATAGTGTTTTTCTTATAATTAAATTAAACCCAATACGTTATTTATGCTTGTTTTTAATTTAACTCATCTATTCAGCATAATGCATTTTGCAACATTTTTTATTATTAGTTTTTGCCCCTTGATTTAAATACTTGATCCATTTGTCATGGAAAGGTGACTTGCAAACTTCAAACATATTACTAAATGTTGAAACGCTGATAAGTGGTGCCACCATATTATAATTTAACATTTTATTTAATTTAACAAAATTAAATAATACAAATTATTCCTTACCCAATAAACAATTTGCAACCTTATCTTTCACTCATCTTTAAATATTCATTTTCTGTTGTTTAATTCTCTTAGTTGGTTGTCACCTTAAACCCATCTATTTTAGCTTCCAAAGCTATATTGGTCCATTTTATAAATTTTATAAAATGTTATTTAAAAGATTTGGAAATCATTTTTATTATTAACTATAAAACAATTTAAAAGATTTTGTCAACAAGAGAGACTTTTGCTTTAGTGTTCCACATGGCCTCTCACGGTTCAATTTTTTTGTGGAAAATTACAGCTTTTTTTAAGAGGTTAAAATGTTAGATTTTGGTATTCTAACAAGAAATGGTCATTGGCATGGTGGCAGTTTGATACTCAACACCAATGGTTATAGAAAACCGACTAACCTATTTTTTTCTACATGTAAATTTCTTTTAAGTTGTCAAATTCAACTTGTTAAATAGACTAGAAAAGAAAATTACGAAGAAGCATTATTTAGGAATATTCTGAAATTGAAGTTTAAGTTAAAGCTTATGTATGTGTATCGATTATATATAACAGTTTAGGGGCTGTTTGATTACTGCTGACTGAGTAAGATCTGACTGAGTCAGAAGCTGACCCAGTAAGAAGTTCTGACTGGGTCTGCATCTGACTGAAACTTGGCTGTTTGATTTAGTATCTGACTGACTTTGCTGAATAAGAAAAATAACTTTATTGTCCCGTTTAGTCAATTGATGTCAATCGAACTCTATTGGTGAATCGAACTCTATTGGTGAATCTACCATAGTTTGGTCAATTGTCCTTATTTTAAAACCAAAAAACCCTTCATAGTTTGGTTATATAAAACCAATCACAAGACTACATAAACATACACATACACATTAGCTCTCACTTCCTATATGCACATTCACACACACTTCTCATCCACTGTGTCACCATAATCACATAACCATCATCATCAACCACCACAACAACCACCACCACCACAACAACAACCACCACCACAACAACCACCGATGGCAGCCACACTCTCCAACAAGCTCTCAAAACCCCTCATCAAACCCACCTCCCTACTCCTCCCCAAATCCACCACCACCACCACCACCACAATCTCCGCCGGAATCGCCGTCGCCGGAGCATTCTTCTCCGCCTTGAGCTGCGCAGGGGGGGTCGAAGAGCAGGGAGTTCGTCACGCGGGGGGGCTGGTCGCGCAGCGCAGGGGGCTGGTCGCGCAGGGGGCTGGTCGTGCAGGGGGTCCGCCGTCGGTGGTTGTTCGGTGGTCGCGCAAGGAGGGTGGGTAGGGTGGTGGCCGTCGGTGGTCACTCGGTGGTCGTGCAAGGAGGGTGGGTTGGGTGGATCTGCTGGGTTTGTTAACAAAGATAATGGGTCAGCTTTGTTTAATTTCAGGTCTGGGTCAGCTACTTGGACCCGGTCAGCAGGAAACAAAATGCATATCAAACGGGCTGACCCGCTGACCGAGTCAGCCAGTCAGCCGGGTCAGCCCGGTCAGCCGCAATCAAACACCCCCTTAGTTGTTTAAGTGTAATTATATTATATGAATTTTAGTTTTTTAAGTTAAAGGTTTAAATTAATACTTATTCATCTGAAAAAATTACAACTTTTCTTGTTTGAAGAGTTATATTTCGATTGTTATTTATATTTTCCTTCGGTGTCAATTTTCTCATCGCTTTGGCAACAATTAAAGTTTAAACACTTCTAGTTTTTATGATAGAAAGAAAAACGACTAGACTAGTTTATATCCTCTTGTGGTCGTAATATATAGAATATAGATTTATTAGAATGTGATACCTCGTTCATTATGATCATACAAATTTGAACGGATTGTATACTTCTTAAGAAAAATCGTTATAAATAATTTATTATATTAGATGTAAACTATACATAAATCAACCAAGAAAGGGGAAACGATCAAGAAAAAAAAGCCAATGTAAACTGTATATATAAACTTATAATTTAAAGTATTATAAATAATTAACATGTCTATTTTACTTATAGATAAATAATTTAATACACGAGGATCATAACACCACAAATACTTTATACATATGATAGATTAATGTGCAAGTTGGTTTCTTTTGTGTGCATAAAAGTGAACTTGTAGTTCATTTGCAAGAGGAAAACACGATTACAATCACGCACATAGAATGAGAGGAACTAGCTACTCTATACATTAAAGACGAGTACTCTTTAAGTCGTTTCATACACCAATTTCTTTTCCTTCGTTTCCTTCCTATGAACAAACACCTTAAAACCCGGTGCTATTTGTTTTACCCAATTCAACAATTTCATGAGCATGTAAAAGCTATTTCAAGGGACATGTAAACATGAGATCTCAGCCAACCCTGATGTTTATTGCTATTTCAATCTTAGAAGTGCCAACACCGGTTAGAATCCTACTAGTTTTGTTTCTTTTTATGTATTAATGTATTGTACATCGTTTTGTTATCTATTTTTAGACATTGGATTTTGATTTATTAAGCAAAAAAAAAGATTTTAGCTATATTTATTTTATAAGAAACAAAAACAATCTTTCCCTACACTTAGTTGAGCCCTATTGTTCAAATTAAGGCTGGTATATAGAAGAGGAAAGCCACACACTCCTCACTTGGCCTAACGCGCTACACATGAAGAGATCTTAGTGGTTGAGATGTCTTGTGAGAAATCTGAAGAAAGTAAGAGGATAAGTTATGTCTCTAGATAGTTGATATGCCCTTGCTTACTTTAGTCTTGACAAGATAGATCTATGTTAGAGACAAGTCATTTTTATGTCAAAGTGTTATTCCATTACCAAGGTATAAATGTTAGTGGCTTAAGTCCGAAGATTCTTTCCTACTTGTCGTTACATTAAAAAGTTTTTTTCGTTTTAGTAGTTTTCTTTATGAAATTTGTAGGGTTAAAAATTTAGATACTTTATTCACTAGAATAGAGTTAGAGGAAAGGATAGTTTTCTATGCTATCTTATCAAACACACTAGAATGTAAGCAACGGTTATCTAGCGATGTGCATGTATAATCTAGTGTAATTAAGTATCCATTACAAAGTCATAGGCATTCCTAATTGTGAAAGACTTAGGTGAAGACATTATTTGAATCATATGTTTATTGACATGTACTAGGATAAGTACCAGAAGTTTTTAAGGAAATAGCTTGATGATAACTAGTATGTTTCAACTAAGTGATTGTGAGTTCAAAATATGTAACGTGCAGATAATTATTTACTGTTAGTAAGAATTGTTATTTGTAAAACAAAATAAGTACACCAGAAAACACAAATTATCAATAAAATTTAAGTTTCTTGATGTCTAATGTTCTAATTAAATCATCTACAAATTGATCTCCAAAACCCCATATCCTAATTTTTGGTTAATTTTATATCGGAGTTTTAAATAATCTCATAACATGTTTTGCTTCAAAAGGCCCAACTTAAATATTTCAAAACATGATTCGATCTATAAAAATTCTAATATAATTAAAAGTAAAATTAATCAATCAATACATTAGTCATGATCATATATGTGCAACTTGGTTATCATTTACTTGTGTTGTTATTGTTGCAATCAATAAAACACCAAAAAAGGGTTTAACATCAACTTCTAGTGATGGTCCTATGTCCCTGGACCATATAGTTTTCTTTGTTAACATGATTAGTTAGGTAGATTTCTTGTGGGTGGTTTTTTGACTTTTAAGTCCATTTTGAACCATTGATTCCCAACGATCTTCTTTATCACAAACTATAATGGTTTTCAAAGACACTTGGTCCACAAATGTATCTTACAATGGTGTTTTGTATCACCAATGCATTTATGTTTTAAAATACAAACACGACACACCAATTAATAACACAAGCCACTTATCAAACTTGCTGAATTTAGAAGAAAAAAAGTAAATTTATAGCATTGAGATCTATTAAACTAAATTTTAACCACTAATGGACACGTAGCATGCTCATGATCATTTTTAAGTATGCTATAATCTAGACATGCATGATCTACAATCCTACATGAAAGAAAAAATTCAGATTTTCAGTTGGTTAGTTTAGTCTGCTAAATAATCATGTCATGTTTAATTTAACTTGTGTAACCAGTTTAATAAACAAGTAATTTTCAAGCTAGGTGTATAAATAAAAATTAATTTTGTCTAACTCATTTACAACCTAACTACAACGTGTTAACCCACTTACAATTTAACTACAACCCATTTATAACCTGAAAACCCCATTGCAATCACAAATTATTTTGACTTGCCAACTTGTTTAGATAAACAAGTTACATAAGTCATGTTCGAGTTACATGATTGTAAGAAATGTATTTAATATGAATACATATATATAGGTCATGTTTGGATTGATGAATCAGAAGCTGACAATCCTATTGTCATTTGAAGGGCTTCAAATTTCTAGAGTTCTTACCTTTAGTCCTACACTACGTCTCCATTTAAGATGTGCTAGAGCTCTAACCGAGTCACAACATATAACTTGTGATTTGAAACTATCATCTGTCCGATATCTTTAATAAACTACAACCTTCTTGTGTAAGTTAAACCGAATATATATCTCAAATTTGTCATAAAGAGATACATTACAATATTTGGTTTTTGATCATGCATTGCCGATGAACTTTGTCTTTCTGTAGTTAAGCACTTATATATATGTAGCCTTGACTATTTGAATATAGCAAACAAGCAACAATAACACATGTATATTTCATCTTTGAATACATTCAGATTACTAAAAGGTAATAAATGAAAACACTGGGGGATAGAGCAAAATGGGCATTGTCTTAAACCAATTTCATCTATAAACAAGCGCCTAACTCGTCATCAAAAACTTGGATATATAATTAAAACGTTTACCAAAATAAAAGCCTTAGACGGGAGAGAAAGAATGTGAGTGTGTTAGGGATGACGTCTTTTGGTGTGAAACAACGTAAGAGATGATTATGAGTTATGACTTATTTTGAAATTTATATATGTAATATTCTAGACAGAGTGAACAACAAAAGAAAGAATACGGTTATAAACTCACGGTTAAGGTAAGCGATGTATTTTTTATCGAGTATTTTTACTGAAATATATACACTCATTTTTGTATATAATAGTATATCAAGTTTGAAGTTGGGTTGCTGTTTTTTTTCTTCCTGTCACTTACAAGATAAGAGTATGATGTGTTATGTGTAAGCTTAACTTATATCAGTGTTTTGATCTATCAATCATATTCTATTTTGTTTTCCTTAATCAAAGAAAATTCGACATGAAAGTCATATTAACAATAATTCAAGCATCAAATATAATAATTAAGCAAAAGACAAATGTAGGAAACGCCCAATGTGAGGTTAGAATCTCAAGTAGCATGAAAAATTTTTGTGCATCTTGAATTCGTGTCAAAGATTCCTTTTATTATCATCACTATTATATTTTAATATAATACAAAGCTTAAATTGACAGGCAGCAAATAAAATTATTTTATTATGAATCATACACGTAAAATACTTAAGATAAAGATCACCTATGTAACATATACGATTTAATATGATTACTAGCTTAACACAAACTAAAAACCATATCATATATGGTTTAGCACTCTAATAAATCCTTACACTAGTTAGAAACCCCTTAGGACCGTTTGGTTTGCATAAGGTTTTACAAAGTAATTGGAATTGGAATTGAAAATGAAATCTTATTAAAATTGATAATATGTTTGGATGATCAATTTTGAGTGAAATTAAAATGTAAATATTTAACATTCCGTTAGATTGTTTAACATTCCACTGGTAAGCGGAAGGAATATGAATTCCAATGAATGTGAAAAAATTTTCTAATTTCAATTCCATCCGTTAACCAACTAAACATGATTTTATATGGAAAATTTTCCAACTCCAATTCTAATTCCTGAGAATTCTGTGAACCAAATAGGGCGTTAATATAGTTATCATCCTTTGCAACACTCTTGCATGAGTTGACCCTTTTCCGCACTCTTCAAGTCTAGAATCAACATAAGAACTCGTACAAGAGCAAGTGGCTAACTTTCAATAATTTTATTAAAACAAAAAAATCTTGCTCAAATACTAGATTACAATTTACACAACTTTAATGTTTATTAGCCTAACCAAGCTTGCTAAACCACTTAACCAGTGTGTATACCATAACTTAGTATAAATAGACCAACTCTAACTTGGTAGTCAGGAGTCAAAACATTACCATACTAACTATAATGTAATCAATAAACTAAATCAAACTTAATCGACTTGTCAACTGTTAGAAATCTATACTAATAAACATTTTACACTTTTTGACACATGTCATTACCACATTCACTCTCCCATTTATTTTCTCGCCTAAACTAATTATTTCATTTTAAAAATTCAAATAACTAATTTCCATTTTTTTTCTCTTTCTCTCTATATTATAAATCTAAGTTCTTATTAAATCAATAATATTAATTTTATTATTTTATTTATACATTATTCACTTAGTGTGTTTTAACTTTATTAAGTAAAAATCTGGCTTAAGTTTGACTCCTTTTCTTAAACGTATCATTTTAAAATATTTTCTTAAATTAGTAGTGTTGTAGAGATTATCATACAGTTAAGTTTTTAATTTTGAGGTGTTGCTCTTGTTTTTATAAGTTCACTCGTTCACATGTTTCCAGTCAAAATTTGAACTTGGTAAACCTCTTTTTTAATGCGTAAAAGATCATTGACGGGCCACGAGCCCACCCGATCATCTTTATTATTCGAGTATGGAATCATCTTAGATGAGAAAGCCTTCTGGTCCAATCTGGAACCCATTTTTTAGTACAGGTGAGACTTGAACCTAAAACATCATGTTATTTTAATGAGGTTTTGGGATACCTCACATGAATCACTTGGGCTGAAGATCATTATTAAAATCTAATTCCATCATCGTAGTCTTGTGATAATTGGTGAAAGAAGAACGTGTAATAATAAGGTTATTCAACAAGTTGGTCGATTCAAGTCAATATGAGCTCGGTCTCAAAAGCTCATAGTTTTCTAATTCAAGCCTGAAGTTAAAACTCTATTCAATTTGTGCAAACTCGTGGTTTCATAAGTTTAGTCATTTTTTAAATTTTGATGATTTTGTATTTTTTGTATATACAAGTTTCAAATAATAGACTAAAAACAACCTTAAATTATACAAGTATTAAATAACATAGTACTAAACTAGCAATATGCAAGAAAACTATAAAAGAAAATTAACTCAAAAGTTCATATGGATCAACTATCCTAGAGTTAAATTACAAGACAGTTCTTACAAAATAAATTACAAAGGAGTTACTAGTCGTGGATTAAGTTTAACTATCACTATCTATGAATTTATTTTAAGAGATATAAATAAATGTTAAAATCAAAATGATAGGACCTTTTCTTTTTTCTGATAAGAAAAGTAGTGTGGTCCATTTTGTTTACTATAAGTTTCTCCTTCCTTTAAGACTTTCACATTTTTCCTTTATTGCTGATGTTGATTTCATTTTTAGGTAATTAAATTTCTGACCCTTCGTTTATGTTGAGTTTATGGTTTTGGCTTTTGTATTTTTACTTTGTTTATTTAATGCCTAAAATGATTATTTTCTCACTTTGATTCTTGATTTAGTTTATAGGTTAAGTCATTTTCTATATTTTCATACTTATTTATTTTATTAGAAAAGAGTCAAAGTGTCACGCAGCTATGGTGTATTTGAATATTAGACTTATGATAAAAGTTAAACTGAGATAATATATATTAGAGGTTTGAGTTATAACTTATTTAACTAATAACTTAATCTTAAATTTAATATTTCAAATTTTTGGATATTTGATTAATAAATGTATATATATAAAGATGTCACATGGCAACACCACATTCATTATTAACAAAATTTTTCCGCTTCACTCTCTTATTAAATAATTTCATCAAATACTAATTATATTGTTAATTCCTTGTTTATTAAAAAATATTTTTTAAATTTAGAAATAAATTTATTATAATGTTTATTTCTAAAGAAATAAATTTTTATAAAAAGAAATCTTTCTAAACCATCATACCTTTTTTTTAAAACACAAAAAATTTTAAAAATGATATTTTTAACATATTTTGTTTTGAAACGAAATGTTCAATTTATTTATTGAGAAAACAATAAAAGTTTAAAAACAAAAATGTAAAAAGTTAATATCATTTAGGTTATAACTTATAGTCCTTGCTCATACACAATTTAAATCATATATTATTTTATAATTAATAAAACTTTATTTTATTTATTCAACCTGTGTAATACACGAGTTTACTAAAGCTAGTGTTAAAATATACGAGTTGCTTTTAAAGTTTTCGCTTTTCTTTAACAAGTGTACATTAAAAAAAGTTAGGGGCCAGGATTACAAGGAAGAACTTGAAATAAAATTGCAATTTTTTTATTTGAATCGTGCCACTTAGAATTTTCATGTGTGATAAATTGATATGCATCTTCACGTTAAAAGAAATATATAAAAAAACTATAAATGCTTAAATATATATAAAAATATTTGATTAAAATAATTGTCTACTTATTCGTTTAATTCAATTTGTATCCTACATCCACACACTTTTGTGAAGCATCCTAGTGGTACCATGACATGATTCAGTTTCCCATGGGTTCTTTCGATGAGTAATTGTGTTAATAGTCAAAGTTTCCATCAAGTTTCTTCACTAATTACTCAACAATCAATATACTGATAAATCAGCATGGTCATATAGACATGACCCGTACTTGAAGTATGTTATATAGTGTAACGACATAAATACATAATGTTTGATGAGCCGTCATGGCAACATGCCGATTTTACTTATTAATGAAGAGGTACCATGCCGATAACCCGACTAGTCTAGGTCAAACCTTCCCTTAGTCCAAAACAAATCTATAAAACCCGATTTGGATAAAGGCAACAAAAGGAATCTCATCCGGCCAACATGAAGAACGTATGAGAGGATTCAACCAATAGGAGAGTAGATGTCAACATCAAACAGTTACCTCATGATTAGTAAAATTCTCACACTACTATTAATACAACTAGTATTTAGATTGTAAAAACATAAATGAATAACTACTAAACAAATTGCACAACTAATATATCTCTTTACTTGTATGATTAAAAAAAAAAAAACCTACCAAACTATCCTTAAATGGAAGGAGCAGGTATAATACCCCATCTCTGCCTCACTTCATCTAAATCTTCATGAAAATGTTTCACATAATAAACACACATCAGGTCAGCACCAATCAAGTTTGTTGGAAGACCAAAAAGGGTGTGCCGGAAGTCATGCACTTCGCGCGCACGCATGGCTACACACGCGAGTTCTTGTTGGAAGATCAAATTGTCACCACTGCTATCCAGACTTAACTCGTAAACGTTTAACCACGTTACAACTTACAAAATATATAAAGAAACAGATTTCAATCGATAGGAACCTACAAGCCTCAATTGTGATTGGTTTCATTAGAAGTTTGTACAGTAAAATCATCTTATTCTTAATCATAAACATCATGTGTGCACACAAATTTTTACTTTAATCAGATATATTTACTTCATCTCAAATTACTCGTCCTATAAAATGATAAAACAAAAAAAATCTATGTATGATAACGGAAACAAGGATATCTACAGGCATTAAAAAAATCCTTATAGGATGAATTTTAGAGCCAATGTGCATAATTGATTTGTAATGTACTCTCACATAAACCTAGATCACATATTGCCTTGTGTTTAGATAATTCTATTACATGACATGATCTTAAAATTTAAATTATAATTGTTTAGCCATAGTAAACCGTCACTACTGACCTCACTTCAAAAGTAATTGTAAACTGTGCATATGAAATTACGAATTAAAAAACCAAATTATGTATCACGAGATGTTTTTTATGAATTAAAATTCAGTTAACGATATATATATGTATTCTAAATTTGTCTATAAACAGAGAACAAGGGTTTATCTTGTTTTAGCTTTATGACTTGCAAAGGATAAGAAAAGTAACTACAAAGTACATAACTCCTCTCTCATAAGAGCATATATTAGTGTCTTATTAGTCAATTACCTTTTTTCACTAATGCTAATAGTTCCTTTACTTTTGTTTTTGTATTCATGGTCCGAAATACTCATTTTTAAAGTATTTGTCATTTAGGTTGGCGTTACGAATTGCTATGTGATAATGTAAGTATAAATATTATGATCAGCCTGGCCTGGAAGCCCTTCCCGAGATTAAAAAACGCCAAATAAAGTCTTGATGGACTTTTAACTGGAAACATAGTCAAGCATAAAAAATAAGAAAAAGTATGTGGCTAGAAAAATCAACCACTTATACTAAAAATGAAAAAAACAAAATACCAAGAAAAGATACTGAAAAAACAAAAGGATAGTTACCTCAAGAAGAAGGAGAGGATTTAATGAGGTATTTCCATTCAAAATAAAAATACTGATGGGATGAAATCCTAATACTCTAATAAAATGATAACTAGTGTTGTCACATGTTATTTTTTAAAACCATCTAATGCCACATGTTATCTTCACATTTAACAATAAATATTTTTCCCGTCCAAAAGAATTAGATCTACCATTTTTGTATTAAAATTTTTAAATACACATTTTGTTTCCAAATATAATTCTATCCAAAATTAACGGGATATAAATTAAAACCCTTTCATTTTAAACTAAAAAACATATATCTTTTACTTTACTCCTAGCAAACTCTGTTGGTTAATTTTTAAAATTATCTCCTTATCAAATCTTTATATTTTGAAAGGCAAAATAAGTCATAATTTCAAAATAAATATTTACTTTAAGATTGTATAGTACCAAATAAAGACACACCAATTATAATGTTTTATATGTTTTTTTTCTACAGAAACTACTATTAGTAAAAACAAAGAATTGCTTATAAAATTAAAATAAAATACTATTAAAAAGGTATTTAAATTAGACATCAATATTTTCAATTGTTTTTTATTTCATTATCGTCTTTTTTTTTCTTTTTTTATTTGTTACCATCAACAAAATCATTATTTTCTAAAATTTAAAATGTTTTTAACAAATTTTTGAAACGTGTTATTATTTGTTAAAAATAATTTATTTTATTTTATAAGTGGTTTCTTTAATTTATCAGATAACGTTTTTTGTGTTTTCTTTTTATCCAGTTTTATTATATTTTTTTATTTAGGTATAACTTTTTAATCAAGTCTATTAAAATATAGAGTAGCCATTTTTAGTGTGGAATTTAGAAGATTCTTTTAACTGATTTTGCATTGTCAATGTTTAGTTGTATTATCATGTAACTGTAAGTTTAATAATAAACTCAACTAAATATGTGCATGGCTATGGGTTATAATTAGTACCAAAAGGCATCATGAACCCTTCTTTCTATGAGACTCTATCTTTAATAAATTTCCATGCAATTTTCACTTACACCATCATATTTTACGTTTTTTCTTTGTCATTTACAATTGCTCGAGACGAGATTAGTCAATATTTTACTTTTTTTTATTGTCACGTTAGGTTATTTAATTAAAATTTTAAACTGATGTACATATCAATGGTTTTCTCGTACAAAACTTTGATAAACATTTGATATCATTGTTTATTATTTATAATTTTTACTCATACGTAATTATAATCGTATATTTTAAAATATCGTTTTATAATTAATAAAATTGTATTTTATTTCATTATTTATTCAACCCGTGTAATACACGTGTTTACTAAAGCTAGTGAGATATATAAATGAATTAGGTTTTCGGTTACGTAAAATTTTGGTTTCAAAATAATTTAGGTCATAATCGAGATCCAAAATTGCAAATATATAAGGATTTGCTTACTAACATTGAAGAAGTGTCAAAAAGAAAAGTAATCAAAACTTCATTTAATCCAAACAAACGTTATATTAGAACAATCATATATAATAATTTTATAGTTGTATAAGTCTTATACAGTTATACTTGTATAAAGATAGGATTGTTATTATTACGAGAAACAAAAAACATGAAGCAGATGAGTTGAGCAAACAAAAAAATAGGTAAATCTACTACGTATAATGATTACATCTCAACGTAAAAGGAGATGTTGATTCTGCTACGTATAACGATGACATCTCAATGGAAAAAGAGATGTTGATGACGATGATGATTATGATCTGTCTTCAAAGAATGATCATAAAATTATGATGAAAAAGAGATAACCCAAAGAACCATAAAATTCTCTCAAGTCTCATCTGATTCTTTTTTGTGGTCACTTGGATCACCGACGGACCATTAACCCACACGATCATCTTTGTTACTCGAGCACAAAACCTTAAGGTTTAATGTTGATATGTTCCTGTTAAAAAACTCGTATATCAATCCGTCTCTATCATTCATCGTATCCAACCTTACATTATCACTGGTGAAACTTAAAATTAAAATTATCCATTCTCATAAAGTCTTGATTAAAAAGTCGTTAAAAAACTAAAAAAGTGTTAACTTGGCCTCAGTCCAATCAGCAAGAGTATGACATGGTCTCATAAACGCCGAAAGAGTCCACCGACCAGAACCGTCGATTACACGTTGCCTATGTTGACTGGCTGACCAGTTGACCACCCTGTCACGAGTCCCCACTGTTGACTTTTATCAACGACCACCCATCACACATTAAGAAACCAATAATCAATCCATTCGATTCACCCCTTCATCTTCCCCCAATCTCAAAACCCCAATCGTCATGAAGATTTTGTTCACTCTCTTCAATCTGTTACTATTATCATCTCTCACCGCCGGAGATCACCAATCGCCGTCGCAACACCGCCGGTTCCTCGGCGGTCCGGCGACAGACGATCGGAAAAACAACGGTTTCACCACCGTAGAACTCGCATCAATTGCAGCCGCAACCCTAATTGTTCTAATCCTCATATCACTCATCGTTATTTACATCTACATGAAGAAGATGAAACAGAGCCCCCGAGTCACCACTCTCCCGTCGTCGTCGCCGTCGCCGTCGCCGTCGCCACCGCGCACCGGAGCCGAAAACCTAGTGTTATTCAAACGCCTCAACGTACCGTTGACTTTCACCACCGTCGTTGAAGCCACCGGCAACTTCACGTTGAGAAACTGCATCGGTAGCGGTGGTTTTGGGTCGACTTACAGGGCGGAGATATCGCCGGGGGTCACCGTCGCCGTGAAACGACTCACCGGAGAAATGTGCCACCGTGTGCCTCAGTTCAACGCTGAGATCCGGAGTTTGGGTCGGGTCAAACACCCGAACCTTATAACGTTGATCGGGTATTACGCTAGCTCGTCGGAGATGTTGTTGGTTTATAACTATCTTCCCGGTGGGAGCTTAGAAGAGTTCATCCAGTTGAAGAGAAACCGAGCCACGGGCGTGCGCGTGGTTAGCCGTATCGCGCTAAACATCGCGGTCGCACTCGCGTTTCTACACGACGAGTGTAGCCCGCGTGTATTGCACCGCGATGTAAAACCGAGCAATGTGTTGTTGGATAATGAGCTCCACGCTTACTTGTCGGATTTCGGGTTATCGCGTTTATTGGAAGGGTTTGAGTCCCACGTGACAACTGGGGTCGCGGGGACTTTTGGGTATGTTGCACCTGAGTATGCTATGACGTGTAGGGCGTCTGATAAGTCGGATGTTTATAGTTATGGTGTGATGTTGTTGGAATTGTTATCGGATAAACGGGCGTTGGACCCGTCGTTTTCGGGTCAGAAGAATGGGTATACGATTGTGTCGTGGGTGGGGATGCTTAGGCGAGAGGGGCGGGTGGAGGAGGTTTTCGCTCCCGGGATGTGGGAGTCGGGGCCGGAAATGATGTTGCGGGATTTGTTGCAGTTGGGGTTGGTTTGCACGGCGGAAGCCGCAGCCACGAGGCCTACGATGAGGCAAGTTGTAAGGAAGCTGAAGCAAATACAATACGTCAAATATGATGGTTGACGTTTTGGTTTCGATTAACAGTTTTGTATGTATAAGAACATATGTAGTCTATTTGGTTTAGAATTTAAGAAGTTATTATTTTCTTTAGAGCGCCTATCGTAGTGTGATTACTGATTAGTGTCTAATCTTACTTTTAAATGAAGTAATGAAAAGTGTGTATAAAAATAAATAAGCAGCCCCCGGCGAGGATCGAACTCGCGACCTTTCGCTTACGAAGCGAACGCACTACCACTATGCTACGGAGGCACTCTTTAGTCACAAACTTTAATAAACTTATATTATTAATAAATTATTTATCCACCACAAGAAATGATTTGCATGTTTGTATGTGTCTTTCTTATTATCAACTCATAAAGTATATTGCCTACTCTCTATCTTAAACCCTTAATTCCCATACAAGTCATATAGATATGTAAATTGTTTAATTTAAAATTTTATTCCAAATAGGTTTAATATATTAATATTTAAACTAATTATTTTATATTCTTTAATTATTATACGCATATTGTTTTTAAAATTATTGTGGTTGTAAAATTTTTTGGGTGTCAATGTGAACATTTCAACGGGGCCGGTCTCAAAATCAAATTTAGGTCGATGTTAAAACTTCATGGCGTCATTATACTAAGGAAAAAATTTTAAGGGGTGCAAGTAACCATATCCCCCAAACACTACGTCCACCCTTGGTTTTTAAATAATTAAGTTGGTACATAAATAATATCATTAGGATTTAGTGTCATCATTAAATTATTGATTTGTTTAAATAGCGATACGTGACAAAACGTATTGGAGAAGATTAACACAACATTTCATGGGTAATTCGTTTGATGTTAATATTCACATGAATTGTGTTTTTTCATTTATTTGTTGACATACTTTGTGTCAACTGTCAATTGTATAATGACAAGGATTTGAAACTTTAAGGATTATATTATTATAGTTACTATTAAAATCAATAAATTTTGTATCTTGTGTTTTTAATAAAAACACATCATTCGTTATTTTAGCTTGTGAAACTGAAAACACAATATGTATATATCCAGGTTACAATTTTTAAAAATATATTTAGCTATTTATAGCAGTATTGAAGTTAAAAGAAGGAATGATTAACAATTGTTGAATAAGTGAAATTTGAACTTGAATTAGTGGTAGGAACGGTATGGTTAACAAATATTATATAAAGGATATATTATATATGTTATTATTATATTAAAGTTAATGAACAAAAAATATAATAATCACTAAAGAAACTAATATGTGATTTTGTCTACAAATACAAAATAGGAGCCACTACTAGAAATATGGATTAGTAGAAGGACCTAATATTGTTATATAACTAAAATAACAAATTAAGCGCATTAAAGTAGGATTAGTAGTTTTCACAATCACCTGAAAGAAATCCGATAAAACCCATAATAAAACTCATAAAAGATCTCATAGAAACGTAAAGACCTTTGAATATTTTGGTTGCTTTCGTCATCAAGCAATTAAGGTAATATTTTCGTTACTTGAGTTTTTACTAATCGTTTATTTAAGTATTATTTGATTGAAACCTGTGAATTGAATATTAAATCATTGTTAATGCAAACAAGAGATCGATATGAACTCTACGTATCTATTCGCGTAGATGATTATTTGTTAGAGTCATTTTGTGCAGTAGATTAATTAATAAATCGTTTTTCCAACGATTTTGTTAATGTAAACATGACATTAAAGGTTGAGATTTTTGATAATGGAAACCGGGTCAAAAAAACTCGAACACGGGTCAAGAAGAAACCGAGTTTTGTGTTTGAATAGTTAATCGTGCTGCAATAAAATAAAATAATTGTTTTCTATTTATGTTTCGATAATATGTTTCTATCGCGTATTTAACCAAGTTTGCAAACGCGTTAGATCGCGCGAGATTAATTTCTAGTAGTAATGCAAACATGACAACGAATGGTTGGTTGATTGTGTGTTAGAGAAAATTAAAATAACACAACATTATGTTTGTTGACCTTTAGGTTACAGAATGGAAGATCAAGTATGTGACCAATTATCTACTATTAACTTAGTTGAACAACAGACGGAGACTGATCAGGTCGACTGTATCACGGTCAAACCGGTTGAAGAATGTGGAATCAATGAGCCCGTGGCTAGCGGTGAACCGTCGGTGGAGGGTCCTATGCGGGCCGGACGAGGGTACGGTAGAGGACGGGGGCATCAACAAAATTTTGTTACAAGAGATGGTATGCGTGTAGTTGGAAAAGGATTTGGAAGAGCTCATGTTATACAACGACGACAACAACAACAAGAACAACTTCAACATAGTGGTGTTACGGGGTCGATGAATGGCGATGCGGTTCATGGTATCGATGGAGTGCTCGCGATGTACATCAACAAGGCGCGATTCGTGAGAATGAGAAATAATAGATGTTAGCGAGTCATAGAAAAAGTACATTGTTCGTATGTTCTTCTATTGTTTTCTTTGTTCTATGGTTTTTGGATCATTAATTTCATTAGCACTCATGAATATAGAGCAAATTTTAGCACTACACAACTATTGCTTTTAGTTATAAATGTGTGATTTATCATTAAATAATAATAATAATTATGGTCGTGGAAGTTGGATCCAACAATCTCAAATGTGACAACACTTATTTAATAAAACAATTCTTATTCGGGTTGAGATGTTTAATTCATTCGAATAAACAGGATGTCTCGTCAACGTATATGACTTGTTTAATATTTTTACAACCTGGTGATAACTCATTTACAACCTCAGTCAACCTGTTTGACTTGTTTAGATGACACGAATAACTATGTTAATCATATTCGATTTCTACAGAGTTCACCTCTTAACCCCAACACCATTAAGACTGGCTTAATACCTCCCTCTCAAATATATTTTTATAAGTGCATCCTTAATTTTTATTTATATATATTTTTAGATTTTTAGAATACCAAAAATATTATTTTTCTTATAATATGTGTCGTATAAACACAAGTCTTCTCTCCATCTTATTGTCTTCTTTGGATTCTTTCCCAATATGTTTCCAACTCTTTCTATTTCCCAATATGTTTCCAACTCTTTCTCTAAAACAAATTAGATATTAGATATTACAAAGGAACTCAAATACATATTAATACAATTTATTCGTATCTATCCCAATAAATCAAAATAAGTTTTGGTACATGTCATCTTTTCACGTATTCTTTTTGCCACGTGTCATTATCTAAGCAACTCTATCATTTAATTATCTATACTATATATAAAACATATGAGATGTGTATTTTAAGATAGAAAGAATTACATATACCCCCCTATAAACTTCATTAATTACATATATACCCAACTTAAATTTTCAATTACATATATCCCTTTATAAAACTTAGTTAATTACATATATACCCAAATTAAAAGTTTAATTACATATATACTCAAACTAAAAGTTTAATTACATATATTCGATTTATTAAACATAAATATTACATATTTACCCATTTTATTACTTTTATTAAAAATAACCAATATAATTAGCATTTAACCTTTTTTTATTAAACTATAAAATTATATTTTCTCTTCTTTACTTGCTTTTCGAGTTTTGATTATTTATTAATATTTCTATACTAAAGGTATTTATGTTAATTTTGTTTTTTTTAATTTTTAATGCTAATTTTTTCTGTACATGTACAAGACACTTTCAATCTCATTATACAACATAAAATTATGTTAGTATAGAAATCAAAATAAGAGTAAAATACTAATTATATAAGTAGAAATATTAGTAAATAAACAAAACTCGAAAAACTAGTAAAAAGGAAAAACATAATTTTATAGCTTAAAAATAAGAGTAAAATACTAATTATATAAGTTAATTTTAATAAAAATAATCAAATGGATAAATATGTAATTTTTTGTGTTTAATAAAGCGGATATATGTAATTAAACTTTTAGTTTATGTATATATGTAATTAACTAAGTTTTAGAAGGGGATATATGTAAATAAACTTTTAATTTGGGTATATATGTAATTAACTAAGATATAGAAGAGGATATATGTAATTAAACTTTTAATTTGGGTATATATGTAATTAACTAAGTTTTACAAGGGGATATATGTAATTAAAATTTTAATTTAGGTATATATGTAATTAATGATGTTTGTAGGGGGAAATATGTAATTCTCCCTTTAAGGTACCATAAAATTAAAAACATTTACTATATTCAATGCATAGTATACAATCACTTTTGAAGGTAAAATAGTATCTATAACATTATTTACAAATTACCCCTTACAATTAGTTACATAATAACCTTAAACTTACTAACACTTGCATAAAGTTTTATATTATCTACTCATAAATAAAAAAACTTAATATGTTTTAATATTTCAGCTATGTCTTTTAATATATCACATTTAAAAACGTTTTGAGACTACAACTTAACCTGTGTTGTTTTTAAACGTTTTGGTGTAAACTTTTTTGCTGAACAGATCTGTACTTTGTGAGGTACATTAAGTTAATGCATATATGTACAAGTAGTCATGCATAACCCATTTATTTGGTGTTTTAAATTTTAACTTAGAAAAAACATAATAGACTTTAGTAAAACTACTACAAGAATAACAAAATATAAATGCACGTACCGGATGTAAAATGACACTCCACTGCATTGCATGGACACCCTTCTAGTCATATTAAATGCAAATGATGATATTGAATGCAAATGAAATATTTGTATCATTTTCAGATTATAAAACATATTTTTTAATAAATTAATAACATGTTTCCTTTTATTAAAAAATGATACTGTTTAAACAAAACTTTATAAAATATGAAGTTTTTAATATACATAATTCTAAGAAAAATGTTATTGTTTATAAAACTGTACTTTGAAATAAAAATGGAATGTTTAATAATACAACTTTTTTTAAAACATAAAATTTTCAAGATGAAAATTCAAAAAATATTATTATTGTTTCATTACCTAAAGTAGTTAGTTATATATAGTTTTAATCATATCATATCATATCTTTAAAAATTATTCTATAAATTTTAAATATTAATTGACAACTGTTAATTTAAAATTTTGATTCAAACCGTATGATACACGAGTTTATAACCTAGTAAATAGTAAGTAAAAACTATGAATAGATAAAACTAAAAATGTACATAGATAAAAATGTTACTATCTTATGATTAGAAGATAATTATAATCAAGAAGTCCTATTCAATATGTTTGTATGAAATATAAAGAATGCATATAATGTAGCTTTATGTGGCTTTATGTCACTAATACCTTGCATTTTATGTGACGTCATTGATTAACAATATATTATTTCATGAGTTTTCTATAATGTGTTCACCTATTCAAAAAACATGTATATTAGCTAAATGCTTTAATACGTTCATCTCAAACATGATGGTTGTGGTGAGGTGAACTCGAGCAAATCGACGCAAAGAGCAGTCGTGATGTCATGATGCCGGTCATTTTTATTTTTTTCATTTTTGTGTTTTAGAACTTCTAATTTACTCTTATTAACCGTAAACCATATATACTGGTTTAAACCCGTAAGATCTTCGTCTCTAAAAAAGAAAAAAAAAATACATTCTACTGTTGTAATATCATTTTAGGATGTTATGAATGTATTTTTAATAAACTTGAAATTATATATATTCTAATTACCAAGTTTTATGTACACATTCTTATGCATGATGTACAACTATCTAATATTTTTATTTTTAAACCCTAATACTTTTACACATTTTACTATTTAAGCTAACTTTTTACATTCAACTTTGGCCCCCTATATTTGTCATCATTTATAATTTTTCGTTTTAAATTTCGCTCGGAATTTTGAGTGTTAAAACGTCGTAAGTTGCGTGTGTGGTTTAACGTTGTTACGCTTATTTTTTCCCGTTTAACGGCCCGTCAGAACGTGCGGGTCTTGGGTCAAATTATTTATTGTATTTTTTATATTTTATATTTTACGTGTGTGGTTTATATATACTTTGTGTTCGATTTTCTTTTTTTCATTTTTATTTCTTTTTTAATACGATATTTTTCGATTTTGGTGGTCGCTCACGGTAATGTAACATTCTCACTACTTGACACGGTTGTACACCACTACCGCAACACGGAGGCTTAATACTAGTTAATACTAGTTGTTTAATAAATATCATTGAGTCACTTTGTCGATAAAGCTATCGTAACCGAATAGCTTTCGATCTTCTTACATCTCCATCACACAAACTAATTCTCAATTAATAAATAATTAGGTTTAAATCTCCATGAAATTCATCACTGCAACAATTTGATCGTTCATCAGTTGATTTCTTTCAGTGTTTTCCATGAATCCAGTTCCATAGTTTCTACATGAGGTATGATAATATTCATATGTTCAAATTGGGTTTCTTATCATCTCATAACAATCTGTTTGATTTTTCGAACTTTCGTAGCGATTCACCCCTCTATGTTAAGATAATCGATTGGAATGAAGTGTGAGATTACTATCAATTGCCGAATTAGGTTACGATTGTCTTCCAATTTATGTGTAATTGATATTGAGATGGTCGAAGTGTTTACAGTCTCCCGAATTAACTTATTTTCTTCTGTTTGCATCGTTATTTGTTCTTCCCATACAATTAGGGTTAATAGTTTGGTCTCCTATAGCAAATCGATGGAATTTTTTTGCTTTCATGATTTGATATGTTCTTGTGCTGGATGGTATGTGTAATTGTGTATACTTATAATTATGCTCAATACATTCTACTTATGCTGCTGAAAATGAAAATTTAAAGATATAGATAATAACATTAATGGTATGTTGTTTGGATATTAATATATTATAGTTTTCGATTTGGACGAAACTTGAGTTTCTCATAGCTATAAGCATTCATTTGGTGATGGTGATTACACAAGGTTTTTAGGAAATTTTAGCTTCAGATTTCGTGTACATGTCGACCTAACACATTAATTGTTAATGAATGTCATTTTCGACTTGGGATATTTGCTAATGCTAGAGTTATCCCTTAGTGGAGCTTAGATGCGAAGATGCCATTGGTTTCACACTGATGTAGACATCATATAACAAAATATACAGTTGGTCTAATTTCAAGTTCAAGAAAACTGGCACCTAATGGAAGAATCAAGAAATCCATTTCTTCAGTCTAATGTTATTGAATCTGCTAATGGGTATAGCTCAAGATTCAACCCGGATAAACGTGGACGCCAGAACTTCATTGCTCCTGGTTTTCCAGGGTTGAAGAAACGAGGTCATGCACTTGGAAACCGTTCTTGGATTAAAATTGAGCAAAATGGAAACTCTAAAGTTGTGGAGTTAGATAAGGCTACTGTAATGAGACATTGTTCTTTACCTGCTAGAGATCTTCGTCTTTTGGATCCGCTTTTTATATATCCATCCACAATATTAGGTCGTGAGAAGGCTATTGTAGTTAGTCTCGAACAGATTAGATGTATAATCACAGCTGATGAGGTTTTTCTTATGAATTCATTGGATGGATCTGTGGTTCAGTACAAATCTGAATTGTGCAAACGCCTTCAGCAAGAGAAATATCACTCAGGTAAATATGTTAATGTTTGGACCATATATTTTAATTCTAAGTTAAAGTTTGTATCAGCATGTTATTTGTTAATTCTTCTTACCCAATTTATTTTATTTATGATTTTATTAGGCTTAGAGCATATCTTTAAGAATTGATATGGTTGTGATTATTGACTTCATTTTTGTAACGATTTCGGCTACCTTAGGTTGATAGAAATCTAAAAAGTTTTCATATCATCTTGTTTTCTCCGGCCATTGGTTTTCTCTAAAAAGTGCCTTTTGTACTATAAAACTCATGACAATTGATGATATATTGTCATACTAGTCTACTTATGATTATAAAACTTAAGTAGAGGACGGTGAGAAACCTGCTGAGATAAAAAAAAAATCAATTTTATACATTTTTCATCTGTTCTTCGCTTCTTTGTTTCTATATTATGGGCACCTAATAGGACCCACTATCTTTTGAGCTATATATACCAGAAGTTGTATTGCATCATTTTTAAGGGTTATATTGTATGATTATATATACATTTTGTGGGCCTTGTGATATATCTTAAGAGTTATTTGCATACTGTTTTTTACCTTGCTGTTTGTTTACATCCAGATGGCCTACCATTTGAGTTTAGGGCGTTGGAACTAGCTTTGGAGTTTGCATGCCTGACTCTGGATACTCAGGTACATGCACAAGCTACATAGCCAATTACTGGATTTTAGACAATCAAAGTTCAGAAATATACATTATAATCGAATAGATTGATGTGGAAAAATTAAAAGATATGTACTGGGCTGGCGGGTTGGTTGACCCGAAACACATCTCGCTAGAAAGGTTCAATTTGTTTATAAACAATTAGCGTGTGTGATAGATACATATATGTTTCAGAAATAGTATATCAACCCCAAGCTACCTTTTTTTGTTTATGATAGATATTCATTCCTATTTAATTAACAGGTGAAAGAGTTGGAAATGGAAATTCATCCTGTGCTTGATGAACTTGCAAAATCAATAAGTACTCTCAATCTTGAGCGTGTTCGTAGATTCAAAGGTCACCTTCTAGCATTGACTCAACGGGTGCAAAAGGTACAAGTAAATTTGATCAATTATTAATTACAAAACTTCTATAATTGTCGTCGTCGTTTTCTTTAAAAAAAAAAAACTTTCAGGTCTGTGATGAAATAGAACAGCTAATGAACGATGATGGTGATATGGCTGAGATGTACTTGACTGAGAAGAAACAAAGGAACTCGTGTAACGATTTATATGATCAAGACCAAGGAAGTAATGGCGTTGGGCCTGGAGTGGGCTTAGGATCGAAATCTGCTCCTGTATCTCCTGTGGGGTCCACAAGTGGCACACATAAACTGCAAAGGGCGTTTAGTAATGTAAGTTCGCACAAACATGGAAGCTTGTTTGGTTCATCTGTTACTGGTGAAACTGAAAATATAGATCAACTCGAGATGTTGCTGGAAGCCTACTTTGTTGGAATTGATAATACTCTAAACAAGTTGCTTTCGGTAAGGCATTACTTAATATTGTTTCGTATTTTATAAATTTATTTGGAAAAACTCGTGTGCAACCTTCATTTCTAACTTGGTAATGGTTGGCGCTAAATCAGATTTGCGTTTACCATGATATTAATCTCACTCAAATTATCCAACTGCAGCTCAAGGAGTATATCGATGACACTGAAGATCTGATCAACATTAAACTTGTAAGCTTTTTATGATTAAATAATTTTAGATGAAGAAAATAGTTGGTATTTTTGCAATTTTCTTTTTGTAACTGCTTGTTATCAGCTTTAACTGTCTCAACTGTTTTAGAATTATAATAATGATTTTGTATGATGTTGGTTCTAGGGAAATGTCCAGAATAAGCTGATTAAGTTCGAGCTGCTCTTGACTGCGGCTACTTTTCTGGCAACCGTATTTGCAGTCGTGACAGCTGTATTTGGAATGAACTTTGAAGATGAAGTTTTCGATGAGCCAAACAGATTCAATTGGGTTGTTTCTATCAGTGCAGCGTTATGTGGAATTTTGTACATCTGTTTCTTGCTTTATTTTAAACATAAGAAAGTTTTCCCTCTTTAGATTCTATCATAAAAATCACTATCTACATTATCTTCATCTGGAAAAAAAGTTTGCAGCTGCATTTCTTTCTCGGTGCTTTTTGTATCCAATTTTTATCATGTGCATTGTGTTTCCATGGTACTTCATGATATTTTAAGGGGTCAATGAAAATAAATCAATGCTCGTGTGGTTAACATCCCAGAGGGAGTTTCTTCCTGTGGTTCTGGAGCATCGGGTAGTTTGACCGTTTTGACCCTTCGAGAACTGAATATTGAGATCCTCAATCAATCTTTTTTAGTCATAAAACTTTTAAAACAAGAGTAAATTACACAGATGGTCTTTGTAGAGGCTAGATTACGGTTTAGGTCCCTATTCACTCAGTTATAACACTTCGGCCCCATTCACAAACATCTTCGTAATTTACTGCTTACACAATCTTCTAAAACATATATGCCAAAATGATATTTTCATTTACAAATGTATTGTGCAACATACAAATGTGAACTGAAGTTAAGAGACCCCATTTATTAACCACAATAACATTAAGCCCCTACACATCTTTTTGCACAAAAACTGATTCTACACACTATTCATTTACATATCCATTTCACAAACACTTTCTAACCTGTAAACTATAAGCCTTGGGCCATGGCTGCATATCTGCAACCCCATCAGCCTGAGGCCCAGTTGAGGAAACCTTGAACGGTCCAACCACTATAATCTTCAAGATGCAAGGGTAGTACTCGAGCAACTATCGAATGTACACGCTAAAATGTCTCTATAATCCCGAGAAATCGTGAACGAATCATAAACTTTCCCATCTCTGCTCTTTTTGTACTCAAACAAAAGGGTAGAATGGTTAAATGCAGTAAGTTTTAAAAAACCATGATCATAGTCTCTGAAGACACTCCAAGTGGTTTTGAATGGTGCAAATGGGGTGAGGTCTGCCCCGGCTCCCCCAGCCACTACATGTATGGTACCATTTAAGCTGCCTTTGTAATGGTTCTTCTCATCATTCATGCAAGTATGCTGAACCAACACAATTTAATCACAAGGGAATGCAAAAATATGTCAATATAGGTGTAAATTATAAAGTAAACATACCTCATAAACTGGGCAGGTCCTTTCATAATTGTGCGCATGACCATAAACAGCTATATCAACTTTATATTTTTGCCAAAGCTTTTGAAGGCTATCTCTACCCATCGGTTCTCCAAATGAACCTTCAACCACATAAAATAAAGAAGAAGAATATCCCAACACACGATGTGCAATAAATATTAGCCATGGTTGTTTTTGTCTATCGGCTGATGCAAAACATTGTTCAATGAAATTGTATTGCTCGGTTCCTTCTCTCCAATCATGCTCCGAGTCAGCAATGCAGAACCTAAACATGCCATAGTCAGTAGAATACCTGCAATAAAATAAAGTCAAAGTCAGTTATTTTAACATAAGTAAAGGTTGCAACTTCAGCCCATTTACTTATGAATGGGTCGAATGCATTATGCTTTGTCTTTAACACATTAAACAAATTTAAACTAGCATAGAAGGAACCAGGTCAAATGAGGTGAAAGTCAAAAAAATTTAACACTGGAAATAAAATATTTTTTGTGATCATATTTTTCCCAGTTTGACTGTTAGTATGTTACCCAAGCGTCCAGTTTTGATACCTCTTAACATAAGTAAAGGATATCATGGAATATAACGTACCAGAATTTATCTCTGTTAACAGTTGGAACATGAAACATAGTTTGAGCTGCAACACCGCATTCTCCTCCCGAATCATTGTTCTCATAAAAAGATCCAGAGTTGGGCCAGTCGCGTTCATGATTACCACTACAAAGTAAAGATTATCAATTGATTATGCAAGATCAATAATTCATAAGTAAACCTCTGAATATAATAGGTGAAGTTTGAACTTTGAGGTCAACCATTCAAATTTTCAAGTTTCTATAAAATATAAGCTCTTTGAACTTCAGATTAAAGAATCATGACCAATTAAGTTTTATAGAAGTACAAGAAAGTCCATATAAACTTTGTATTTTAGAAGTCATAAGTTTGACTTCAAATGACAAGTTGGTTATGCTATCAAGCATAAAAATAAGAACATTTTGGGATAGAAAGTAAATTTGACTTTTGAGGTCAACATACTGATATTTGAACTTCCTAATTTAATAAAAATTCTTTAAAAGCATTTTAAACTCTTATAGAAGTACAACTGGAAAAACTATGGGATGAAATTGGTAAATTCACAAGGAATTTAATTTTGGAAGGAAAGAATTTTGACTAGAACAGTCGAACTATACCTGTGGGCGTTGGGTATGTAAGAAAAAAGATGAAAATTAAAAATAAAAAAAAGAACCCACTACCTAGCAATCATATAAGGCACAGCTGAGGCAATTGGTTCTATCTGAGAAGTAAATTGATCCCATTGTGAAAGATAACCATTTGCATAACAAATATCTCCAATATGGAAAACTATATCAATGTTTTCCAAGTCATCAATGAGTTGCTTCGTAGTGTTAAGAGACCCAGGTTGGAAATTATTGTACTCATTAGAGCCATCGGCCTCATCCTGCATGTCGTTCATGTTAATATAGAAAGGAACAAACTTTATCTGAAAGCCAAGAGACTGGAATAAAACCGATGTCCGAATAATAAATAATACCTTTCCCATATCACCAAAAATTATAACACGTTGTAGAGAGTCTTGCCCTGGATATGGAGATGACTTAAACTGGTACATCTGGCTCCAGATGATTGTACCATTCAACAATTTGTGCCCTAGCTTGTATGTATACCTACATAAACATGATTTTTTAAAAGGGTTGTTAAGTTTTACTTCAAATGGGTCAAATCAAAATGTTGTATGGGAATGGGTGGTTAGACGGGTTGAAAGTCACCCGAAGTCTATTTTTAATGCATACAGCCTCCTTAACTCTTTTTATTCAGAGATTTAGATTATTAGTGTCATAATATTGTTTTTGTAATCTTTTCCAAGTACTAACACATCAATTATTTAAAATTAATTTTAAAGAAGATGAGCAAAAAAGTGTTGAGTTCAACCCAACACAACCTAGCCCATATCGACCCGTACAAAAAAAAAGCCTCTTGACCCATTACCATACACATGACCTACCAATCTCGCCACCTCTATAACTCCATAAGACATTTGATATGTATAATCCCTTAAACATTGCTAATGAAGTTAATCTTGTGTTCATTCCAGATATTTACTAGCATAAGGTATAACATACACTTGATTGGGCCATAAGTCTTTCAAGAAGCTAGTATGAATATAACCAGGATCACGCCAACCCACTGTTCTAGCTGGTGCACCTGCATATGCATACACGTTTATAGAACAACAAAATGTTGCTAATAAAAGAATGATAAATAATGAAAGTTCCATGATAAGTGAATGTTTTCTCAAAAAGAATTATGAATATAGATGTTGTAACTTAATGATCTTGTTCTTTAAACTTTTTAAGACTTATGAATAATGTTTCTGAAAAATTAATGATCTCTTACATACCACACATGCTATGTCTGTCAAAAGTCAGAGTTCCAGCAAAAGAATGTTTCTGGTCTCCACCTATTTGACCCCATTCGACAAAAGGCTCTGCTTCACTGATTCCATAACCGCTTGTCCACGTTACAGTCATCTGAAAATCATGTCAAAATAGTATTTCCTTCAAGTAAAACACGTTTTATAACTATCTCTAACAGTGGAAACATGGCAGGGCGGGTGGAAGGTCAGGTAACATGTTCAGGTTGAAACGTGTCATTTAGTAGGGTTCAAAATAGCCGGACCAGGTTGACTTGTGAGCACAATTTTGTCCATTTTTACTTCTTACAAATTATTAATGCTTTAATTTAAACATGAAAGTAATAGTGTTACAATATTAATCAAAATCTTTGAACAAAATGAATTAAGAGGTCGTATGCATTAAAAATAGACATTGGTGAGTTTCAACTTGATTGACCCTTTGCCATTCTAGCTATTTTTTTATTTTGCCCAATCAAAATTTAACACAACCCAAATTAACCCGTTCATAAGTGTTTCGAACTGTCATTTATACTAATGATTAACAAGTATCAAGGATGAAAAATGTAAAACTCACTTCATCCCACATCTTTCCTTGAGCTAACCGTGGGTAGTTTGGTGCATTCGGATTTTCAAAAGCAATTGTATTTGAAACCGCCACCAGATTTGGCTGTCCAGATATAGTCAGTATATTATAAATGCAAATTAACACTACAATAATGTAAAGAAAAGAAGAATAAAACACTAGAAGTTACAGACTTACAGTTAATAATCCTCCTGTGAATAATGCAAAGGAGAAGTCGGATCTTTGATTGATCAACTGAAGCTTTAATGATGCTTCTCCTGTAACCTTGTAATTAGGGTTGGAGTAATTTGCATATTGATACTGCAAAATAAGTTACATGATTAGCCAAAGTATAATAAAAACCAATTTCTGACTAAAAAGGGGTGTTTGGATATGCATTGAAAATTATTGTGCTTTGAAGTCCCAGTAATAAGTTTTTGAGTGTTTGGGTAACCTGGTTATTATTCTACATTATCTGATTATTTGGGGTCAATATGTTTGGATTTGGATATTCAAGTAAAGAGTTTCCATAAGAAAATCGACTATTGAGATAAATGTAAGTTACCTAATTGTTCATAACTTCAAGAAGAGATTATCTGACTCTCCAAGTTGCCATAATAATCTATAAAACTAGATGTAGCAATTTCAACCCATATACTTACAACTGGGGTCGATCTTGAGTTGTGTTTTATCTCAAACCGGTAGAATAAAAAAGAATAGCTAAAAGGGGAGTCGGTCAAAAGGTTCAAAAGTAGCCGGAAGTTTATTTCTAGTGCATATGACCTCCGAAATCATTTTGTTCAAAGATTTAGGTGATGTTTGGTTTACACGCAGGAATCACTATCGGTACAGCGGTACAGGTTTGATTACATAGTGGGATGGGAATGGGAATGCGAATGGGTATGGGTATGGATTTCTAAATTCAACCCTTTAGGTTGGTATGGGGGACGTTTAGTTTTAGGTGTATCAACCCAATTCCTTCAAACACATACCCTTAAACCATACATACTTGAACACTATCAAACCCAAACCGTCAAACTAACAATAAACTAGAGTATCATTGTAATGCCAGTATGCCCATTGTTTTTGTAATCATAATTAATGTAATATTTTGTTATAAAACATTTGAAAGGTGTTTTGTGGTTCAATCACAACCTGGTTTAGCCCGTTTCATCACAAAAAAAAATATTTCTCAAGCCAAAGCTGTTTTGACCTGTTACAGGATGTCCAATTTGCCACATCCAAACACCCCCTAAAACATGAAGCTAACTAGTACCCATGACACAAGGCCAAGAAAATAAACCTTAATAGGTGCAGAGCATAGATATGGAGGGCTAAATCTTGAATTTTCAGGGCGGCAGGTAGAATCACTGAAAATATTAATATAACATGGATTAAATATGCATGAGTCCCAATTACACGATGAACAACTGAATACCCATGAAATGGCAAATGAAGATAAATGTAAAACAAATCGCATTCAAATCTTTCAGAAAAACATACAATTAAACATATACGAACCTGAAATTGGCAGGGGAGAACACTCCAATCCAATCATCAATAGATGGGTTCATATTGCTAATATCTACAGTCACCCATTCTGAATTTCGGCCCTAGAAAACAAAAGAAGCAGCATCAGTTGTATTATATCTATATATTCAATAACATTTAAGTAAAGATGTGTGACAATAATAAGCACGATCACTGTACCCAAGAAGTCAGAAACAAATCAAAATTTAGAGGTCAATGGCACTTTTCAACTACAAAACTGATTTGAAAACTAAAATGCTAGTTCTTTGTTTTAACAATCCCTAATCACCTGCTATTAACCACCCATACTTGCACCTTGCATTATTTGGATCCTGACCTCTTGAAAACTAAAATGCTAGTTATTTGCACTATCTAACTCCATTCATTTTGCTTAGTTTTTCCTCAGACCATATAAACAAATTCAAAATGGTGAGACTTAACTCATAACTTAAGCAAAATGGTTTAATACTTGTCCCACATCTAAGATATCTTTACAAAAGAAGATAAAAACAATAACTAATGTGATGTATGCCATACTTTTGATCCTAGAATCTCAGGAGAAGCTTTCACAAAGGCAGCATCACTTAGAGCAAATGTCACTTGTTGTATGCCTATTTTTGCAAAAGGATGATCTCCATGCGATCTCACTTCTTCTAGCCTCAATAAAACCAAAAACCCTACTAGCAAAGTGAACCCTAGAACTTGAATCATCTCCCCCTGCACTTGAAATCGAAACATATATATGCTTATTAGCAATAAGCTTACAAAAAATTGTGCAAAACTCATATAATAACAGCAACAAACAGAAAAAAAAACAGTTGAAATCTGGTCGCTGATGCTAACAAAACCTAACAGGATTACCAATTTGTTACAGAGCTACCGTTGAAATCGAATGATCGACTGAATACTTGAACGAAAGAGTGAAAAAACAAGTTTTAAATGAGGAATCAATAAGATAATCTAAAACGACGAAGAGGATAACTGCTTACCATGGTATTAGCACAAAAACCCTTGTGTATGATCTGAATTTTATCGCATTAGTGGCAGTAGTTGATGCAGATTGATTCATTTTCTGAAGTTATTATAGAAGATATTAGATACTCATCAGGAGGTATATACCTTTATGCCTCCTTTTTGGTGGCAATTTTGACAAACAAGAATTTGATAGTACTAATGCTGGAGTTGTCACTGGGATAACTAATTCTTTTTTTCATTTTTTTTCCAACTCTTATAAAACTCTCGATAAAAGTTAAAAATGTCTCTCGTTCAACTCGACCACTCTTTCTAATAAATGTGTGCCTCGACTCTTCCGCAGTAAATGAGCAGGTTCATCCTCTCATCTGCCGGCATCACCTATTCAAGAGGGTGGGATGTGATCATTGTCCACCTCATCTTCGCTGTAAATGGCTTCTAGTAATGTAAGCGTACACAAACACGAAAGCTTGTTTGGAACTGAAACTATAGATTAACTTGACATCTTGCTGGAAACCTACTTTGTTGGAATTGATAATACTCTAAACAAGTTGCTTTCGGTAAGACGTAACTTAATAGTATTCTATTTTTTTAAAATTTGTATATGGAAGAAGCTCGTGCGCACCTTTCACCTATTGTAAGATTCTGACATAGTGATGGTTGGCACTAAATCAGATTTGATTTGCCATGATATTAACGTAACTTAAAATTTTCCAACTGCAATATTGATGACATTAAAGATCTTATCAACATTAAACTTGTAAGCAACATGTTTCTTTTTCGATTAGATAATTTTACATTAAAAAATTTGTTGGTTTCAGGATTTTAATAATGATTTGTATTGTGTTGATAACTAGGGAAATGTCCTGAATAAGTTGATTAAGTTCGACCTAGTCATTATTATGGCTATTTTTCTGGCAACTGTATTTGCAGTAATTTTGAAATAAATTTTGAAGATGAAGTTTTGATGAACCAGACATACACAATTAGATAATTTCTATGAGTGCAGCATTATGTAGAAATTAGTACATATGTTTCTTGCTTTATTTTAAACAAAAGAAAGTTTTTCCTATCTAGATTTTATCATAAATTTACTATCCTCATACTCTAGTTTACAGATTTTATCATATATTTACTATCGCCATAATCTTCATTTGGAAAAAAAGTTTGCAGATGATCCATGTATTTCTATCTCATTGCTTCATGTATACAATTTTTATCATGTGCATGGTGCTTTCATGGTTGTACTTTTTGAGCTTTTATGGGGTTGATGAAGAAGATTCAATGCTTGTGTGGTCAATGTCCCAGAAAGAGTTTTCTCCTTGTGCTTCTAGAGCATCGGGCTAGTTTGACCGCGTTGACCATTTGAGAACCAAATAATGAGATCCTCAATCAATCTTTCTCATCCGATCAACATAACACTTAAACAATTACACGTCTTTGTAGAGGCTAGATTATGGTTTTGGTTCTTTCTTTCACTGTCTCCACTATTTACTCAGTTATAACATGTTTGGCCCCATTCACCAACATTTGTGTTATTCACTTTGTACCCAATCTTCTAAAACATACATGCCAAAATGATATCTGCATTATATATTTATCGATGAATCCTACAAATGTATTGTGTAACATACAGATGTGGACTAAAGTTCAGAGACCCCATTTATTAACCATAATAACATTAAGCCCCTACACATCTTTTTGCACAAATACTGACTCTACAGTCTACACACTATTAATTTACATACCCATTTCGCAAACATCTTCTAACCTGTAAACTATAAGCCTTCAAATTCAACCAATGGCTGCATATCTACAATGCCATTTACTTGAGGCCCAGTTGAAGAAACCCTGAATAGTTCAACCAGTATAATCTTCAAGATGCAAGGGTTGTACTCGAGCAACTATCGAATGTACACGCTAAAATGTCTCTATAATCACGAGAAATCGTGAATGAATCATAAACTTTCCCATCTCTGCTCTTTTTGTACTCGAACAAAAGGGTAGAATGGTTAAATGCAGTAAGTTTTAAAAACCCATGATCATAGTCTCTGAAGACACTCCAAGTGGTTTTGATTGGTACAAATGGAGCGAGGTCTGCACCAGCTCCCCCAGCCACCACATGTATTGTACCATTTAAGCTGCCTTTATAGTGGTTCTTCTCACTATTCATGCAAATATTCTGAACCAACACAATTCAATCACAACACAGTGCAAGAATATGTCAACATAGTTGTAATTTATAAACTAGAGATGGTAAAATTGGAGGTTTGGTCTGTTTAACTAAGACTATCCACTATGATGACCTAACTCAACCCAATCTTTTTTTTTTAAATTCTCAGCCCAATCTAACCCAATTTTTTAATAATAAATATAGTTTATAACTATATTTAAAATAATAAAAAATATTTTATTGTAAAATGATAAGATAAACAAATAAACTTTATATATTTATTTTATATTAAAAATACGATTTTTTAAAACAACTCTAATTTTATTAAAATTTATTTCTTGATGTTAAAAAAAAAGTTAAGCAAAGACTATGTGTTGAGTTTTTTTTTTTTAAAGTTAAATATAACAAACTATTAAAGAAAAAATAGATTAGGGGTAGATCTAGTTCTAAGAGTTAATAAAAAAGAAATTTAATGAAAAAAAACCCTCCGCTCATGGAATGACAAATGGAAAAGAGTGGGGTTGCAACCCAGGTTGGTTGACCAACCAGGCTGAGCATATATTAAGGTTGGGTTGTGACCTTATTTAATTTTTTAATTTCTTTATATTCCACATGGCAACCTACCTACGTAAAAGGTCACCATTGTGGGTGGTCTAACGGGTTGAAAAAGGGTTGGATTGGTCAGAAAACACATCTCGACCAGAAAATTTAAAAAATCTTTTGACAAACAATTAGTTGTTAATATGATTACTAATATGATATTTGAAATAATGTGGCAACTTATAACTGATCTGACCCGTTTTCTTTCAAGTTTAATTCTGTATGTTTACTTGTTTAACTAGTTAGAGATGAAACATAACCCGACTAAAACGGGTCGAAATTGCCACCTCTATAAACATACCTCGTAAACTGGGCAGGTCCTTTCATAATTGTGTGTAATACCCATAATAAAAAAAAAGAAAGTTAAAGGGGTTAAAAGTACAAGATTGGAGAGCAGGGACTACTCTTGTCATTTTATCAAAGTTTATAAGTGCTGGAAAAAAAAAAAAAAAAAAAAAAGAAAAAGAAAAAGAAAAAGAGGGGAATAGATCGGAAGTTGCAGCAGCCACGTATTAGGGTTCCAAAATCAAACCCATCTCTTCAATCACCATCTGTCATCTTCATCTCTACACTTCTCACTATCAAAGCCACGTTTCAGACCTACGAGAAACACCTGGGAACCCTCGAATCCAGCTGCAGACCATCGAGTTTGTCTTAAAAACATCAACTATGTTCACTTTGATCTTCATCTGAAGCCTTTTTGATCTGCGAAAGTTAAGGTACACAATCTGGTTGGTGGATTAAAGCTTAAATTGAAGTTGTTGGAAGGATTTAGATTACACAATTTGGGGTGTTGATGGTCTATTTGACCCACATCAGTAGCAAAGGGAAGGAACAAAAAGATTGTGCATAGTAGAGTACTAATCAAGGCTGTTTAAGAGTTTTAAGCTAGAAATCAAAGGTGTAATCGAGACATATATCTTCTGGTAAGCATCAATAATTTCCAAATTTATAGTTTATAAGCAATTTAAGGGTTGAATGACTGATTTGTGCTGAATTCTCTTCAAAACAGGAAGTTTATAAGCTGTTAGATCTTCATATATTGCAAATATGGGCTGTTGTCTTGTTTAAGAGTCTCAAATTGCAAAGAAAGGACTGATAGTGCAGTCTAGCAGCAAAAGAGACAGGTATTTACTGAAATTAGTAAGCCAACATTAAGCTCTCTTTTAGATTGATAACCATCTACCCAAATTTTAAGATATTAATGTATCTAAGATTTTTAATAAAGAAAAGTTTATGATAAAACTAAGTGTGAAATAAAGAAACAAAGACATTTTACTGATCATCATCATCTTTTAAGGCTGAATCAAAGGAGACTACATCAGGGCTTCAATTTGGATCATTCAAGAAGTTAGCTGGGTAAGTATTTGATTCAAATACTTATGGTTATTATTAGTTTCAAGGAAGATAAAAATATATTTATAGATTATTGGATCATTAGACAAATTCATAAGAAGATAATTATAGAAATTGGGTTATCATATTCAAATGGTGTTCGTGTATTTGGACAATAAGCTTAACAAATTAGTTTGTGAAATTATGATTTTATTAGAACCTTTATTCAGGCTTATAAGCACAATTATAAAACTTTATGGTAGTTTTAAAATATCAATGGATATCATCTTGATCAGAAGGTTAATGTTTGGTTAAATATAACCAAGTTTATGAACTCTCAAGTTTTATTTATAGAGTATTTTTGTTTCATATATATATATATATTTTAGTTTTAAGTAGTACCATAAGTTTATTTGTATAGAATCTAAAAATCAAGTAATCGGGTCTTTAGAATCTAAGGATACAAATATGATTGTTATTATAGGTTGACCCGTTAGTCGTCTTTTACTTGAGGAGCAAAAGAATCAAGTACACGTCTAGGTACAGGTGAGTTTTCATGATCTAAATCTCCTTTTTACTTGTTTTTGGAGTTGAATATATGCTAATGATGATTATTGAGTTAAAATGATTTTTAAGGTGTATTATTCTTATTAATTGTATGTTGACAAATCATTAAGCATGAATTGCTCGGGATATATATACGTATAGTTGGTACCTATTATATTTGGCTGGATTGCAAGCGTTCGATGTGCTTCTTAGTGAACTCTCACTCGAATGTGTTATATATGTTAACGAAGGTTCTCTTGGTAGTAAAACCATTGAACCAGATTTGATTTGTGTACAACTTAATTTATAATACACCGTGTGAAGATTTTTGTGTCTATATCATGAACTCACCGGCTTTATGCTGACGTATATTTTGAGCATGTATTTCAGGAAACCCGTAGACGCCCTACTCTCTAATTACATGATGGTAGTAGAGTAAACTGGGAAGAATTTTGAAGTCTTTGATGATCTTAATATCTTGAGGAGTTTTGAAGGTGTTTTAGAAGACTTATTATGAAGATTAGATTTTAGCTTATCTTATAGTCTGCTTTTGTACCTAGTGAAATTTAGTGTTACTCTACATTGTAAAAATGGATTTTATTAATATATATATGTAAGCTTACCGCTGTAAGACTGTGCCAATCGGTCACCTTAGGCCCCGTTTTAGTGGGGTGTGACAGGTTGGTATCAGAGCCAAAGGTTTTAGCGAATTAGGGTTCATGTAGAACTCTAAGCTTTAACCATAGAATATAATCCTCTAAGTATTGATTTGTAGGATTAGAAGCTTAAGGTATAGTGCAAAACATTAAGTATGATTAAGTTTTAACATCTGCTTGTATTTCAGGAATGGAACGTCACGGAAAAGGTAAAGGCGTTGGGTTCTTATTCAAACGCGGTAAATCATCGTCACCTAAAACCAATGACGAATCATCAGGAGATCCCAGTAAAACTCAATTGGCTGATGAGCCTGACTTGTCACCCGATTTGTCAGGATATGTCACTTATATGCCTTCGGCACCAAAACCAAAATCCCCATCCCCAACCATGAAATTTTGGAAATTTATGAAAGCAACCAGTAGTAAGTCTACTAGAACCCCTAGACAATCTGTTCGACCTGGTACTACAATTAAGATCGAGGTGCCCAATGAGTTGCCACAACATGCATCTTCAGACGAAAATGATGATCCAGAAGAAGAAGAAGAGGAGGAAGAGGAAGAGGAGCCTGCTGAGAACCCAATTGAGAATGAAGCAGATGATGATGGCCCTGACGAGTCAGAGCCGATGACGGTTGATCATGACGAGCGTTCTTCTAGAGCTCAGAAACCCATAGGTCAATTAAAACCTAATTACCCGTATAAAAAGGAGCCAAAACCATATGAGCCTCAACTAGACTATTATGGTGCTGTGCATGGATTCTCCTCTGAAGAGGAAATGATGAAGGCAGCTCTTCGTCGTAGCCGTATGGAATCGTATGCCCCACCATTACCCCCACTTGTAGCTCCTACCTATTATCCTTCACCACCGTCACCTTATCAACCGTACCCCATGTACCCCCCATACGCACCCTATCCTCATTTTCCACAGTATCCGGTATACCCTCCCTACTATGAGCCACCAAGGAGCTCATATTCGGGATCATCTAGTTTTGATTATGCATGTGATCCTACCCGTCGGTTATCTGGTTCTCATATAGATCCATTAGAACTAGCTGAGATTCGGTCCCGTACACAATCTATGGAAAGGGAAAGAGACTGGTACAAGGAACAATGGGAGAAGGCTGAAAAATCTAGAAAAAAATAAAATAAATAAGTGATGATGTAATCATTTATTTCCAGTGTTATTTCCTTTGTATGTTTTATCTTAATATTGTACTCTTTTATTTTAAATTGCCTTGGTATGATAAGTATGTTTTGTATGAAGTAGTATTGTTATGTTGCTAATGTTATTAATACCCGAGAGAGAGAGAAAGTGTTAAGCGATTACAAAATTAAGTCCATGTACTTAGATTGAAGAATTCTAGATATGCAATAAGTATAAGATTCTTAAAACTAAAGGTATATAGTCAAGACATGAACTAAAAACATTAGTAATGCTTCTTTTATTTTTAGGAAAATGTCTAAGTCAAGTACTCGCCCTTTTGATGATGTCAATAAGGACGTACCTTCCAAGAAAAATAAAGGTAAGGAAAAAGCGAACGATAAGGGCCCTGATAAATTGGTTTCCACTCATTCCAAACATGATTCAGAGAAAACTATTTCAGATTCAGAATTACAAAGAATGCAGTTAAGAAAAATGATTGCTGAAGAAATTGCAGCCGTGTTTGCGAATTCTAAGAACAACGAAGAATATTCCAGGAACACTAAAATAAGCAAATCTCACACTCAACATGAATCACGAGAAAAAGATCGTCACAGTGACAATGAAGGAAGCAACACTAACATTGTAAAACACAAGAATGTCGGTAATAAACAGAATAAACCTGAAGTGATTAATCTTGATGAAGAAGACAAGAAGGGGTGTAGTTATAAAATCTTCAAGTCATGTAAACCAGATGACTTTACCGGTGAAAAAGGTGCTACTGAAGCTCTTAGATGGTTGGATGAGATAGAGTCGGTATTAAATATTTGTGACTGTAATGAAAAAGATAAAGTTCGATTTGCAGCACAATCATTTAAGAAAGAAGCTCACAGTTGGTGGAAGAATATTATGCAAAACAAAGAAAAGAATGCAGTAAACAATATGAAGTGGGAAGAATTTAAAAAGTTAGTTATGGGAAAATTCTGCCCAAGATATGAAGTGGAGAAGTTGGAGACAGAATTTCTTAAACTGGAAATGGTAGGAACGGGTCACCGGGAATATACCACGAGATTTAATGAACTGTCAAGGCTAGTTCCTCATCAAGTTCAATCAGAATCTCAACAAATTAATCGCTATATCTGGGGTTTAGTACCTGAAATCAGGGGAACAATCAGAGGTGCAAAACCTAATACTTTAGAGTCAGCTGTGGAATTGGCGGGTGAGCTAACAGAAGAATTAATTCGAGTTAGAGATTCAAAGGACTACAAGTCTAGTTATAAAAGAAAATGGGAAGATAAAAGAAGTGGAAAGAAATTTGGATTTAAACAACAGAAAAGAGGATTCAATGATAACCGACCAAGATGCAGGAAATGTAACAAGCACCATTTAGGAGAATGTGGTTCCCAAGTTTGTTACAAATGCTCCAAGAAAGGTCATATTGCTAGAGATTGTACTGAATCTCTAACATGTTTTGAATGTGGTGACAAGGGACATGTTCGTCCTAATTGTCCGAAATTGAAACAAGGAACATCGGGATTCAAGGGTGGTGAGAAGCAAACACGTGGTAACACTCGTGCTTTTGTTATGAATGCTAAAGAGGCTCATGCAGCTGATGACGTTATTACCGGTACTTTTCTTGTTAATAATATCTATGCTAGTATTTTATTTGATTCGGGTGCAAATAGAAGTTTCGTATCTATTACTTTCGCTCCTTATTTGAATAAAAATGTCCAAAAGTTAGAAAAAGCTTTTATAGTTGAAACTGCTAATGGTGAAGAGATTAAGATTCTTGATATAATAAAGGATTGCACTATTAGCTTAAGCAACAACCAATTCACAGTAGAACTTTTACCTATGGAATTAGGTGGTTTTGATGTAGTTCTAGGAATGGACTGGTTGACTGCTAACCGAGCTCGAATTATATGTGATAAAAAGATTGTAGAACTTTACTCACCTGATGGCAAACGAATTACTATTCGAGGTGACCGTCCAAGGAGCTCTAGTAGTATAATTTCATTAATTAAGGCTAATAAATGTTTGAGAAAAGGATGCATTGCGTACATGGCCTACGTGATGGTGGCGGAACAAGAAAGGAAAATGGAGAATGTTCCAGTAGTTGCCAACTATCCAGAAGTATTTCCAGAGGACTTACCTGGTCTACCACCAGATCGACAAGTCGAATTTGGAATTGACTTGATGCCCGGAACCGCACCCATTGCTAAAGCACCATATCGTTTAGCTCCAACAGAAATGCAAGAATTGCGAGAACAATTACAAGAATTGTTAGATAAAGGATTTATACGTCCAAGCACATCACCTTGGGGAGCTCCTGTCTTATTTGTGAAGAAGAAAGATGGGTCAATGCGAATGTGCATTGATTACAGAGATTTAAACAAAGTCACAATTAAGAATAAATACCCATTACCTCGAATTGATGACTTGTTCGATCAGCTTCAAGGCTCAAGTTATTTCTCCAAAATAGATCTTCGGTCAGGTTATCACCAATTAAAAGTCAGACGGAGTGACATACCTAAGACAGCATTTAGAACTAGGTATGGACACTATGAATTCCTCGTTATGCCATTTGGACTAACGAATGCACCGGCGGCTTTCATGGACTTGATGAATAGAATTTGCAAGCCATATTTAGATAATTTTGTTATTGTCTTCATTGATGACATACTTATTTATTCAAAGAACAAAGAAGATCATGAACAACATCTTCGATCAATTTTGGAATTATTAAGAAAAGAGAAGCTTTATGCAAAATTTTCAAAGTGTGAATTTTGGATGAGAAAGGTCCAATTCCTTGGTCATGTAATCAGCGAGCATGGTATTCAAGTCGATCCTACTAAGGTTGAGGCGATCACAAAATGGGAAGTTCCGAAAACGCCTACTGAAATTCGTAGTTTCTTGGGATTAGCAGGATATTACAGAAGATTTATTCAAGACTTCTCCAAAATTGCTACCCCTTTAACCAAATTAACACAAAAGTCCGTGAAATTTGAGTGGGGAGAAAGACAAGAGGAGGCATTTAAGATTTTAAAGGAAAGACTCAGTAGTGCTCCAGTCCTAGCATTACCAGAAGGAAGTGAGGATTTTGTGGTGTACTGTGATGCCTCCCGTAATGGTCTTGGTTGTGTTTTGATGCAGAAAGGTAAAGTAATTGCATATGCATCAAGACAATTAAAACTACACGAGAAAAATTACACCACACATGATCTAGAACTTGGTGCAGTGATTTTTGCTTTAAAAATTTGGAGGCATTACCTATATGGAACTAAGTGTATAATTTACACGGACCATAAGAGCCTCCAACACATCTTCAACCAAAAGATGCTTAACATGAGACAACGGAGATGGATGGAACTTTTGAATGATTATGATTGTGAAATTCGATATCATCCAGGAAAGGCAAACGTTGTTGCAGATGCGTTAAGTCGAAAGGAAAGAATAAAACCAATAAGAATTCGTGCTATGAGGTTAGATGTGAAAACAAGTTTACTTAACCAAATAGAAGAATCACAACAACGAGCTCTTCAAGATGATATGATTAAAAAGGAAAGAATGATCGGAAGAGTAAAATTATTGGTAACTGGGAATGATGGAATCTTAAGACTTAACGGTAGGATGTGGATTCCGAATCATGGAGGATTGCAAGATTTAGTATTAAGTGAAGCTCATAAGTCTAAATATTCAGTGCATCCAGGAAATGATAAAATGTATAGAAATTTAAAAAGTGATCTTTGGTGGCCGGGAATGAAAAGATCAATTGCACAATATATAGAGAAGTGCTTAACTTGCTCACAAGTTAAGGCTGAACATCAGAAACCCTCTGGTAATTTGCAACAACTTGAAATTCCTATTTGGAAGTGGGATAAGATTACAATGGATTTTATAACGAAGCTCCCACGAACAAAACGAGGGTATGATACAATCTGGGTTATAGTCGATAGATTGACAAAATCAGCTCATTTTCTTCCAATACGGGAAGATTTCAAAATGGAAAAGTTAGCTAAAATCTATGTCAATGAAATTGTGTCAAAACATGGAGTGCCAATCTCCATTGTTTCTGATAGAGACAGTCGTTTCACATCTAGATTTTGGAAAAGCTTCCAACGTGAGATGGGAACTCGAGTAAACCTTAGTACGGCTTATCATCCACAAACAGATGGACAAAGTGAGCGAACAATTCAGACATTAGAAGATATGTTAAGAGCTTGTGTGATAGACTTTGGTGGTAACTGGGATGAACATTTACCTTTAATCGAATTCTCATACAATAATAGTTATCACACAAGTATAAAAGCCGCACCTTACGAAGCACTCTATGGGAGGAAATGTAGAACTCCAGTGTGTTGGACCGAAGTTGGTGAAAGTCAGCTATCAGGTCCTGAGATCATTCAGGAGACAACTGATAAGATAATACAGATTAAAGAAAGATTAAAGGTTGCACAAGATCGACAGAAAAGTTATGCTGATCGAAGAAGGAAACCTTTGGAATTCCAAGTGGGAGATAAAGTTATGCTTAAAGTATCACCTTGGAAAGGCATCATTCGTTTTGGCAAAAAGGGTAAATTGGGTCCTCGTTATATTGGACCATTCGAAATAACTGCCAGAATTGGAGCAGTGGCTTATCGTTTGAAGTTGCCTGATGAGCTAAGTAAGATTCATGACACATTTCATGTGTCGAATCTTAGAAAGTGTTTGTCTAACGAGTCACTAGTCATACCATTAAAAGATATTCGGGTTAATGACAAATTGAATTTTTTTGAAGAACCCTTAGAAATAGTTGACAAACAAATTAGAAAATTAAGAAAGAATAAAATACCTTTAGTAAAGGTAAAGTGGAATTCTCGTCGAGGACCAGAGACAACATGGGAACGAGAAGATGAAATGATGGAAAAGTATCCTCATTTGTTTAGTCAACATTAAATTTCGAGGACGAAATTTTGTTTAACGGGGGTAGATTTGTAATACCCATAATAAAAAAAAAAGAAAGTTAAAGGGGTTAAAAGTACAAGATTGGAGAGCAGGGACTACTCTTGTCATTTTATCAAAGTTTATAAGTGCTGGAAAAAAAAAAAAAAAAAAAAAAAGAAAAAGAAAAAGAAAAAGAGGGGAATAGATCGGAAGTTGCAGCAGCCACGTATTAGGGTTCCAAAATCAAACCCATCTCTTCAATCACCATCTGTCATCTTCATCTCTACACTTCTCACTATCAAAGCCACGTTTCAGACCTACGAGAAACACCTGGGAACCCTCGAATCCAGCTGCAGACCATCGAGTTTGTCTTAAAAACATCAACTATGTTCACTTTGATCTTCATCTGAAGCCTTTTTGATCTGCGAAAGTTAAGGTACACAATCTGGTTGGTGGATTAAAGCTTAAATTGAAGTTGTTGGAAGGATTTAGATTACACAATTTGGGGTGTTGATGGTCTATTTGACCCACATCAGTAGCAAAGGGAAGGAACAAAAAGATTGTGCATAGTAGAGTACTAATCAAGGCTGTTTAAGAGTTTTAAGCTAGAAATCAAAGGTGTAATCGAGACATATATCTTCTGGTAAGCATCAATAATTTCCAAATTTATAGTTTATAAGCAATTTAAGGGTTGAATGACTGATTTGTGCTGAATTCTCTTCAAAACAGGAAGTTTATAAGCTGTTAGATCTTCATATATTACAAATATGGGCTGTTGTCTTGTTTAAGAGTCTCAAATTGCAAAGAAAGGACTGATAGTGCAGTCTAGCAGCAAAAGAGACAGGTATTTACTGAAATTAGTAAGCCAACATTAAGCTCTCTTTTAGATTGATAACCATCTACCCAAATTTTAAGATATTAATGTATCTAAGATTTTTAATAAAGAAAAGTTTATGATAAAACTAAGTGTGAAATAAAGAAACAAAGACATTTTACTGATCATCATCATCTTTTAAGGCTGAATCAAAGGAGACTACATCAGGGCTTCAATTTGGATCATTCAAGAAGTTAGCTGGGTAAGTATTTGATTCAAATACTTATGGTTATTATTAGTTTCAAGGAAGATAAAAATATATTTATAGATTATTGGATCATTAGACAAATTCATAAGAAGATAATTATAGAAATTGGGTTATCATATTCAAATGGTGTTCGTGTATTTGGACAATAAGCTTAACAAATTAGTTTGTGAAATTATGATTTTATTAGAACCTTTATTCAGGCTTATAAGCACAATTATAAAACTTTATGGTAGTTTTAAAATATCAATGGATATCATCTTGATCAGAAGGTTAATGTTTGGTTAAATATAACCAAGTTTATGAACTCTCAAGTTTTATTTATAGAGTATTTTTGTTTCATATATATATATATATTTTAGTTTTAAGTAGTACCATAAGTTTATTTGTATAGAATCTAAAAATCAAGTAATCGGGTCTTTAGAATCTAAGGATACAAATATGATTGTTATTATAGGTTGACCCGTTAGTCGTCTTTTACTTGAGGAGCAAAAGAATCAAGTACACGTCTAGGTACAGGTGAGTTTTCATGATCTAAATCTCCTTTTTACTTGTTTTTGGAGTTGAATATATGCTAATGATGATTATTGAGTTAAAATGATTTTTAAGGTGTATTATTCTTATTAATTGTATGTTGACAAATCATTAAGCATGAATTGCTCGGGATATATATACGTATAGTTGGTACCTATTATATTTGGCTGGATTGCAAGCGTTCGATGTGCTTCTTAGTGAACTCTCACTCGAATGTGTTATATATGTTAACGAAGGTTCTCTTGGTAGTAAAACCATTGAACCAGATTTGATTTGTGTACAACTTAATTTATAATACACCGTGTGAAGATTTTTGTGTCTATATCATGAACTCACCGGCTTTATGCTGACGTATATTTTGAGCATGTATTTCAGGAAACCCGTAGACGCCCTACTCTCTAATTACATGATGGTAGTAGAGTAAACTGGGAAGAATTTTGAAGTCTTTGATGATCTTAATATCTTGAGGAGTTTTGAAGGTGTTTTAGAAGACTTATTATGAAGATTAGATTTTAGCTTATCTTATAGTCTGCTTTTGTACCTAGTGAAATTTAGTGTTACTCTACATTGTAAAAATGGATTTTATTAATATATATATGTAAGCTTACCGCTGTAAGACTGTGCCAATCGGTCACCTTAGGCCCCGTTTTAGTGGGGTGTGACATTGTGTACATGACCATAAACGGCTATATCAACTTTATATTTTTGCCAAAGCTTTTGAAGGCTATCTCTACCCATTGGTTCTCCAAATGAACCTTCAACAGCATAAAACAAAGAAGACGAATATCCCAATACACGATGTGCAATAAATATTAGCCATGGTTGCTTTTGTCTATCGGCTGATGCAAAACATTGTTCAATGAAACTGTACTGCTCGGTTCCTTCTCTCCAATCATGCTCTGAGTCAGCAATGCAGAACCTAAACATCCCATAGTCTGTAGAATACCTGGAATAAGATAAAGTCAAAGTCAAAGTAAGCTTTCATGAACATAAGTAAACGGTGTAATTTTGGCCCATTTACATATGGATGGACCGATTCAGCTTATGTTTTGTCTATAACACGTAGTTATTTGAAATTAGCTTAAATAAAACCAGGCGAAAGTGAATGTTTTCAAAAGAATTAGATCATTGTGGAAAGAAAATATTTTTTCTGATTGTGTTTAGCACAATAATTTTTATCATATATTATAAAAAATAAAAATAAAAAAACTGTGGTCATATTTCACATATACTGTTAGTATGTTACCCAATCCCGTGTTTTGATACCCTTAAAAGTAAGTAAAAGTACAACACTTAAGATGGTGAATTCTAAAAAGATTAGCTAGTAGGTGATGGAATATAACTTACCAGAATTTATCTCTATTAACAGTTGGAACATGAAACATAGTTTGAACCACAACACCACATTCTCCTCCTGAATCCTTGTTCTCATAAAAAGATCCAGAGTTGGGCCAGTCACGTTCATGATTACCACTACAATGTAAATATATCAATTGATTATGCAAGATTAACAATTTATAATAAACCCTCTCTGAAAATAAGAGGTATAGTAAAAGTTTGGAGGTCAACCATTCAAAAATTCAAGTTTCTACGTATACAAGTTCTTCGAATTTCAGATTAAAGGATCATGACCAATTTAAACTTTAATAAAAGTGTAAGAAAGTCCATATAACCCTTGAACTTTGGAAGTCACAAGTTTGACTTCAAAACACAAATTGGTTTTGCTAGATCAAGCATAAAATAGGAACATTTTGGAACTAATACTTAAACTTCCTAATTTAATTAAAAAAAGTCTTTAAAACCATTTCAGACTCTTACAAAAGTACAACTAGCGAAACCATGGGAGAAAAATTGGTGAATCCACATGTAATTTAATCTTGGAAGTGAAAATTCAACTGTCAAACTATACCTGTGGGTATGTAAGGAAAAAAAAATTTAATTAAAATAAAATAATAAAAAAAAGAACCCAATACCTAGCAATCATATAAGGTACAGCTGAGGCAATTGGTTCTATCTGAGAAGTAAATTGATCCCATTGTGAAAGATATCCATTTGCATAGCAAATATCTCCAATATGGAAAACTATATCAATGTTTTCCAAGTCATCAATGAGTTGCTTTGTAGTGTTAAGGGACCCAGGTTGGAAATTATTGTATTCGTTAGAGCCATCGGCCTCGTCCTGCATTGTATTCACGTTAATGTAGAAAGGAACAAACTTTATCTGGAATCCGTGATATGGAATAAAAACCAATGTTTGAATAATACATAATACCTTTCCCATATCACCAAATATTATAACACGTTGTAGAGAGTCTTGGCCTGGATAGGGAGATGATTTAAACTGGTACATCTGGCTCCAGATGATTGTACCATTCAACAATTTGTGCCCTAGCTTGTATGTATACCTACATAAACATAATCATGATTTTTCATTTAGAGGCGGCCATTTCGACCTATTTACTTATAATAGGTTTGACTACAGTCGTGGTTAAGATGGGCCAAATCAAAAGGTATAGCTGTATGGGGAATGGGTTAAGCGAGTTGATAGTCATCCGAAGTCCGATTTTGATGCATACAACCTCCTAACTCGTTTTATTCAAATGTTTAGATTATTAATGTATAATATTGTTTTTGTAATCTTTACTAAGTATTACCACACCAGTTATTTAAAATTAATTTAAAAGAAGATGGACAAAAAAGTGAATTGAGTTCGACCCAACCCGGACCATATCAACCCTTACAAAAAAAAGCATCTTGACCCATTACCATACACATGACCTACCAATCTCGCCACCTCTATAACTCCATAAGACATTTTATATGTATAATCCCTTAAACATTGCTAATGAAGTTAATCTTGTGTTCATTCCAGATATTTACTAGCATAAGGTATAACATACACTTGATTGGGCCATAAGTCTTTCAAGAAGCTAGTATGAATGTAACCAGGATCACGCCAACCCACGGTTCTTGCTGGCGTACCTGCATATGCATACACATATTTATAGAACAACAAAACGTTTCCAATAAACGAATGATATAATGAAAGTTCCATTATAAGTGAATGATTTCTCATAAAGAATTATGACCATAAATGTTGCAACTTAAAGATCTTGTTCTTTGTTGTTTTTGAGACTTACGAATAATGTTTCTGAAAAATTAATGATCTCTTACATACCACACATGCTATGGCGGTCAAAAGTTAAAGTTCCAGCAAAAGAACGACTCTGGTTTCCACCTATATGACCCCATTCGACAAAAGGCTCTGCTTCATTGATTCCATAACCACTTGTCCACGTTACAGTCATCTGTAAATCATGTTAAAATTGCATTCCCTTCAAGTAAAACACGATATATAACTGTCTAGAGGTGGAAAAATGGCAGGGCAGGCAGGCCAGGTAACATGCTCAGCTTGAAACATGCCATTAGTAGGGGTCAAACCTGTAAATACTTTTTAGTCCATTTATATTTCTTATAGATTATTAATGCTTTAATTATGATCATAAAAACAACAGTGTTACAGTATTAATCTAAATCTTTGAACAAAATGAATTAAGAGGTTGTATGCATTTAAAATAGACACTGTATACTTTAAAACTGATTGAACCTTTCCCATTCTAGCTATTTTTTATTTTGCCCAACTGAATTCATCACAACCCAAATCAACCCATTCACAAGTAAGTGGTTCAAACTATGTCAGTTAGCCCATACTTACGTGCATACACAATCCATGGGTATGTCTTTTAGCCCATGGTTACATGTATAAGTGTATGAATATACTGATGATTAACAAGTATCAATGATGAAATATGTGAAACTCACTTCATCCCACATCTTTCCTTGAGCTAACCGTGGGTAGTTTGGTGCATTTGGGTTTTCAAAAGCAACTGTATTTGAAACCGCCACCAGATTTGGCTGTCCAAATATAGTCAGAATATTATAAATGCGAAGTAACACTAAGAAAATGTAAAGAAAAGATTACTAAAACACTGGAAGTTACAGACTTACAGTTGATAATCCTCCCGTGAATAATGCAAAGGAGAAGTCGGATCTTTGGTTGATCAATTGAAGCTTTAATGATGCTTCTCCTGTAACCTTGTAATTAGGATTGGTGTAATTTGCATATTGATACTGCAAAAGAAGTTGCATGATTAGCCAAGAATCATGAATTCCATTTTTTTGACAAAAAGGGGTGTTTGGATGTGCATTGAAACTGATTATTGTCCTTTGTATTGCCAGTAATCAGTTTTTTAAGTGTTTGTGGATAAACTAATTTTGATTCTAAATTTCTGATTATTAGGGTCAATTTGCTTGGATTTGGATATCCAAGTAAAGAGTTACTGAAAGAAAACTGATTTTTGAGATAAACGTAAAATTACCTGATTGTTCCTAACTTCATGAGGTGACTATCTGACTCTTCAAGTTGCAATAATAAATATCCAAAGCTAAATGTGGCAATTCCAACTCATTTACTTACAATTGAGTCGATATATAGTTGGTTTTTATCTCAAACAAGTCAAACAAAAAAATTAGCTAAAAGAGGAGTGAATCAAAAGGTTTAAAAGTAGCCTGAAGTCTATTTCTAGTGCATACAACCTCCTAAATCATTTTATTCAGTGATTTAGGTGGCATTTTGTTTGTCCTCAGGAATCACTATAGGTATGGGTTTGATTACAAAGTGGAACAGGAATGCATATGGATTTCCAAATCAAACCCTTTAGGTTGGTATGGAGGACGTTTAATTTTTATGGATATCAACCTAATTCCTTCAAACACGTACCCTTAAATATACTTGAATTCACTATCAAACCCAAATCCCAAACCAAAAATAGCATTAGCGTATCATTGTAATGCCATTGTTTTTAAATCATAATTGGCCTAATATTTTGTTTATAAAACTTCCGAATGGTGTTTTCTGAGTCAAACACAACCTCATCCGGCCCGTTTCAAAACATAAAAAATAATTTGTCTCAACTCAAACTCGTATTGACCAATTACCTGATGTCAAATTTGCCACGCCCAAACACCCACTAAAACATGAAGATAATTAGTACCATGACACAAGTCCAAGAAAACAAACCTTAATAGGTGCAGAGCACAAATATGGAGGGCTAAATTCTGAATTTTCCGGGAGGCAGGTAGAATCACTGAAAACAGTAATATAACATGGATTATAAATATGCATGTGAGTCCCAATTACATGATGTAACAACTGAATACCCACGAAATGGAGAATGGAGATAAATGAGTAAAACAAATGGCATTCAAATCTTTTAGCTAGAAATAGACTAAGAAACATTAAAATAAACATTATATGAACCTGAAATTGGCAGGGGAGAATACTCCAATCCAATCATCAACAGATGGGTTCCGATTGCTAATATATACAGTGACCCATTCAGAATTTTGGTCCTAGAAAAACAAAAGGAGCAGCATAAGTTTGTATTATATTTATTATCTAACAACTTCAAGCAGATATGTGCGACAATGATATACAAGATTCAAAAACAGCCCACACCGTCCCAAAATAGTTGGAAACAAATCAAACTTTAGAGGCCAATGGCACGTTTCTGCTCCATAACTGCATTTACTTGGCTGTTGGCTCATAAATTAAGCAAAATGGTTTTGATACTTGTCCAAAATCTAAGATATCTTATAAAATAGAAGATAAAAAAACAATAAATCATGTGATGTATGCCATACTTTTGATCCTAGAATCTCAGGAGAAGCTTTCACATAGGCAGCATCACTTAGAGCAAATGTTACTTGTTGTATGCCAATTTTTGCAAAAGGATGATCTCCATGTGATGCCACCTCTTCTACCCTCAATAGAACCAAAAACCCTACTAGCAAAGTGAACCCTAGAACTTGAATAATCTCCCCCTGTACTTGAAATCGAAGCAGAAATATGCTTATTAGCAATTAGCTACAAAAAACTGTGCAAAATTCGTATATATAACAGAAAAAATCCAAAAAACAGTTGAAATTTGCTCGCTGATGCTAACAAAACCTAACAAGATTACCAGTTCGTTACAGAACTACCGTTGAAAACAAATGATCAACTTAATAATTGAGCGAAAGAGTGAAAAAACAAGTTTGAAGTGAGGAATCAATGAAGATAATCTAAACGACGAAGAGGAGAGGTGATTACCATCGCATCAGCACAAAAACCTTTGTGTATGATTCGAATTTTATCGCATTAGTGGCAGTTGTTGCAGCAGATTGAGTCATTTTCTGTAGTTATTATAGAAGATGATCATGTGGTATAGAGTATATACCTTTATGCCTTCTTTTTGGTGGCAAATTTGACAAGCAATTGAACTAGATTTTTTTTCTTTTCTTTTTAAAACTGTAAACACACACCATATCAACTTATTATATACACACCAGATACATATAGATTATTTTTTAGATAGTCATGGTGTATCCGTTAAAAAAAGAATAAGAATAAAATTCTTCGAATAATTTGTTCTGATTGATTAAAATAACGTTATACCTGATACATATAGATAATATTTTAGATAGTCAAGGTGTACCCGTTAAAAAATGTATAAGAAAAAAATGTTCGAATAATTTGTTCTGATTGATTAAAATTACGTTATACGAGTAGGTCTTAATTTTATGATAAATATGTTGTTTTATACTTGTTAAATTATTGTTGACATAAAAATTGTAGAAAATGTTTGTTAAACTAAAAAAGATGTAGGAAATATTTGTTAAACGTGACATATTTTCAAGATAGATTAAATTGATAAAATTATGTTTGTTTACTCGACTCTAACACTAAACTCAGATTATACAATAAGTTTAGTTTATTTGTACGAAATATGCCAACTTATAACAGGTTCAAATGGATCATTGATCACCACCACCTTTGTTCCTTTTGCCACCACCCATGGTTGTAAAAATCGCCAACCGCTAGTCGGGTGATGGGGTATCGACTAGGGATTAATCAGGATTACTAGGGATTAATCGGATTGAAACATTTATAAGTAATTTCAGTTTTATATATATAAACACACTCATTTTTATATGCAATTTTTATAAAAATATTCAGATTTATATTTATACAAACACATTTGACATTTTACAAGAATTTGGCGAAAATTTCAATTTCAAACATTTGGCCGTAATCAGATCAAAATGTGACCGGAACCTAGCCGCCGATTAGGATCGATTTGGACCAATTAAATCTGATTTGTCCGACTTTTAGGTGCAATTACCGATTTTATCCACCGATTACATGAATTCACCAAAGTAACCAACCTACTCGATTAAATTAGTCGGCCGACTAGGTTGATTTTTACAACACTGCCACCACCTACATGTTGTTATACCAAACCTCCATCGTAAACACAACCACCACTGCCGCCGTCATAGTCTTTGTTCCGTGTCACTAGCGGCCATAAAAACAAATACATTGGTGTACCCATTTTCAAATTTTTTTCCTCAAAATTACCCATATTGGTTAAAATCGGATTTGCCAATTACCAAGTTGATATTTTTTTAAAACAACTCGATCGAATAACTTCTCTTTCAACATGCTTAACATACAAGGTCAATAAATTCAAATAAACTTATTTAAAAGATGGTTGACAACGATGAAGATACATCTTAGGCCCCATATTATATAAGAAATTTAAAAGAACTTTTAAAAAAGTTTGATTTCTTTCTGAGTTAACACAGCCCAGTTTTAGGGGACATGAATTGATCAGCATTTAAAGGAAGATTAAATAGCTAGCAGGGGATGAAGAAAATAGTAGCATTGTTGGGAAAACATTAAAAGATTCAACTCAAAAGAAAAAGTGTATTTAAATACATAAAACCTTATAACAGCTTATTGAAAAACTTATAATCATATTTAATACAACTATTTATAAATTCAAACAACAAAAAGGTGCCTGTGGGTCGGCCAGACTTAAAAACAACCCGCACTAAAAAGACGACTTAAAAACAACCCGCACTAAAAAGACCAACTTTGGCATGTTATCGATTGCGGCATGTTACCAACTGCCGCATGACCTGTCCATTTTGCCACCTCTAGTTGTCTGTACGACGATCAACCTTGGTAAGTAGAATCATGAACTAAAAAGCAGAAACAGAACCTTTTAAACAAAAATGCATAAAGTTCCATCTTTTATATCACAACATTCTTGCAAGTGTGTATTTTTTCACCTAAATGATAGCAACTATAGCAAACACCTTCCATTGCACCCCAAAACTGATGTTATAAGTCTGTTTATACATCTGTCTAGACTTCCATCGTTTCTTGTTCATCATGAAGAAGCAACAACTTGTAAGGTTTCGCATCAAGCGTTTAAACCGGCCCAATTCTTGAAAGCAATAAGAGCTTCCATTTTCTTAATGCTTCTCTTTCTAAGTTTTGCAACTTTAAGCTTCTTATGATTCTCCATAAACACTTGTTTATACCTCCATTTATCTACAAATATCTTCCTCTCTTGAGATTTCTCCACAACTTGCATAACTGCATCAAAGAAACCCCCTTTCACTAATGCATAAAGAAAAGCATCAACCAAACCATGATCCAGTTTAAAACACTTTTCACCGTCAAGCGACAACCTTTTCTTAACATCATTCCACATCATCAAAACACTAAAATAGTTTCCTGCGTTCATGTACCCGTTAACTAAAGAAAGATACGTTTGCTCTGTTGGTTCAAACTGAAGAAAAACCATTCTTCTAAAAGTCCTTCTAGCATCTTCTAACCGCCCTGCTTTACAAAACGCGTGTATAATCGAATTCCAATCATGGGTCCCAATTTTGACTCTTGGGTCTTCAACTACTTCGTCTAAAAAAGCTGCCATAAGTTCGGGTCGATGGTTTTCGGTTAAACCTGTCATTATTGTTAAATAACTCCCCATTAATTCGGGTATTCTTGCTTGTCTCATGTCTCTAAAAAGAGAAAATGCTGACTGAAAATCTTGACTAGACATAGAAACATCTATTAAGAAATCAAAGCTACTAACATCCAGATCTAGCCCTAAACTGCACATTTCCGATACCAATTGTGCAGCTTCCGCTGTCCTTTGTTCGTTACCATAAGCCTTTAAGATTGACACGTAAACTCCAAGCCCAACAGTACCTCCTTGAGCATTCATTTCATCAAGAACACTATGCGCCTTTTCTAATAACCCAAGATTAACACAAGCGTTTATAATACCATAACCAACGGATTTTTCAACTATTACAGTTGTAGATTCTAACTTCTGAGCTTCAAGGATCAAACTTGCTAAACCCTTGATGCTCCCATGATCAAGATACCCTTTCACTATCTCAACATATGTTTCTTCATGAAAGCTTAACCCTTTACCGTCTAATGCTCTCAGATTGTGCAATATAGTACTTGAAACCGACTCTAGATTACCTGATTTCACATACCCACTAATCAATTTACTAACGAAAAGACTTCTATCAGAAAACCCGAATCTACTTATCAAGTCTTCTAATTCAGTTATCTTTTTATCGAGCCCTTTTAACGCGTACAAATAAGCAAGCCATCCAAAACTTGACTCATCGGGGCGAACGCCCAACACAGACATTGTGTCGAGCACCTTCTGCGCATCACTAACCGATTCGAGCTCACGACAACAACCCTCCAAAGCAGCATTACACGCAGCCAAATCGGGCCTCAACGAATCTAACTTCTCCTCTTTCGCAATCCTACAATTCTCACTAAAAACCTCAAAAAAATCACAAAATCTACCTGTTTTCCTACTAATCTCCACAAGAGTTTCACCCCACATACCAAAAGGAACAAAAAACCTGTTCTTGAACATACACTTAACCAGAGCAAAAGCAGGTGCACCATTTGTAACCTTCATCGAGTTCAAAAACACCTCAATCGTCTTACACTCTAATTCATCAGGGTTTCTCTCTAACACAAACATCAAAGTCGCAAAAGCCCTTTTGAGATTGTGGGTATCATTCGTCACCGAACATAAATGAGTGATCAATGAGTTAACCAGAGGCTTACTTGGTAACAACGATGATGATGAAAGTGATTTGAAGCATTTCCAAGCTTCATCTGTGTTGTTTTCGTTGAGAGACGATTGGAGAGTGGATTCAAGATTTGGGATTTGTTGGTTGTTTGAAATTGTGGGTTTTTGGGGCTGATTTTGATGAATTGGGGCTTGTTTTGATTGGGGTTTTTTGATGGAGAAGATTGAGGGCTGGAGGAAGGAGTATAGTGAAGGTGGAGATGGGGTTTCTGGTGCAGAAGAGAAGTATCTGAGCAAAGGGAAGACTCGTCTTCTCCACATCGTCCTACTGCAAGAAGATGTTCAGGTGGTCGCAGTGAAACCCAAATATGTATAAGCTAAACATGGTTCAAGGTTCGAACCTTTGTGGAAGGGGCACTCAGCATTTACGATTTTACGCGCCTCGCAACCAGCTCGGGTAGGGTAGCCGGTTTTGGATTTTGGGTTCCCTAACTCGCATCTGAAGACGCCTCGTTACTATCGCACACTTGTGTGTTTTGCATATAAACTTGTAACCACTCGTATTTGTGGTTTAAAAGACGGGTACTCGCTTCTTTTAAGTGGTTTAAGCTAGTTGTGGTTCTAATGATGTGAGATTATATGATTAGATGGTGTCTAGGATAGTTTTTGATAAAATAAAAAAATGTGTGTTCACTTCATCTGTGACTTTAATGTGTGTTATTAGAATCATTATTTAATTAAAGAAAAGTGGTGTGTAGATCGGGTCATTTATATGATATTCAAGGTTTGTTAATTAAAAGTATGAATTGAACTCAAACTTCACATGTCGAGCTTTACTAAACTAGAGCTCTTGATCTTTTGGTTTTGGTTGTTTTAGCCAATGATAGGGGTGTGAAAACCGAACTGTAACCGTAGTAAAAAACAAACTAAATTGTAAATATGGTTTTCGATTCGGTTCCTAACTGTATCAGAATTATGAATCCGGCTTTCGACTCGGTTACGGTTACATGAATCTTGGTTAAACTTATTTTTTAAATTTATTTTTCTAATTTTAAAGTAAAAGGTTTGTCAAACAATCTCTCTCATCTTAACATGGAGCTTGACTTTAAAACTAAAAACTTATTTTTTTTTCTTTCATTTCTTTTATTTTTCTTCGTTTCCCTTTCTTTTCTTTTCTCTTTATTTCCTTTCAATTCGAAAGGATTCATTTTATGCTTCGTTTTCCTTTCATTTATTTTCTTTTATCTCCTTAAATGAACTCGGAAACACAAATTTCTTACTTTCCTTCCATTTCCTTCTTTAAAAAAACTCTGGAAACATAACAATTTTTATCTTTCCTTTTGATTCCTTTCTTTTCTCTTGTTAAATGAACTCGGGAACACATCATTAATTTTTATCTTTTCTTCCGATTCCTTTCTTTTCTCTCGTTAAATGAACTCGGGAACACAGCGTTAACACCACAACGTATACACAAACGACCACATCATAGTTACTAAATAAAAGACTGATTTTGCCATGACGTAAGTTGAAAGGACCTAAAACGCACTTCATTCAAAGTCAAGGGGATACAGTTGCCACTCAAGTCAACTTTCGTTTCAAGTGAACTGCAGAATCAAAACCCCATAGAACGATCGATCGAAGAACACATTATTCCGCTGAAGAAGACGATCATTTGGGGGCAATGAAAGAAGAAATCAACAACGTGAAGTCTCAAATGGTGATTGAAGAATGGAGTGGATCATCGTCCAACAAACTCTCGTTGACCGCCGTTATATCGCCGTCTTCTACCCCTTCGTCTTTCACGGTGAAAAGACACGGTAATCGATTCAACCTTTTCTCCAGAAGGTTCCTCGAAGCATTTGTTCCTGAGGTGATATATCACACGAACTCACACTGTTTTTTCGCTAGTTTTTTTCGTTTTGTTTCGCGTTAGTTTGGTTATGTGTTGATCCAATTCGTTTATGAATCAAATATCTAACGTTAGAGCAAAAATTGATGTATGCATTGTAATTAACACAAACCTAGTAGTGATCGTTAGTTTATCTGCATTGTTAACTATACTTCTTAATTTTAACTGAAATTGTGATGTTCATACCTGCATTTGCTGCGTGGACTCTCTTGTGTGTATGTCTTATTATGCATATCTGTTAATTGACATGAATTTATGTGTTAGTTAGAATCGAATATCACTAGGTTGGTCACTGATGTTCATGATTTTTATGTGGAAACTTGATGATTATGTCAAAACTTAATACCTTAGAATGAGTCTGCTAGAACTATGAACTGATGAATGTTGAAATAATTTGTTTCTTAATTTTAATGAATTCCTTATCTCCTGGGGTTCTAGGATTTTACCTCAGAAATCAAATTGTATATCTTTTAATCTTTATACTGTATTTTTACTGTTTCTATTGGATTGTTGTTGGAACAATAAAGGTATCAAGTCTGCTAATACAGTATTGTTATCTTATGGATGATATGTTGGAAGTTGATTTACAAAATGGAACCTAATTTCCACCGAGTTTGGCTTGACCTTTTGTTCTATGTGTCTTGTTTGCTGAAGTTTCATACCTTGGTTCTATTTTGTGGATGTAGGGTTTCCCAAACAGTGTGACTCCCGATTACACCCCTTTTCAAACATGGGATTTATTGCAGGTTTGAAATCCAATAACACTTCTAGGAAGTGCTAAATGAAATTTTGGAATTCCTGTTGGAAATATTGTAACGGATTCAATCTTATTTAATAGGGACTCTCGACGTACATAAGGACGATGCTTTCTACACAAGTAATATCTATATGTACAGTTGCACATATTCCTTCTAAAATTGTTTGAATATCAAATTTATGTTAAAAATATTCAACTGGATACAATTCACTAGGCTCTTTTAAGTGCTATAGGAGTTGGGGAGAAATCAGCAACTGTAATTGGGGCTACCTTTCAGGTACAATAGTCTTGTATCAAGCCTGTCATTAACTGTTGTTACCTATCCAGTATCCAGCTTGTTTTGTGATCATGATGTCTCTTTTCCTCAGTGGTTTTTGAGAGATTTAACGGGAATGCTTGGAGGTGTCATGTTCACATTCTACCAGGTATGTTGTTCTGCATATTGTAGGTTATCCTTGTTTGCACATGCACATTTTCAAAGACATAGTCATCTCCAAAAGCATTTTTATGCATAAACACCTTGTGCTGCACTTGAAAATAAATTCATCTCACACATTCACAAATTGTTAGCATATATATGGTGTTTAATATTTGTTATACCCAAGGGTCTCTGTATTGTACCGACATTTTTCACAGGGTGCTCAATTTTCCGTCATGAAGGGGTCTGTTATGCATCTATACATTCATCAATGACAACACACTTACTCTTGCGAGTTTTTTTCCTTTCAGGGCTCAAACCTAGACAGCAATGCCAAAATGTGGCGTTTGGTTGCAGATCTCATGAATGATCTTGGTACTGGTCTATTTATTTTCCTTGCATATAAGAAATACTTGTTGTCAATATTCACGGCTTTTGATTGAAGTGTCTCTAAATAACTGTTTTGCTGTCAATATTCACGGCTTTGGAATGAAGTGGCTTTTGATTAATTTTGGGTTGAAATATTATTTCTTCAAACTACACAGCCTTTGCTGTTGGTTTATTGATCCTTTCATTCAGTTGAGAGATTGCTTGAATTTTTTTTTAATGATAACTGTTGTCTGTTGCAGGAATGTTGATGGATCTTGTCTCTCCATTATTTCCTTCGGCATTTGTATTCATCGTTTGCTTAGGGAGCTTGTCAAGATCTTTTAGTAAGTCATTAACGTTTCGGCATGTTTGGAACTTAGTTAACAGTTAAGATATCTCTGGACTAATAGGGAAAATTAATTTCAATATATTGTTAGTTAACAGTTAAGATATCTCTGGACTAATAGGGAAAATTAATTTCAATATATTGTTTTATACAAAAGCAGATTGTGCCATAAGTACCCAAATACTAGCCACTTTCACAACGACTACTCGGACAAAATTTTCATTTTGGAAGGACCTAAAACTGGTTTTGCTTAACCCAGGGATTAGGGAATTCTATTAGATTGGATCATTGCCTTGTGGGCCGCAACTAATTTTGGGTACTTCAGTTTGTATCAGTCATTTTGGTGAAATTGATCAACAGTTTGTGTTCTGTTTGTGTAATTTACTCCGCTTGCATTTACTATGCCCAAATATCCCTTTTAAACACATCTGTCTTCATGGTTTCTGCTTACATTCTGTTGTTTTAGCTGGTGTTGCTAGTGGAGCAACCAGAGCTGCTTTGACCCAACATTTTGCTCTTCAGAATAATGCTGCAGATATATCTGCAAAGGTAATTTCTAAAATATTTTCGACCTGTTTTCTTATGACTAGGGTTATGTTTTGTGTTAAACACTTAAACTTATCGAACAGGTAAAATCATAAGAATAGCTTAAAAGGAAATGGGTTAAACAAGTCAAAAGTTGCCATTGAGTATTCATAATGCATAAAGCCTCTAAATTATTTTATTAAAAAATTAGTTTGTTTTGAACTAATAATTTTTTTTAATCATACCCATCACACTAGTTATTTGTTAAAATATAGTAAATTTTGGACAAATTGGGTTAACCAACCTGTTACCACCTCCAGTAAATACCACATATGCATCCTACAATCTTACCATGTTTATGTTCTCTGATAGGAAGGAAGCCAGGAGACGGTTGCAACAATGATAGGAATGGCTTTAGGAATGCTTCTTGCACACATTACAATGGGACACCCAACGATCATATGGTTCTCATTTTTGTCTCTCACAGTGTTCCACATGTATGGTTAGTTATACTTCTACTTCACCATTTCAATATCAAATTTCATTTATAAACATATTGTACCGAAATTAATTTCGTGATCGTTCTGTATTTTCTGTTGTGGTGGTTTGTAGCTAATTACAAAGCTGTTAGGTGTCTTAACCTAACTACATTGAACTATGAAAGAAGCTCAATTCTTTTGCTGCATTTCATGGAGACTGGTGAAGGTGAGATAAAGGACAATACAGCCTAATATTATATAGTTTTGTAATCATGATCAAGATGCGTGATAACTTAAGCTGTCTTGTTGCATTGTGCAGTTTTCTCCCCAAAAGAGGTCTCAGTGTTGGAGCATGTTTTACCATTATGGGTCAGTTCTTGGAACTCAAAAAGTACCAAATTCTTGTATACGCGGGTACGCTTAGGTGTCAGGGTTTCCTCACTAAGCAGCCTGGAAATGTGAGTTTAGGAGTACTTGAAAACTTTGAACCTACTGATTGTGATATAAAAAGAATTAAAATATGTGGACATGTACTTTACTGTTATGTCTTTTTCACTTGTCAACAAACAGGATGGAGTTATTAAGTTCTGCTGAATCTCAATACGAGAAAGGTTGAGATTTACCACTTCTTGCTTATAATAATATTATATGCCAAATGGAATACTTATATTAGTTACTGCTGTTTGGGTTTCAGCAAAATACTTGTTATTTAAGAAGAAAGGAATTATCAGCATTGTTATGCATAAAGATTCAACTACTGGAGATGTCTTGCAGGGGTTTATCCATGCTCTTGTCATGGCAAATCTTTTAGATCACAACCCTACATCCATACATATGGATAGCCAAACATGGATGGACAAACACTACGGAACTTTTGTTTTGAAGGTACATTTCATCAAATTAAATTTACTTTTTCATATCATTTTTATATTATTACTTTTAAGATTACATAAATATTTCAGAAGTTTGCCAGAATTTTTTATTCCGTATTACAACTCTTTTATATTTCTATGAGATTGCAATAATAGTGAAGCCACCAGAACTTTTTAAGTTTTGGTGAACCAGAGACGGAGTGTTATTCAATTACTTTAATTCTCTAGCTAAATTTAGCCTGTTGATTTCTGTTTCGTAATTTGACCTGGGCATAATTATATACTTACCTTTTTACTATTATTGTCAGCTTCAATCATCCGGTTGGAAAACAGAGCGTCTTTTGTCATCATCAATTACGTGGAGGGCAAATTGGAGCCGCGAGATTCCTGATAAAAAGATAAAATAGAAGATTTCACTATACAGACAAAATTCAACACTTGTCCACTCTGGATGATGAAAATTTAAAAGATGATTAATGAATTAGGTTATTGAAACCATATTAGTGATTGCATATTTGCATGGGCGTCGATACTCATGATTGTAGTAATGTTAATATTAGCCCCAATGTACGAGATACAATGTTTAATTATACAATGACAGTAAACTTGGAGCGTTTCATATTTCCATTTTGATACTTTTAAGGTAATGCGTTTAATGTTTTCGCTGTCCAGATGACGCCATTAGAACTCCAACAGCCACAATAAACATGGATACCATGCCTACAAGAAGTACATATGTTCTCCTGGACGATTTATGGTATTCACCGAAAAGGAGCACACCCCAAAAGGTACTCACAATTGGAAATGCCTGAAATAAGTTAACAACAAGATCACAAGGTAAACATAGACATGTTTGTGGTACGTTTAGCCAAATGCACTGGTGAGTTGTACAGTACTGTTCAGAATTGCTTTTGAACACTACTCCACATCACTGGGAAGTGTCTTGAAGGGTAATTAGATGCATAGACGAGTTGTAAACTAGAACCTCTCAGTGCAGTGTGTCTAGCTAGTAGCTACAACTCGACATGTAATTTTTGCTAGAGGTTGCAATTTCGACCCATTTATGGGTAAATGGTTTAAATTGACAGCTATAATGTAAGGGTTAAACATATCAAAAAGAGTTAGATTGTTTTCAATTAAAAAAAAGAGTTAGATTGTTTAGTTGCAGGTTTTCCCACCTCTAGCTATTATTACATGTTTGGCCTGTTAATTGACCTATCCACCCTGTTTATTTTCTCACCTCTAGTTGTAACGATGATTGGAATTAGATGAACAGATTGGTTGTACACTAGAATATGTGTTGATTAGTTGTGCCATAAGGTACAACAATGCCAAGAGCCATAAACTTATACAAAACTTTAGAGCTAACCTGAACTGCATCAGCTGCAGCATAACCAGCAGCTTGGCCTCCCATAAACTGGAGACCATTCCCAAAACCACACAAAAAACCAGCCAGAAATGCCCAACCTCGACCATTCCAGTCGTTCAAATACGCCTTGATCGAAGATTGAGGCAAGTTGAACGCGGGGCGGTAAAGGAATGTGATGTTCAAGATAATTGCAATCACGAAACCCGAGCAAGAAAAGTAGAAAAAAGTTGTGTAGACACTTAAATGAGGGACGCCTTCATCCAGTGTATGCCATTGGTCATTCGTGGCAAGGTTAAATGCTGGCGAGAAAAGAGAGAGACAAATTCCGGCAAAGAAACATATGGCCAAACCAATCAACGTGCTTTTCCCAAATACCTATGCACAATGTGAATAAAAAGTTTTAAAAGGCCCGAAAATTGCTAAAACAGGAGTCCATTCCTATAGAACACACAAACAGGAGTTATCCTTCAGGAGCGGAAATGTATTAGAGATAGAAAGTTTCATATTTGTCAAAACAACAATTGACATCAGTGGTGCATTCAGGAAACAGGTATGAACTTCTTTATCAAAAGCCCAAGTTTTCATTTGTTATATGATTAGGTTCGGGGCCGGACCGGAATCCTTAGTTTAAAGAAGTGTGTGGTACTCAGAAGTATTCATGTCCCAAAAACCAAAGCGCAAGGCTCACGCATCACGTAAGCGAGAGGCTGCTCACTGTACAGCCAAATAAGCTCTATTTATAACCAGAAGTTGTGTCTCTCTGCTGTGTTTAACACATCACCCGTTTTATCAGGTAAACATTTCACATTTTCTGCATCCCTTTAGACTTTTTTTATACAAATATAAGTCTCCTCTAGACCCTAATTTTGATCCAAAAGTAGACGAGGTGTCACCTCAGACCCCTGATGTGATTTCTTTAGCGCCTCGCGCGCCTTTTAAAACCAATCAGGGACTGTTTATATCGGCTTTTTTCATTCTTTCATCTTTATTTCTGGTTCCAGTCCGGTTTAAACCTGATCAACACCTAGCAACCACACTAAACATATCAATATATGTGTATCAGATATTCACATAACCTTGATTGCTCTTCGGTTCTCAAGCTCAATAAGAAACTTGGCAGTTCCTGCCTTCGCTTTCTCTAATTAAGAAAAAGATTATTAAAATAATAATCAAAAGTTAAAAGCAATGTTTGGAGTAGAAAAGTTGAAGCTTTCTTACTTGAACTCATGTTTGATCCTTGACTAGTTATCTGTCAAGAATCGTGTAATCATGTCATTAGAGTTTGAACAGGTAAACGATTGTTTCCAAAGCAAGAAGATATACCCTTCTGTGCTTACGTGAAGAACTTCTGTTTGGTCAAGCTTTGCTTGGTTATCTTTGGCGTTTGATGCATGCACCAAAGATCCAAGACAAACAGCAACCAAGAAACAGCCAACACCCGGGAAAAGTATCTCGGCTCTGTTGATCTTGTCGTCTAAAAAGTAATTGATAGTTGAACCTATGGCGCCGTAACCAAAAAAACCCATCAAGAACTCAATACTGCGATCCTATACATGTTTCAAAATAGTCTTTTGGGTCCATGTTAATGTGGAGGATGTGATGGATGATGATGATACCTATAACAACGGTAATGCTTGAACAAATCACGTTGGTTACTGATAAACCGACAAATGCCCAAGCATATTGTGTTGACAGATTTCCGAGGCTCAAAACTACCCCGCCCGCCATTGCAAATAGAACACTTGGCCAGTTATTCTGCAATATAGCATGTTGCAAACTTTTGAACAGTGCATATAGAATTCATTGAATGGTTTAGGTGCATGATAATACCTGAGAAAGCTGGTCTAGGAAATTGGGCATATTATCATCAGAATGGCCAAACTCCCCAAATGTGAAAGCAATTATGACAGCAGCTAAAAGATTGGTGATTGTGTAATCGAGATAAGTGTGTTGAGGAAGTCGGCCCCGTCTTTCTAACAAAGTTAGAATGGCGGGCCATGTTCCTAAGAAGAAGAGTGCGAGCAGCATGCATGCTATCGCTCCTCCTTTGCTATCGACTACATACATCTTCAAAACTGAACCGAGTCCCTCTGTTGTAAAAGTAATCAAGAAACGAGATTCGGAGAAATCCTAAAACCAAAATAACAAAAAGATTGAAGTGTAATGTAAAACATGAGAATTTATCTTCATTAGTCCAATCACCCATAAAAACTGTAAAGCAAATAGCAAAAAGGAAGCAACTTTAAGAATCTTGAAAGAACTTAAGAGGTTAAGATTGATGAGAGAAACAACAAGTAATAAGTTACAGTTGACTTTTTTACAGGTCAAATGCAACAGAAACTTCAAATTCATCAAGTGAGATATAAAGTGAGACTGAATTACTACTTGTCAAAGAAGATAAATGGTTACATGAATGACAACAAACTAAGATAACTTGATATTGAAACAAGATGAATCTCCTAAGAGATTACAGAACCCAGAAAATATATAAAAAAGTGAAAACATTTTGGTCCAAAATTGTTCGGTTTTACAAACCATATTGACATGTTTGCACTTTCGCAAAAGAAACAAGATTCATACAACATATGATATATTATAACATGATATGTGATAAACAGTTAAATATAGAGGTTTGAAAAGTCTGATATTATCTAAGAAGAAGAAGCAATATGAAACATAAATAAGATGATTCTCCTAAGAACAGGACTCAAGAACAAAGTTGAATCTTTGACAAAAAAGAAAAAAAAAAGTCAAACGCACCATGGCAGAGGAGCTCATTGAAAGAATCTAAAGAAGCAATGAACAAGAAAGAATCTACAGGTTCGTTTTTGCAATAATTAAGACCCCACAAAAAAAGAAGAAAACGACACTATGCCAACCAATTAAGGACCAAGAAAATATTAAAAATATTAATATTAATTTTAGCACATCTAGAATATTTAAGCAACTTAGAGTATTCACATTCAGGTGATTACTCATCACTATTTTTATAATTACATTAAATAATCGGTATTTTTTTATTAAATAATATTTTTTATACATATATTATTATATTTTTTCTTATTTTTCACTTATAATTACTTTCAAAAATATTAATTAAAATATAGGGTTTGAATAATGTTTCTCAAACATATAGATAAACAATAACATTATTTGCAATTGGACGGAGTGAGTGAAAAACCCAAGTCTGAACCTGTAATTGTTTTTATTTTTTAGTTGATTAGTGTTTTGCTAGGTGATTGTTTTATATTATTTCTCATCCTTTTGAGAAAAAAGCACAAGTAAACAAGATATGAATTTTCAAAATATGTATGATTTGAAATAAAATAGTTTGTAACAAACTATGTGGTCATTCATTCCATATAGCTAGGTGAAAAACCTCCAAGAATTTATAAGGTACACAAGTTACTTGATAAACTTATTACTTAGTGTTTCATTTAACTCCAACACTTAAGCACTACGAATACTGATCATACGAGTACCGGAGTTTGCTCATCATGAGACCTCATTCAGTCATGCTTAGCGTGAGGCCTCTCAATCATCCGTCTTCTACATTATTTATTATTCATTAATATTTTATCTACGTTTGTTTTCGTTGTATTTCTTCTCATTTTTATATTATTTTTACTCTATCATGAAAAGTATTATCATTGTCTTTTTGTCTTATATTTCACTATCCAATAACGGTGATATCCAACACCTTGACCAAAATAATCGCATATTACATGTACATACGATCTTCCTTGAAAGTTTTTTTCACATTTGATAGGATGAAGAAATTACTTGAAATATAATAAACCAAACCAAAAAACATGATATAACCTACTATATATTTGATATGCTTACGTAGTTACATTACGTACAATTACTTATGCAGTTCGTAGTTCTCTAACTTACGCTTTATATAAACTTACATATCAACATCTTGGAAACACATGGCCAAACCAACAATAAATATAAAACAACCCAATGAATCTATTAAATACAGGCCCAGAATTTCAACTTATTCCTATTGTTTCAAGTTTTAATTTGATATTCAACTAATAAATTCTTATATCTTTTACTCCCTTTGTTATCATTTTTTTTCCTGTAAAATGTAACATTTTCACCTTTTGATAATTTTAAGGTCCTGTGTTTAATGTTTTCGGTGTCCAGATGACGCCATTAGAACTCCAACAGCCACTATAAACATGGATAGCATGCCCGCGAGAAGCACATATGTTCTTCTCGACGATTTGTGGTATTCACCAAAGAAGAGCACTCCCCAAAAGGTACTTACAAGTGGAAGTGCCTGAAATGAGTGCACAACAAGATCATAAGGTAAAAATAAACATAATTATGAAATGTATTCATATGAATTAGTGGGTTGTATAGTACTAAATAATAGACATCCAAACACTACTAAGAGGCTGTCAGACAACCTTGTGCTCAGTCATTAAGAGATCTGACCAAGCCTATGAATCGATCAGTATATTTCTAAAACTTACCTATTAAGAGGTTTTATGAACCATTAAGAGGTGCTTTTTTAAGTGAACTAAACACACTCTACCTCTGATCGATGCAGAGTAGCCTCTTAATAAAATCATTAAGAGGTTACCAAATAGTCCTTAAGTATGGATGGTAACAGATATGACAATTTGAAAATATAATATTATTATTTACACTAGAGTAACATTTTGAAAGGAGCACCTCTATAAAATAGACTCACCTGAACTGCATCAGCTGCAGCATAACCAGCAGCCTGGCCTCCCATAAATTGGAGACCATTCCCAAAACCACACAAAAAACCAGCCAAAAACGCCCACCCTCGACCGTCCCAGTCGTTCAAATACGCCTTGATCGAAGATCGAGGCAAGTTGAACGCGGGGCGGTAAAGGAGTGTAATGTTCAAGATTATAGCAATCACAAAACACGAGCTTGAGAAGTAGAAAAAAGCTGTGTAGACACTCAAACGAGGGACGCCAGCATCCAACGTATGCCATTGGTCATTGGTTGCAAGGTTAAAAGCGGGCGAGAAAAGAGAGAAACATATTCCCGCAAAGAAACATATGGCCAAACCGATCAAAGTACTTTTCCCAAACACCTGAAATCATGATGACAAAATGTAATATGTTCATTGCAGCTTTCATATGCAAACGGATTCGAGCTAATAAATGACTAAATGTGTTATGTAATGTGTGACCTTGATTGCTCTTCGGCCCTCGAGTTCAATAAGAAAACTTGCAGTTCCTGCTTTGGCTTTCTCAACTTTATCACTTCCATTCTCCAAATCTTTTTCTGAGAATTAAAAAGAAAGCTTAAACTCATGATCAAAAGTTAAAAAGTTAACAAATTTAACCGTTTCAATCTAAGAACTTTCAAGTGTTCTTACTTGAATTTGGGTTTGATCCATTAGTAATTACTCTGTCAAGTATTGTGTAACAATGTCATTAGTACTCCAAACTAACAGGTGAAAGGTTTGTAAACAAATAAATAAAACATACCCTTTTTCACCCGCGCGAGGATCTCCTAATCCTTCAAGCTTTGCTTGATTATCTTTGGCGTTTGACGCGTGAACCAAAGAACCAAAACAAACAGCAATCAAGAAACACGCTACACCTGGGAACAGTATCTCGGCTCTGTTGATCTTGTCGTCCAAAAAGTAGTTCAAAGTCGTACCTATCGCCACACAAAAACTCAACATCACAACCTCAAAATTCCTTTAAAATAGTCTTTCAATCTATATTTACATAGTGATGATGAAGATGATACCTATAACAACAGTAATACTTGATGTGATCACCTCAGTTACCGATAAACCGACGAATGCCCATGCATACTGTGTTGACAGATTTCCCAGACTTAAAACCACCCCACCTCCCATTGCAAACAGAACACTTGGCCAATTATCCTGCAAAAGAGAGTACACTAATTTACATCTCAACAATACAAGGGTTGTTCAAAAAGCTAGCGGCTTGCGTATCCGAGCCAAGGTAGGCTCAACTCGTTAGCTGGCTTGTTGGTTCGCTCGTTTGGCTCGTTCAAATTAAAGCTTAAACTATCACCCGAAATTAAAATTCACTGTTTAATCTCAAATTTTACTATAAGCCAATATTCATATAGACGATAGCCATATCACTATTTTAACATTTTTCTAGTTACAAAAACAAATATGAAACTATAAAAGATCATCATAATCTATGAACAATCTTTTTTATTTGTAGACTGTCATTTATTCAACAAGTTAAAATAAACGAATTAACAAGACATTACCTTTCGTTTTTATATATCAATGTGCAAAAAAATAACGAACTAAAAAAGCTTAAAAATGAGCTGTGCTAGCTCATCGTCTACATTTCAGCTTGTTAACATAAATGAACTCGTTCGTTTACAGTCCTAAACAACACAAACAAGATTCACCGAAACATTTCATCGAACAATTGATATGCACAAACTTTACCTGAGAAAGCTGCACAAGAAAATTGGGTTTACCATCATTGGTATGCCCAAATTCACCAAATGTAAATGCAATTATAACAGCAGCAAGAAGATTAGTGATTGTGTAATCAAGATACGTGTGTTGCGGAAGCCTCCCTCGTCGTTCCAACAACGTTAAAATGGCAGGCCATGTTCCTAAGAACAGTAATGCAAGCAGCATACATGCTATTGCACCTCCTCTGCTATCAACAACATACATCTTTTGATCTTGAAATCAACAGTTGAATCGAATCACTATGTTTGTGTAAGTGATCAAGAATTGATATTTGATGAAACCCTGAAATTAAAATCGTAATGGTGTTATTGAAATTTGAAGAATCTTGAATGAATGTAAGTGGTTAGAGTTGATGAGAGAAACTGCTAGTTATACGGGGTTGTTGATGTTATCAAGAAGTCAAATGTAACATTAACATCAAAATCATTAATTGCCCATGATATTTGGAAGTTAAAATTGCTAAAGAGAGAATATTTCAGAATCTTGAATGAATTTAATGTAAAAGATGCAATTCTACGGTTATGTTGACATTCTTCAATAAGTCAATGCAACAGATACTTCGAATTTGATAGTGTATTTGTAGAAAGGTAATATTTTTTAGAAAGTTTTGAATGAATATTGAGAAAAGAGTCGATTTGAGTAACAAATATTTTGTTAAATTGGTCGATTTGAGTAATTTTTTTAATAGTTGAATGAATATCGAGAAATGCTAATTTATAATGTATCCAAATGAGTCGGCACCACCTAGCGTCGTGGTGCAACCACCACCTAGCGTCGTGGTGCAACCACCACCTACTATCAAATACAAAAGAACTTAAAAAATAATAAGAGATATTCAGAAGAGAAAAATAAAAAAAAATGAATTACCAAATCAGAAGAGAAACTTAATCATATGAATGAAAATAAACACATATATCTTGTCTATGAAAGTCAGATGTTGACCAAAAAGGTCAAACTTCAGACTCAACATAGAGAGGAGCTCAAATTATAAACTAGATAAGTGACCGTAAATTTAAAAAATATAAAGGTACAGAAAATTAAAAAAAATACAGAAAAATATACAAACTACATAGAAACAAACACAACATATATAATAAATCTTGCTAATAACAAAGCTATTTTTAAAACAATAGGATTAATTGATTAAAAACAAAATTGCATCTTGATCAAATGGAAAAAAAGTAAAATAATAATAATAATAAACCAACCATAACAGAGGAACTCACTTCAAGAAATCCAGAAAAGTAATCATAAACTAGAATAAAAAATGTCTATCGCTCCTTTCCAAACATGAGGCTAATATGCAGCAATAAAAGTGCAAAAAAAACAAAATAAAATGATTTGATAAGTCTATGTGAAAAGATAATATACTAAAATGATCACATATATGAACACATAAACAAGATGAATCTCCTAAAATCTAAATAATAAGATTCAAAAACAAGTTGCATCTTCAAGTAATCCAAAAAAACCAATAATAAATCTGATGAATTTCACAAAGATCTAAAAGTACCTAACAATCACCAAATTCCCACAAAAACACAAAAGAAAATGACATGATGTGATAATACCAACCAAACAATAAAGATTACAAAATTGGGGCTTCAAAACCAATGCAATCTTGGATGATTACCTGTATATGGTAGGTCAGAGATGGTGGTTCAAGATTTCTTGAAGATGAACAGAAGTTATGATGATGATGATGATGATGATGATGATTGAACCACCATTGATGTTCTTGTGTTGCAGTTGCAGGTGTTTAAAGATCCAACCTTGGTTGTTTCAATTCTGTAGAAGATGAAGTTTTTGAAGTTAAATAATGAAACAAACGGTGGTTTGGAGAGAGGTGTGAGTCTGCAAAGATGAATTGTTTTCTTGACTTTCTTGTTATTCTGCCAGATCCTCATGGATTCCATCTTATGACGTCAACGGAGAAAAATGAAAAAAATAATCTCAACTTAATTGGTTGTTTGGTGAAGCGTTTTGTGAGATGCTCGTTTATGTTTGTTTATTTCGTTTATTTTAGCAAACTAAGGAACATAAACATAATTATTTTTTTCATTTAATTAAACAAGAAACATAAACACATGTTTGTTTATGTTTATATATGTTTAGGAAGAATTTGAATGGATAGATCTTGAATAACTATATAATTGAAAATGAAGTTAAAACTTGTACTAGATCTTAACTTAAAGAAATTAATAACAATGCATATCGTATGATATCATGATTAATCCGACATTTGCACGGCCTGATTTGAGTTCATTAGTTCAATCAGGTGTATTGTTTTTAACACCCAACGACTAAAACACTTGTTTAATTTTAGTGTATGTTTGGCAAACCAATTTTTTTACCAATTTTTGACTTATTTGAAAAGTTAATAAGTCAGTAATTATGTTTGGTAAATGGTTGAAAAGTTGGATTTAAAGGATTGAAAAGTTGATTTTGAGAAGTTAAATGGAGTTACTTCTCAAAAGTTATTTTTCAAAAATAAATTGAGTAGCAGGTGGAGAGAAAACCGGTTTCTGGACCGAAATAACCGAACTCAAACTGATATTGAACCGATTTAAGAGAAATATGTTATGGTTAAAACCGAACCGTCTGTTATGAACGGTTTGTAACCCACTCTTTAAAAATCGGTTAAACCAACTGGTTTCAAACCAAACTGATCATTTTCTATTTAAAAAAAAACAGTTTTAATCTGATTCGTGTTTGGTCAATGATCCCCTGATCAACTGGTTTGGGAAGATTCACCCCAGGACTTTTCAAAGTGAAGATCATAGATTCGAGTCTCACTTGGTACAATATGTTCCAAATGGGTCAGATATTTTACCTCAGTTGGCCTTTGGGTGGTGGTTTCCCCTAGAATGGTGGGCGGGCCGGCTCACCAGCGTTGTCTGTGTTCGCGGGTGTGAGTGACCTTTCGCAATTGGCTTTACCCGGGTGACCGGGCTTAAAAGTATCCGTTGGCCGTTCAAAAAAAAAAGTCCGATCCAAGTTTGCCGGTTGTTGACCCAAATCAAACTGTTTGGAACCGAACCGGTTTTGAAAGAAAACCAAAATGTGCACTTCTAAAAATGAGCAATCAAGAAGATAATCTAAAAAGACAAAGTTGAGCTGTGAATACCTTCACAACAGCACAGTAACACTTGTGTATAATCTGAATTTTAAGCGGCGGTTGCAGCAGATCGATTAATCTTGTGTAGTTATTATAGAAAAAAATTATGTGGTATATGCCTTTATGCCTCCTTTTTGGTGGCAATTTTGACAAAATAGAATTTGACAGTCATAGTGCTTTATTATAAGTGGTTAACATATTTCAAATGAATATATTTAGTGTGTTTGGTTCACATAATTTTGTTTTTAAAGAAAGTGGAATTTGCTAAGAAATTAGATTTAGAAATTTGTTTTGTCAAAAAGGATTTATTATGTAAATTTGTTAAAAATAAAATTTCTCAGAGTAAATTAAATTCCTAGTGTATTTAATTAATAAAATACTATAAAATCATTAACATTTATCACCCACATCATCAACTGTAAGTCACATTAGCCACCAGACATATGCACCCACTGCTTGCTCACACGCCATTGAGTGTGGTGGTGCCTACTTTGATGCTGGCTGGAAACTGGGTGGTTGGCGGCGGTGGCAACAAGGTAGGGAAACAATGGCGGGTGGTAGATGTGACAATGATAATTGAATTCCTTCACAATTAGAGAAGCTTCACAACTTTAACTTCAAATGAATCAACAACTGTCAATGTTTGCAGCCACAACCGACCATGAGACCACCACCATTCCACCGTATAAGGTATCTTCAATTTAGCTTTGATCTGGTGGGCTTGTGCCCATTAAAGGTCAACCCGGTGCGATTAGGTCCAAAGTCTTTTTGCACCATGACACCGTAGAGGGTATCTTCAATAAGGTGGTGGCCATGAGTGGGGCAATAACGATGGGTGGTGGATGCAGCAACAGTGAGTCGTCGAAGATTCCATTGAATTCCTTTACAGTTTGGGGAGCTTTACCACGCTAACTCCAAATGAATCAACAACTGTCATTGTCAGTAGCCAAAATTGACCATGAAACCACTACCATGAAACCGTGGAGAGTATCTTCAACTTGGGTCTAATCTGGTGTGCTCATGCCCATCAAGGGTCTACCCGTTACAATTGTGTCCAAAGTACCTTTTGCAATATAGAGGTGTTTACTGCCACACCTTAAACAAAGCTATGATCCTCCTTCTTATCACTATTACTCTAACTAAAAAGCGTTCTAATGATATATTTATGCTTATACATTATACATATATTAATGTTTTTATACCGATTTGACGTTGGTTTGCCCTTGAAGCTTGAGCTTCAGGCCTATCTAATGGGTTTTTTATGGTTGCAACTCATATTATGACCTGAGAGGGGGGAATAAAGTTACACCATCAACAAGATCCTCATAGGTTTCTTCTTATTACGTCAATAAAAAAGTCAAGCTCATCAAGTTGTTACTTGTTAAAGAACTTAAAGCTCCTTTTTAATATGATAAACAAGTCAAAGATAACATAATAAATCAACTATAACCAGTGTTACCGCCTACAATGGGTGTTACCAGACTCTTTAACCGTCACGCGCCAAACCGCCCCGACCCAAGATGCAGGAGACAATGTGTGCTCTACAACGTTCAAGGTAGCTAGACGCGGGGTCTAAACTGCTATCTCTACCCCACTTTCACATTATGTTATTTACCCATATTTTTAACGCAATGGTCATTATTTGTGGGCTGACCACCACTATATGGACACAAGAAGGATTGTACCCAAGTCTTTTAATAGACATTCAAACACCCTTATCGTGGGGCCATCTATGCGATGTTACATGTTACTATCTAAAATATCAATTTTTTAAGGTTACTTGATTTTATATATCACTATAGTATTGATTTGATTTCTTTAGTTAAATTGGTTAAAAACTAACTAATCATTGTATGTTTCCTTTCGCTTTTGTACATGCATCTCTGAAAATTGTACTTTTCTATGTTTTATATCGTAATTTATATAAAATAAAATCATATACAAATTGATTTTTATAATGCTTTATTATTTTCATATGCGTTATCTTACTATAAACTTTATTCACTTTATTTGAGCTTGTATGTTATTTTAAAATTTTAACGTTAGATAATTATTAAATATTTGCTTCTTAATGATTATAATCATATAAGAAAACTTGTTATTCTGATAGTAAATAAAATAATAAGAACCAATCTTAATTATGAACAAGATGATAACAACAATAGCATTTGGTATTTGAAGGAATGATGCTTTTGCCCAAAAGTTCAAAACTCCATTGGAATTGTCGTTGGGATTGATCATTTTATGCATATTCGTAACAATAAATAATAGATTCATGTAATATATGTTAGGATCGAGAAAGGGTGTTTAAACCTTACATGTATATTGTTACGCCATTGCGTTAAATGCATACGAACAAAGTAACGCGTAAATAAAACTTTCAAGAAAAAAAATGACACGTATATGTACGTCAATATGCATGTGCGTATGAGAACTAATAAAAAAAATACCAACTGCAAATAAAAGCAAGTTATATCAATAGTATAAATAGAAAAAAGATTTTATTATTTATAAATATCCATAAACCTCTTTATATATATTTTTGAAGTATTTTATTTTTAACAATGTTTAAATACAAATTAAACTATATTTTAACAAATTAAGTCTCATTAAATATTTTTAATAAAATATTATTTATTTCTAGAAAGAAAGTTATCTTGATTAAAATGGTATTAAATGAGAGTTATTAAGAAAAACTTTATTTAAATCAAGATTTTTATCAAAATTGTAATTTATTGTGCTGGTGACACATGACAATCCTAGATGGCGTCTAGATGACGATGACGTGAACATCCAAGAAAAAATCCATGTCCCACATAAAGATTTTGCTTTATTAGATTAGATACCCATATACCTCTGATTAAATTCACTAACTTTCATATATTTATAGAATTCAACCCTTGATGGATTTCAACAATTGATCAAACAAGATCATGGTTGTGGTTGGCTTCTTAAAAATACTTATTTTTTCATTAACTCTCCCATATATAAATCTATATATGGGTGTAAATTGGATGCTTTATTTTAATAACAAACTCCTTGATTCAACTGATTAATAGATTTTACGTGCCAACATATTTACATATGTTTAAAACGTTTACAACTCAATGAATAAACTTTCTTGTTTATAATGTCAGTTTATTTGAGTTAATCAACTAGGTAACACAAAGTCAATAGACATGTTTAAATTACATATCATACATGATACATATAATTAAATCATGTAAGTTTACAAACACAAATTATGAGAGATGATTTAACTAACATAACTGTTAGTTATCATCCCCAAATCGCAGAAGTAGTGATGGTATAAGAATAAATTTTTCAAAAGAAATCTCCTCAATTTATTAAATATGACGAAATAAATCAATAAATTATTAAAACACATCCGGATCTATATCTATCCTCAGTTACTCACGTAATTCGAGCTTCTTATGGGTCTAATTTTGTCCTTTGCAGGATAAAAGTCAAACATCACTACTACAAAGTCAATAATTCAAACTTTTTGAATATCAGTATCTTTGTAGTCCTCTTTATTAATTTAAAATTGGTAAAAAGAGATTTCGAAAAGAAAGTGATTATTTTTAACATGTTTATAGTTTTAATCAAGATTAATCGTTAGAGTAATGAAATATGCAAAATAACTATGTAAATATGTCTAACCTCGTTACGGTAGGTATTAACCTTCAAGCTCTAAGAAAGAAGCGTCTATATACGCCCCGAAAAGATCCGACAAATGTGTCTTGGTCACATACACATTACCTATATTATATCACAAATTGTTAGAAAGGTTTATTAGTATACAAATTGTCCTACTCCTTGCATTAGAAAAAATATAAATATCTTAAAAAGGTTATTAGAAAAAAAAAGAGTAAAAAGTGCAGGAAATATTATACTTTCTATTTTAAAATAAGAGATATGAGCGAAAAGTGAAAATGAAACAATACACATTTTTTCATGTATTTATTTGAAATATAGATAAAAAGTCGTTTCAAAATTAAAGACGTACAATCATATAAAATAGAGGTATTTATAATTCTCTTACTTCGAAAGCTCCTATCATTTTCCATAATCTCGTGATAGCCAATATGTATTTATGATAATTACCAATTGATAAATATATATAATTTTTACAAAGAGCACTAACAAATAATATATATTCGAGACAACCAAAGATAGAAGTCGTATAGTTCTTTGGATATATATCTTTTTCCTCACGTCTCCTTCATTGACTATGCTTTGATGTATATTATGAGAAACTATAAAGTATAGTGAATGAATGCTAACGGCATCATGATTGTTTAATAAAAAATATATTATTTCTAAGTTATAACATAAGTCAAGTGAAGTAGTTAAAATTGACCCGATGAATATTTCTAGACTTCGACCATACTTATAATTTATCTTTGTATCGTTTTGGAGAATCTCAACGTTAACCACATTACGGCTTTGTCACCTATTGAAACTTTCATCGAAAAATATCATAGAGGTAGCAAAACGGGTTGTTAGGGTAGAGTGTATAGATTTAATGACAAAGTTATTTAAAATTAAGGTGATGCAGCTTCATTCAGGTCAAGGGTTCAAGCTGCATCTATGATGAGTGAAGTAAACTAGTTATGGTAGATTAGATTGATATGTAAGTTATCACTGTTAAAAAAAACAAAACAAAATAAGGGCTGGTCGGAAAACACCTAATATTTTTTGTTTACTTTTATAAAAAAATTATAAATATATATTTTGTTACATGTGATTATATAAACTATATTATAAAATTAATAAATTGTTTTTCACATCAAGCATCATATAGAGTTCCAGATCTATACTAATAAACCTTTACACTTTTTGACACATGTCATTACCACATTCACTCTCTCATTTATTTTTCCGCCTAAACTAATTATTTTATTTTAAAAAATCAAATAACTAATTTTCATTTTTTTCTCTTTCTCTCTCTATATTATAAATCTAAGTTCTTATTAAATCAATAATATTAAAAGACATTTTTCATTAAATAAAAACTAAATACTTTGATTAAAAAATACACGTTTTCAAAAACAAAATTTTCTAAAACTATGATTTTTTTCTAAAACAACGAGACTTTTTATAATAATAAAATTATTTTAAAATCATTCTTTTTATATATAAAATAATTTTACAAAACAAACGCGAAGTCTTTAAACAACAAAATATAGATAAAAAATGTAATTTTTATCAAAACAATAATTTTTTATAACGAAAGTTTTAGAAATAATATAACTATTTTATCAATTAATCAAAGTAACTACTCATATGTAATTTCAATTATATCTTATATCAAAATAATGTTTTACGGTTCCTTATTATTCATTAATAACTATTTAATATTTTTTAATTCAACCCGTGTAATACACGGGGTTGTACCCTAGTTTAGACGTACTTTACACATTCGACTCGTTTCACTTGTAAGTTTTAAGTTGTAACTTGTAACACTTTTTAAAAGCTTCATGTTTAACCATTAACAAGTAACATTCCAAAAAACCAAGCCCACATGACAAGCTCAAATTAGCTATTGGGTTAATAAGCAATTGGCAGCTTGACCCAGCATGACCAGTTGAGCCATTTTAGCCCAAAGATATTTAAGGTGGTAATTTTTGTTTCAAATAAATGTTGCAAAAGATCCCAACTATTTTTGTGTGCCCATGCATTAAAGCATTCACAGTATATTCTTTATTTTTATCCATATAATTACACTAAAAATTACTATATTTTCTCTCTCATTTTTAATTAAATAATATTTTTTATACCCTTATCATTACTTTTTTTTCTCTCCTCCACTCACAACCACTTAAAAAATATTAAAAAAATTATAAGGATTGAACAGTAATTCTTCAAATATACCAATCCACAATAACATTTTCTCTCTCCTTCACTCACAACCACCAAAAACCATTCCATATAATATACCAAACACACTCACACACTCACATATTATATTTATTTAGAAATATAATAAACTTTAGTTTTACGTAATGATACACGGCAGTAATAGTTACGTATACATATGCGTTTAACAAAATATAATGATTATTTTATCTCTGAGTAACAAATGATCAGAAATAAATCGCAAACACTTTAAATAATATATTGAAACGTAATTACCAAAAAGTAAATTCCAAAAATGAGTTATTGAAATTGAGCTAAAAACTGAAAATTGTTTTGCACTAATTTTTTTTTACTAAATGTAATAATTAATAATGTGGCTTTATTCAATATACAATTGTGCTTCTATTTTGTATTTTTTATAGATGATGTTTTAGAAAAAAACAAAAACAAAACGAAACAAAGAAAGAAAGCAACTATGTCGTCGTGGTTCATCTTTTATCTACATTTCGATCTAAATTTATATAAAGAAAAGTATTTATAGTAAATATAATTTTTTTTTCAATTGGTGTATCTGATACATGTAAAAATAAAAACTCTGTAATTCTATATTTATAAAGTACTAGAAGGGTGCCCGCGCAATACGTCGTGTCGATATTTTATATCCGACATTTGTTTCTAGTATTTTGTTATTATTGTAGTATTTTTATAAAAGTCTATTATGTTTTTTATTAGCTAAAAATTTAATACACCAAATAAATAGGTTCTATATAACTACTTGTACATTTACACATTAACTTATTGTAACTCATAAAATACACATCGGTTTAGCAAAAAGTTTATACTAAAATGTTTAAAAAACACAGGTTACAATTGTAGTCTTATTTTTTTTAAACGTGATAGATTAAAAGATGTAGCTTAAATCTTAAAAAAAAATTAAGGTTTTTTTTGTTTATGGGTAGATAATATAAAATTTTATGTAAGTGTTAGTAATTGTAATGTTATTATGTAACTAATTGTAAGGTGTAATATATAAATAATGTTATAAATATTATTTTATCCGAAAAAATTAATGTATATTATGCATTAAATAAATTAATTATTTTTAATGTTATGATATCTTAAAATATATTTCTTATATGCTTTATACACGGTATTATTTATATGTCAAGGTTTAAAAAAAATAACAAAATTATACATCAATTCAAGTTTCAGCCTAGAATTCCTGAAATAACCCTTCAACTTTCCAACAAAGCTAAACAGACCCCTGATATATTCACAATCTAACCATTTCAACCTCTCGCTCACAAATCAAAACAGAAACCCTAGCAACAGCCACTATCACACTCCACTCTGATCACAATCACCCTCAAAAATGGCGTCAATGGCGATCTTAACTCGTAAATGGAGACCCCTTTCAAAAGCACTTAACCCCAAATCAATCACAACCTACACATATCTCTCACAAGAACCTCAATTAGCCGAACAATCGCCACCACCACCGCCACCGTCACCGCCGTCTTCCACCGCCCCACTACCACCGAACCCCGCCACCGGAAGCCCACTGTACAACGAGAACTGGCGGAGCCCCATCCCCAACATTTCATCTTCAACATCCCCATCTCTTATCCCCTTAGGGTTTTCGCAGCTTCACCCTTCATCTCGAACAGAGGCTCTTTCGCAAACCCTAGATGGTGAGGGGATCATGAATCTGTTTGCCGATTGGATGACGTCACAGCGGTGGGATGATATCAAGCAGCTGTTTGAGTTTTGGATTAGATCGTTGGATAACAATGGGAAACCTAATAAGCCTGATGTGAGCTTGTATAATCATTACCTTAGGGCTAATTTGATGATGGGAGCTTCTGCTGGTGAACTGTTGGATCTTGTTGCGCAAATGGAGGGTTATAAGATTGAGCCTAATACGGCGTCGTTTAATCTGGTGCTTAAGGCTATGTGTCAGGCTAAAGAGTCTGAAGCTGCTGTGAAATTGATCGATCGGTGAGTCGCTGATGTTCTCGTTTTCGCTTACTTTGATAGTGTGATGTTAGAAAATAATAGTACTTTGGCTTGAAGTTAGCATATAGTTTATTATCCATATAGTGAAACTATGGTTGAATGCCAATGAGGGACTTGCTAGTTGCTACATTACGATGTGAACGTATGCAAAGCAGGTTAGAGTTTCATTAAGTCTTACATCTGCATATAATTTTTTTAAAAAGAAATTTGTGGGTGTAGACTGTAGTAGCTCTTTGCTTTCATTTTAGTTAAGAGACATAAGTTTAGATTGTACTTTGAAAAAAGCAATTGTAAGTATTGTAGTTGATGCATGATATGTTCCATGTTTGGAGGAAAAAAAGAACATTAAAAGGTGCAAGGAGTGTTGTATATACAAGAAGACTGATGTTAAAACCTTAGAAATATGAACTGGAACTTACATTAGTAAATACAAAATGGACTCTTTAAGATTTAAAGCAAACAACTTCTTGTATTGATGTGGCATTATTGGAAAAATAAGGACTTTGTATTCAGGTTTTAAGGGAAAGTAAATAAGTATATTAAAAGGTAGTATAGTATTGTAAATACAAATAGAGTTTGATGGTAAAGTGTATTGGTAAATACAAGTTTGATGCTAAAATATGAAGTAGGAGTGCAGGGCTAGGGCAACAAATAGAGACTGGATTACTTTTTAGAAATCAATTTAATTTCTTGTATGGAAATGGCGTCAAGTATTCTAAATCATTATATTGTGATATTTTCAAGTTCAACACTCCCTACGCTCTCATTTTGTCTGACTTCTTATACAAATTTGTACATAATTATTGGGAACCAACAGTTTTGTAAAAATATAAGAAATTCCCTCCATCTGGTTAAAAATAGCCAAAAAAACGGTGGTTTTCATTTGGCTATGTATTAAATCGATTTATATTTCATGTATTAGGATGATCCAAACTGGAAAAGAATCAAAGGTTGCTTTGCCTGATGAGGAATCTTATCACCATGTTGTTCGGTTGCTGCTAAGCCAAAATCAAATTGATGATGCATTAAAGTACATTGATTTAACCTTAAAATCGGGTTATATGTTGTCAGTTGACGTATTCACAGAGTGTGTGAGGAGCTGTGTTAATACACGAAGGCTGGATACATTAGTATCAATAATAGAGAGATGTAAGGTATGTTTTCTTTTATTCCCGAGCATTGTAAATATATCCCATATAGGTGAATTGCGACCCTGCTATTGAACAGGTTGTTTTAGAATTTTTTCTTCAACGGATCAAATGGGTAAAGCTTAATAATATATCTGAAAAGCAAACATGTCAAATGGTTCAGATGGATTGAACATCGCCCAAATCATCGTATTGAAAAAGTTAAGATTGCTTCTGACCCTGCATGAAAAGGTTAACATATATTTAACCCAAACCCATATCAACCCTTTGCCTAACCTGTCAATCCTGTCCAATTGCCACCTCCATTGTACATTTAAGATATTTTTTTGCTCTAACTGATTTAACTTCTTCTTTATTGGCATGTACTCTCAGAAAATGGATCAAAACAAAGCCTTATGTCCACCCTGGAATTTATGCACTTACATCATGGATGTTGCAATGCGCACAGATAATAGTGAGTTGGCATATTATGGGCTTGAATTTATGGCAAAATGGATTGCTCGTGGAGAAAATGCAAGGCCACCTGTGTTGCTTTCTGTAGACGAAGGATTAGTAGTTAATGCATTAACAACTGCTGGTAGAACTTTTAATTCTAAGCTTTTAGATGGCACATGGGCAATCCTTAAACGATCTTTACGCCAAAAAAAGGTCCCGAGCCCAGAATCTTATCTCGCAAAAATATATGCATATTCTTCATTGGGTAATTTGCAGAAAGCTTTCAGTACTTTGCATGAATTTGAAATATCTTATAAAGATTCTCCAAAAGAAACTGAAGAAGAATTGTTCTCTCCATTTACATCATTGTATCCATTGGTTGTAGCATGTTCCAAGGATGGATTTGCAACTTTGGATAATGTATGCATCTCAGTTCTTTTTTGGTTTCTTTTTGACTTTTATCTTCCGATTCATTGCTAACTTGATATTCCTAATTTATTTAGGTCTATTATCAATTGGAGAATTTGAGCCGTGCAGATCCTCCATACAAATCTGTAGCTGCATTAAATTGTGTCATTTTAGGGTGTGCAAATATATGGGATGTTGATCGAGCTTATCAAACTTTTAGTGCCATGGAATCAAGCTTTGGATTGACTCCCGACATCCATTCGTATAATGCTCTCTTGTGTGCTTTTGGGAAATTACACAAGGTTAAAATTTGGTGCAATTTCATGCTGTCATAAAATAATATTTTGGGTTATTATGCATGTTAGTGATGTTTTAATTTTGCAGAGGGATGAAGCCGTTAAAGTATTTGAGCACTTGGTAAGTTTGGGTGTGAAGCCTAATGCAAAATCATATGCACTTCTAGTCGATGCCCATCTTATCAAGCGAGACCTACAAGCTGCACTCTCAACAATTAGCAACATGGTAATCAATATTTTTATATTTTTAAGTTATGATTGATGATATACAGTCAAAAGTGGCAAGATGGGTTATAAGTCACAACTCGTTCTGGTTAAAAAAGTTTCATTTTCTACTACGAGTCAAAATGAATCTGCTCAGTTTGTTCCGCCAATTCCCTTTTGTCCTCTAAAAAAAGTTATAAAGTATTAATGCATTAATTATGAGTATAAAACAGCTTTATTACCGTTATAATAATAATCTGGATTTTTGAATGGAACAATTTAGGAGGTTGTATGCATTAAGAGTAGACTTTACTGAAGATCCAACTCATCTGACTTTTTTTAGTTGGCCTGTTTGAGATAAAAACAAGCTAAATTTGACCTTTCATGAGTAAATGAATGGTTGGAATTGACAACTTTGATATTAATATACTATATGTATATCAGATTATGATATAATGATACCATGCCCTGCAAGCAGGTGGTTGCGGGTTTTGAACCAACAAAGGAGATTCTGAAAAAAGTTCGTAGACGTTGTGTCAGAGAGATGGATTATGAAAGTGATGATAAAGTGGGCTCTTTTGCAAAGGATTTCAAAATCCGCATGGGTGCTGAAAATCGGCGAGATACATTATTTAACCTTGAATTTAGTACCGAATATGCATAAGAAGCTAGTCGTGCACAAGAGAGCCCCTAGTGCATTTATTCTTGTAAGGTTCCTAGTTTCTATCCTTTTATGTACTACTAATATATATGTATGTATTTTTTAAATATTTTTCGAATACACGTGTATCTTTTCATTTCTTTGACCTTTTAGAAAGAAAGAGTGATTTTTTTTGTGTGTGTGTGTTGGGGGTGGTTGGCTTTGTGTTTTTAAACTGTTTATTTGCCGAGTTCTTTACGATTTTAATAGGCTTGCAAAAAATGATTTGCAGGTATCCTCTGATGGGCTTGGGTACCTCTTGCATTTTGGCACCACCTCGTTTGCCAAATATATTGTTGCAGTTGGGGCAGCTGGTAAGATCTTTGAACCAGTGTAAGTTACTTGGTTTAATGCTTAGTTTGGTAGTAACGAGTAGTGAGGATTATAGTTCTTTTTTCTTTTTCTTGTATTTCTTTGTGCTTATCAAGTGCAACGACACAGTTGAATTTGTTTGTCAAAATAATCATAGGGCGATGCAAATCTGATATATTAGGGAGCTGAAAGATGTTTTGTAATTTCAGTGCTATGAATCATTGATGTTGCTTGTAGTATACCATGCAGAAATTTCAATTTTTTTTTCAAATATAAAAGGAGTGTTATACATCATAGTTCTAGTCTTCACTTAGCTTTGGCCTCAAAGTTAAGCTTGACTGAAGCAGTTATTCTTGCTTTAGACATTTTTATAGTTATTCAAAGGGGAAATCAAGAAAAGGACCCAAAACGGGACGATTTTCGACTAAAATAACAAGGCTTGTGACAGAATGTTCACAGGTTTGCAGGTGATATGTTCACGTAAGTAGCAAAGTGAGTTTTCGACCAATTTTGTTGTAACACTTTATTACATGTCCGTGTGTATGTCAACAATTTCGTTCCTTCACGTGTGTTTGCGAATTTTGCTTGTATGTGTTTACATGTTTGATGTATGCGTTTATGTTGTGTTCTTAAAAATATGCTTTTATTAGTAGATGATTTAAGTAAGGTTTTCACATATGTTTATCTGCGTTGTGTTAAGTTTTTGAACTATAACTTTGAAGAAATAGACGGTAGAGCATTTGTAACATGAGGAGCTGGAGCTCGCATCAACATGCCACATGAGCGCCCATTTAACATAAAACAAGATGCATAAACTATCAAAATGTATGAGATTTTTTATCTTTATACATATAATTACACTAAAAATTACTATATTTTCTTTCTTTTTTTCAATTAAATAATATTTTTTATACTCTTATCATTACCTTTTTTTTTTCTCTCCTTTACATATAACCACTTTTAAAAATATTATAAAATTTATAAGGATTGAACATTGATTATTTAAATATACCAATCAACAATAATATTTTTTCTCTCTTTCACTCACAACCACTCAAAATCATTTTATATAATACACCAAACGAACTCAAATATTTTTAGGGATTACACTGTGAATGCTCTAATGATGTTAGATGTTATGTACATAAGAGTAAATTGTTTGATAGCAAATAATATAGTTTTAAATATGCAAGATACAAACTTAACTTTTTGTGAAAATTTATCTTTTTATTGAAGTTAAATAACAAATATGGGTCTTATAAAAAGTTAGATAAATTTACTGTTAAAATGTATTTACTATTTAGATGAAAGTTTTACCCTTTCAACGCTCCACCCCTCTTGATAACGACAAACCATCGATCTACACTCCGAATTGAAGATTGCAGAAAAAATAAAAACAAATGACCCCATTTAAAAAGCTCATGGCTTGAAATTCGTTCAAAATTGACTTATTTGTAAACGAGCCAAGCTCGAGCCAATGCAAGCTTGCATTTAGCTCGTTTTTAAGTCTTTATTTTAATGTGTATTAAGTTATAACCAAATAGTAGGCCAACATAATCGTTCTAAACTCAAGTCTTACAACAATCTAGTGATACGAACCCATTGTTGGGTCAACGTCAATCTATGTTAGATTCGACCCAGTTGCTGTTTAGTGGAAATAAAAGATGTGGGAATAAAAGAGCAAGAAAATAGAAAGTGGGGTGTGATCCTGAAATTCAAGAAGTGGAGGAATGGAGACTAAACTACCGAGAGTTTTATTAGAGTTTATATTCTAGTATTGTTTAACTTTTGGATTGTCTTTGGTTTTATAGTTAAGTTTTTTAATCAAAATTATGGAGATTAGCTTTCTCGAATTGGCCAACTATCATGTTCTTTGTTTATTTCAATTAATCAAATTCTCAGTTTCTATCATCTAGGCTCATTGGCTCTCTAGTTTGGGTCGTATAAATTTAGTTATAAAGTTTGCATTTATGTAAAAATCTAGGCTCAAATTTTGGATCGTCAAAAATAAACGAGCTGGCTTGTTTAACAATTAGCTCAAGCCGAAGATGAAACTGGCTCGGCTCGCTAGCCAAGCAGCCCTACCCTAGTGAAGACAAACATCATTTTACCAAACTAAAAACACAGGCCACACACATCTCCATCTGACAACAAAGTTCCATTTATGGAAACAACATCAAATGGCAAAAGCTCTTATGAAAGGTAGTAAACTCAACAAAATAAAAACTCAAAAACAAGATCGAAAAAACCAGGCAACATTTTTGATAGAAATGTCGATATTTTTGTAGTTTTGATGATCCAAACCGATTGACTGACTGACTGAATGATTGACTTTGTTTTTGTATAGAAAGATAACACAAGAATACTTGTGAGAAAAGCTGGAAAACGCCCAAGTACTTCAATGCCTACAACTCGTGTCACCTTGGAATTGATATTGATCTCCCATCACTGCTTCTTCTCCTGAAAAGTGGTTAATTTTGTGGTATAGTTAGTTGTTCGGAATGCGCATAAACTAAAATGTAGACATTAACCTCCTTAAAGACCACTGACCACCTGCCCAGTGCAAAGTGCTTTCAACTAATCTCATTGGTTAGCATGGTACTGGTAGTTCCTATAAGTTAATTGGTAATAGGTTCTAACGGTTAAACAAAAAATAAACTAAAATGTAGTGCTAACCTCTGGTTCTGCTGGTTTGGATTCTTCACCCTTGGGATGGTTTTCGTCACCTGAAGACAAAATTCATGAATTTTATATCTAGAGGTGGCAAGATGGGGCGGGCCAGCTAACAGTTTGGGTTAAAAGGGGTCAGTAATTGGTACTAGTCGAAACGTTTTTTTGTCATTGGTATAAGAAAAGGTTGTTAACGAAAAATGTATTATTTATGATTACAGAAACAATATGCAAGAAGGGTTCAGGGTACCTCCATCTTCAGGCAAATCAGAGGTCCAAAGAGTGAGGTTGTCTCTCAAGAGTTGCATGATTAAGGTGCTGTCCTTGTAAGATTCTTCACTTAAGGAGTCCAGGTCAGCAATTGCCTCATCAAAAGCTTGTTTAGCCAAATGACAGGCCCTGCAATGGTTATTCAAATTAAATTTATAATCAATTCTTGTAAATTTCTTCAATAAGAAAGAATAGGTTACATAAAAGTACCTCTCGGGGGAGTTCATAATTTCATAGTAAAACACTGAGAAATTGAGAGCCAAACCAAGACGAATTGGGTGGGTTGAAGGGAGCTCCGTGTTTGCAGCAGCAGCAGCAGCCTGGAAGAACACATAAATGTTAAATAAATGGTGTTAAAACTATTAATCTCTTAAAAAACTGAAAATAAGATAGAGACTAGTACAATCATTATATAAATGGCAAATCATTACTGCATTACATGCGTAAAAGAGCAAATGAAATAAAAAAACATGCCTCATAGCCCTTCAATGACTGTTCGGCAGCATCCTTCCTTTCTTGGTCTGTCTTGAATTCAGCAAGGTACCGGTAGTAGTCACCTTTCCTGTATGCACATTGAACATGATAATAAGAGTTTAGAAATTATAACTTTCAAAAGATTAACAACTCACACCTAGGAATATTGAACACAATGCGGTGCTCTTAAGATGGAATGGTAAAATTTAATTCCTAACTTGTGATCTGATTAGAAGTTATATATTACATTACTTTACTGTTAGAAATTCAAAAGGTAAAAGTATGAAAAATCTGCGTATGTTTAGGTGGTTTTTGGTTTGCAACTTTGCACCCCGGATCACTATGGGTATGGGTTTAATAACATGATAAGACGAGTATGGGAAGAAATGGCTATGGATTTCTATACCCAACCCTTTAGATGGATATGGAAGATGCCCCATTTATGGGTTTCAACCTCGTTCCTCCAAACCTAATAAAAGCAAACATACTTGACACCATCAGCCCCATACCCTCTAACCAACCCCCTTTTTAGAAGATTAAACCATTTGCAAAAAACAAAATATGGACACCAAAAATCATTATGTTGATCAAAAACCAACAAAGATTAAGTACAACAATATGCTTATAACTCAACATGACTCACATCTTGTGGTAAAAAACAGTAGCTTCCCCTGAGCCAGAAGAGGGTATGAGATGCTTATCTATAATCTCAAGAATGTCACTGCAAATTTTGGCAAGCTCGTCTTCAACCTTTCGGCAATAACCCTTAATCAAGGTAACATTGCTTTCATTTCCTTTTGATTCCTCCTTTTGCTCAATTGAGGACATAATACGCCAAGATGCCCTCCTTGCACCAATCACATTCTTGTATCCAACTGAAAGCAGGTTCCGTTCTTCAACAGTTAGTTCAACATTTAGCTTTGCAACGCTCTTCATACTTTCAACCATCTCTGAGATAACACAAATCCAAAATGATCATAACTATGATATATACATGTATAGATGTGCACAATGAACAGTCCATATTTGTTACTTCAGTTGGATTAGGCCTCGCTGTACTTCTTTAATAGATTCAAGACATATACAATTGTTAACCAGTGTTTTTCATCTTGGAGCTGATATTGAACATGTAGATGAATAAGAAAAACTTCCAAATTGAAAACTTATTAATTATATAACATAAGAAATACTGACACTGATACTGGATCATAGCAGTCCAAAATGATCTTACAGAAATAAAGATCAATCTCACAACACAAATGCACGCTGAAAACACACCAAATTTCGAATGATCTGAACAATGTAAAGCATGCACAAACTCATGACATAGATACACACTCCTACATCCGAAATCAACATATGAAATTGATAGCAGAATACAATACACTGATCGTTTATGTACATCATGCACACAATAATGAATATGAAAACAATAAAACAATCACAAAAAGTTAAAAATCCAACTGACGAAGATGACACCAAACCATTAACACCATATTCTCAACTATATCGATCCATGGCTACATCACGCATTAATCCACACTGATCGAAACAAAATTCCAATAATCTAACAGCATCAGATCTATCTCACACACATCAATACACGAATTACGAAGTCCATACCATATCGCACTCCAAATTTCCAATTCATTCCAGCTTAGATTTAGCAACAAGAATCAGAACAACATTCCTAACCAAACTTCAAACTACCACCATAAGATATTAAGATCCATCTCAAAACACAAATGCGCATCGAAATAAACTGTGACGAAACCTAAATCAGAAGATGAAGATGATATATACCTTCGTAACGCTCGGCTTGTTCAGCGAGTTTCGCCATGTAAACGTGAGTTTCTCTTTCCTTTTCGTTGGACATTTTGATGATCGATTCTGCAAGTAAAATCGATCGATTGAATGTTTGAATGAATGAAGGTACAAATGTTGAGGGTCGAAGGAGCAAAATGATGATCTGAGGTTATTAGGGAATGACGGTGAATCTGGACCGTCGGTTTCGTTTGAAGAAATAGCGCGCAAATCGTGTGGTTATTTCGGGTACTCCAGATCCCATTCTCTCGGGACTATCTACTTTCTATTTATACACCACCTTTATAATATACTTGTTACTCCTTATAAACAGTTTTTATTACTCCTAATAAGTTATAACAATATTTTGGATCGAGAAAAGATATATTATCATTCATATTTTAAACTTTTGATATTTTGGATGGAGAAGAGACACCTTATTACTAGAATGTCATCTGACTTATTATTTGATTTATGCTTACCATTTAGGAGGAAAAAAGAAACCTCTCATACCATCAACACGTAAAAAAAACCTTTTGTGTCAAGAGAGTTTTCTTTGTATAATATTTCAGTAGATCTTATATCACAGACCATAATAAACAAAAAATCAAAAACATGCATCTAGCGACTTAATAGATTGTTGTTGTTTGGTTTATCCACTTAATTAGTCAAGTTGTCGTTGCCTGATGTTTTGTGATGTGCGTGCATCGTTGTAATTGTCACAACAAAACCACTTAGAATCGGAACTTTTAGTTATTTAAAATCCTTGATAACCCAATAGTTTTTTTTATAACTGCAAAACATTTACTCATCTTGAATTCTCACAATCTAGCACCTGAGAGAATAAAAACACCACACCAAGGATAACCCAATAGTTATCTAGTTGAAGGACCTATCACCACAAAAATGCAGTGTTAATAGATAGATTCTACGTATAAACATGTGTCATTTATTGCTTAATTTTATTGTTAATCATGTGTTTAACTGTGCAATTAATTGCGGTTTAACTTGATATTCAGTTATTTGATTATCTTTCGAACACTTAGATAGTTAGTTTGAATTATATATGAAGTTAAAAGTGTTAAGTTTCTAGACAAAAGGCCCAATTAAACACTAATGGTGGAATGAATTGATACGATTCTTTGAAAAAAGTTTGGAAAATTTTTAACAAAAGAAGAACACTCAAGCCATCTCCAATCTACACATCCTGCAAGTGCTTCCGTTTAAATCTCGAGCTTCTTTTATCTACGAATGTCTTGCCAAAAACAGAGTGTAGAGCTACTCACTTGACTTGTGCCTGGTACAAAGGGTTTATATTAGAGGCGTCAAAATGGACGGGTTGGGCAACACGTACCCAAGTAGGTCTAGTTGACCCAAAAACGTATTGCCAAATTTATTTATATTTATACAAAGAGAGATTGTGTGAAATACAATTACTAGATTAAAATTACTTCAATACAAATCTGTTTTTTTAATAAAATTATTTTAAAAAAAAAATTATGCATTTAAAACAAAAAATATACTCCTGGCAACTTTGGATCTGTTTTGACCTATTCGACATGTTCATTTTTTTACCATCTCCAGATAACAAAAACCGAACCAACCAACTTCATAAGTGAAATTCTGCATGATAGATGTAGAGTAGTTACCAGAGTTCATAACATCTGACAATCGAAGGAACAGTGAACCTTGTTTGATTGCAGGATTCATCTTCTTATAAACGGCTTTTGGCAAACAAGTATTCTCTGGTCACTGCCATTTTCAAGATCAATGACCCTTGCTTCCCACCGAATTTGTGTAGCAATTGAACGAGCCTTCTCTATGGACCCCACTTCATCCGAAATAACAGCCCATCCCTGCAAGAGAATGAACGCTTTGAGTTATATTCTGCAGTATAATCTCAGTTGACCCGTGTATTTTTTCTCTTTTTTCAAAATGTTATAATATAAGAGTGTCCTAGTTATGATTGTAGAAACGATACTATTACCAATTTATCTAAAATCTTTTGAATAAATGAGTAGGTGTGCCCCGTATTTAGAAATGTATAATACTTATATGCATACCTCGGGGCGTAGGATACGATCCATCTCCAAAAGTAAATTTGTGATGCTGCATTTTTCAGAAATAAGGTATGAAAGGAGCCCATTTGCGTGAAGCATGTCATATGTCCGTGGATAAGTGGGAAATGGTTCACACCTACAGTTAGATAATTTTCATATAAGCATATAGGACAAATAGAAGAACTAGGACTTAATTTGCTTCCATTTGTTGACATATAGGAGAACTAGTGGTTAAGAGTCTCAAATAATGGCAGCCTAAGTCTCTACATTTTCTTTATATGGATTTAGTCTGCATATTTTGTAAAAAAATCATTTCACATATAATAATACAACATCTTGCAGAAAATCGTGCAGATAAAAAGAAACTTAGAAAAGCCATTTAGAAGCCTGTCTTGAAATATTACTATAAAAATCAATCCTTAAACAAATTAGCATGTATTCGACAAATTTCCAACGACCATCGTTTTTTCATTTTTGTCTGGTTTTAGTATTTGTACTTTTCTGTGGTCATTAAAACATTGACTTTTTTCCCATACGAGTCATTATGATGCTTGTAAAAGTTTTTTTATCTGGTTTGGGACATCATTAGTATACCCAACAATCACCCAAATGGGAAAAAAACATATTTCAATGATCTAAATGTATAAAGAAAAAGTACAATGACTAGATGGGACAAAAAATGTTAAACATTTTATGTAAAAAACTATATTCATTGCGAGGATTAAGGTGTATGAACAATGGTCAAAACCATAGCATTGGAGTTGATTTCTTTCCAAAATAAAGTTCTACAAAAAAACCAAAAGCTTATATATATATATAAAGGAATCTGAAACCAATTTCTTACCAATCATGCAAAACACCAGCAAAACCTTGATCAAATATGACTGGGAGTGTATTACGAGCCCTAGTAGGTACAACATTCATCACCCAAACAGCTTTTCCTTCTTCCAAAAATGCAGCATTCAAACCACCATAACGCGCATTCATGTCCATCACATTTCTTATCATATTATATGGAGGTAATGGATCTTCATCACCCGGCCTTTTAGGGTGATCCGAAAAAATCAAGGGTGTAAGCAAAGACCAGTAATTTCTTAAAGCTGATAATGAAAATTCAAAGTCTTCATAGAATTCATCCTGTTGAATTCCTGCAGAAGTAATTCAAGGAATTACATCAACATCTTAGTACCAGTTGGCTGAATTTATAACAATTCACAAGAATAATACTTACCATAAATTTCCAGCCCTGCAGGGGTAATTTGGAAACTGGTAGATCTGTTTTGAATGGGAACCCAGCGTTTGCTGGTAGTCCCTCCAACACAAGATGCAAGTGGCTGATAATATGGTTGAATATCCTCTCTTTCTTCTCTACAAGGAGCAATCACACTCTGCACGCTACATTTGGGGAAAAAAATAGGTTTCAGTAATAAATTCCTAGATCTTTACTTAAAACAGGAACAAGGGATAAATAATAATAAACTGAAGTTGAAATGTATTACTACTAGCTTCACCTAGATAAGTAGCATTGTGGATCAATGGTTTTTTGCCAGATGAAAGTTTCTTCTTGCTGTGCTATGAAAGTCCAACAGATTTTTCGGGCAAATTCTTCGATTGGGCTGGCCATGCTTCCCTTCTTTGTACTTAATGAACTTCCATGTAAAACAAAGTAGCCTCCGGGCTTAAGTATCCGGTCAGCTTCAATAAGAAACAATCCATCTGATTCATGAAAACATTGTTAGAGAGTAAGATATCACCAATTTAGGTAAGAACACACATCAATACAAGATGAGTTTCACATCTACAAACTGAAGTACCTTTGTCATCCCATAGAATACCACATTCTGCACAGTGAACCATGTCATATGACAAGTATGGAAATGGAAGCTGCTTAGAATTAAAGTTGCCAATTATTGCTGGAAGACCTCTTTCAAGTGATATCTGAACTTGGCTACCGGTTAACTCATATGCAGCCATGCAAACAGTCATTAGTTTTAAAGAAAGCAAATGAGCCCCAAAGCTACCAAACCCACAACCAACATCAAGAACTGTGCGCACCTGTTGATAACATTCAACATAAATTAGAGATTTAGATCCAAGGGTTTCATGAAGCTAAATCCAGCTGGCATCTAGCCTCTACTAGTAAAGGAATTAAAAATGTATTCAAGAAGAGCTGTATGGTATATATTAACACTTACACCAGCTTTATGAAATTCCATATCATTCCCCAATCCTATCATCTCTGCAACTTGATGGGAGTAATCTTTGACACCATCAAACATCAATCCATCATCTGAATGGAAAGAAATTTGGTTCTCTTCCATTAGCATTAACCTAGAAGAAGATGAACGGAAAGGTTTTCAAAAGGTATTAATTAATTCTTAAAATATGTTAATGCATTAATCAGCTTCAGTCTAATTAAGAGGTTTAGGGGTTTCCAACACATTAATTGACATTTAGAACTAGAACTTGCTTCTAATGCATCCCCCTCTGTAAATGAATTGGTTTATTCATGAGGAAAATAACTTAAGATATCCAAGTTTTCATCAATTCATACAGCTTCATATGAAAATTTACCTTTTTGTCATACTCCCCGAAGAAAGGAACTGCTCTTTAGTTATCTTGACATTCTCATTCCATATTACATCTCTACCAACTGGCCAACTCAGGGGTGTTTTATAGTCTTTTGGAGGACGAACCAAACAGTAAGGTTCATCTTTTGAAACTTCACAATGGCGATCAAACTCCTCACCATATTTAAACCCACTTAACAGATTCGCGGACACATTGTAGCAAGGAACATAGTGCTCTCTTTCTTTCCCACAAAGCTTAATATCCTTCAGTTTACTAACTCCTACAGATAAACTAGTTAAATCCAAATAGTCATTTACTGCTTGCTGTTTTAGTCTTCGGTAGTTTGCATAAATGTCTGGTTTCACAGTCAATGTGACAGAATCGAAAGAACTAGAAGATGAACCAGACCAAACAATGAGCACAAAGACACTAACAGGACAAAGGATTAACCATATCCTTGGCAATCTAGGGCCAAATACCAAACAAAATTTTTTGATCAAGTGCCTTCTCATATCCAAATGTGCAATCCAATTCCACAACTTGAGTTTCAAAATCACTATCTAAAACAACCGTTTCGCCTTACATGACCAAAACTACGTAATAATAAGGTTGACCTATCATAGCAATAAAGCTCTCAGAACTATCACTTAGAATTGTGTCATCTTTCACACCGACATCGAATTGCACTATCTCGTATCATCAAAGCCCGAAATCGAGATTAAACACCCAATGATAACCACTAAAGTAGATGCAGCAACCACTGAGCCTCAGATTCCTCAATTACAGAAACGAACAATTTCCACTTCAACAACCAAATGCAGCAGAAATATCTTCACATCAACCTACAATTACCATCAGAACTTCGTATTACAACCTAACATAACAATAAAAAGATACAGAACATAGTCGCATACACAATTTAACAAGTGGAACCAAAATTCACATTTTATTAACAAATCGATACGGATCTAAACCAATCAAATACAAACACAAACAGAATGCAATAAATGCACAGTTACGCACACCAATATTAACATACGATATACAATGAATTAATAATCCATTAACGAGCGTAAATTGTTAGGGTTTACATGCAATTACCAGCGGTTGAAAGTGGTGAATGGAAGGTGATTACGTACATTTGTATGTAGATTCAGTTAAGCTTTTTGGGGGATAAAGGTGTAGTTGTGATTCACCATTGACGATGAGAGATAGCAGTTTCTCTCGGAGAAGAAAAAGACGCTGATTTCGGTTAATCGTTTTCGTTTTTTCAACGTTATTCAATGTTAACTTTTTACCTTTTTAGGGCTAATCTGATTATTTAAATTATTTTTATGTTAAAAGCAGTTAGCTCATTTAATTAGTTTAGGATTATTTAGATATTAAAAGGGTCATACCATGCGAGGTGACATCATCATATAGGCTTTATGAAGAGATGAAAATTGATTGCATGAATACCTATTTAATACGATCCGTATAAAATATAAAAACATATTTTATACTAACTGTATAACATTATGGACATCTTATATGATTTTCTATAAAATATCGTATCCCATATGACACAGTAACAGTGTGTATAGTATACAATTTAGTAAATGACATTTTTTAAGAAAACCAATTAAGCAATTTCATATGTGGTCGAAATTGTAGCATGAGAAAGTAAATCAAGTAAACCACACACAAGCGAGACTATGATTTTATATTTTTATTCAGAGAGATCCATTGCATGTCTACAAATCATTAAATCACTGCTGCGAGGACTATATACATATATTGATTGTTTAACATTTTATCATATTATGACAAAGCTTTTTAGATAAACGAGATGAGTTTTGAGATGTGCATGCTAATTCACAAAGTTATATCTACTAACAATGATGTTTTTTTTATATTTTTGAACTTAAAACTATATTTGGTTTAGCTAGTATTAAGTTTGATTACCAACAATAAAGTTAAGAGAGGTTGTTGAATGGTTGCTAACCTAATTTAATCATATAATATATACAAATATTTATCGTCATTCTTTCAGTCCATGTCGGAGTGATTATAGTTTGAGGTAGTTATAATTGTTGCATGTGATTATAAATCATTAACATTAATTATTCTGTTACTATGCATTTAATCCAACTATGGATAATATCCATAACCATATTAGAAAGAAAAAAAAAAGATAACACGCCCAAGATAAAAAATAAAAATAAAAAATATATAAAAAACAAACAATTGCTTGTTTAAATTATATTTCCAAATGTTAATCTTGCTTTTTAAAGTGGAATATATCATAACGGTTCCGATTTATTAAGAAAGAAGAGATACTTTGCTTGCAACCTGGAAAACGTAACTACCAAATTATAATGTAAAATAAAATTTAAAAAACAATAAAAATCAAACCAGTAGCACGAATTGTGTCTAACGCAAGTCTATTTCTGCATTGCCCAGCAATATCCAATCAATGTAGTCGGCGAATTCTCCACAATGGATCTACACAAGCAAATAAGTCTTTCCGGATTTGGAACTAAACAAGAAAAAAAAACTCGGTCTCTTGTTTAACTCGATCTCTTGTTTCACAAGGAATGAAACAAAATCGAGCATGCTCTCTAACGCCAACTCCCTTCACATCTCTGTAACTCTATCAAAGGAAACAAAGTAGTAAATCCGACTTGCGCAGGTTTAAGAGTTTTGGTCTGACTGATTGTGTGTATATCTCGCCCATGCATCAGTTTGGTTTTTCATGTCATTTAGACAAACTTGCACCTAAGTGGGACTAATTCAGCTCAATTATCTCCTTCCTATTTATATAAACAAGCACCCCACTTAGCTCCAAATTGAACACATAGCAGCTTGTGAAACTTTCAAGGAGAACACAAACTCAAATTATAAAATAAATAACTATGTCTAAAGTAGATGAAAACCATTTCCTTACCAAATTTACAGCAATAATACCCTCATCGCAAAACAAACATATATTTTATCCATTACACATAACTTAGATTTTTGACAACACAATTGTGAACATGTACTGAATACACAATTAGCAGTTTGAGGCACAGGCTCTAAGAGACTCGACAAGAATATCCTCATTTAGTGACCGGCCTGCACAAAGCAAATAAAATAATCTTTAGGGTAGTCCTTAGATTTACTAAAAAAACTAAAAGTCAAAGAACAGAATAATTAAGCTGGAACAAGTTGAGCAAGTTGGGTTCCGGGTCGGGTCACCCCCAAACTTTTATTGGTGTATTTTTAATCAACTAAAAAGGTTATCCTATTTATATTGTAATCTAATGTTTCTTAGATAAACCGATCTTAATGGTTATTCTGGTACACCTTAGCCAAATTTCAACTCATTTGACCCATTTTGCTTTTAGAATATTTCAAATTCACCTGTTTAAACTGTTGGAGAAGAAATATAACAAAAATCAACAAATAAATGGGTTGGTTGAAATTGTCATCTCTAGTGAGGACCAATCAAAAGGGTAGTTAAATGTGTACCTATGAAAACGATTTTATTAGTTCGTGTTTCTCCACTTCTCCATTTACGTGCAGGATTTATCTCATAGATCTCCCTCACAGCCTGCAAAATAAAATAAAAAATTTATTTTGCCATTTTTTAACTTGAAAATTTTAGTTAACAAACATACAAACAAAGGAGTTCTGTCCCGGACTCCCGGGAGATAAAGATGTTGCTCCCAATGAAAGCCAAGTAACTATAATATTTAATTAAAGTATTAAACAGGTTAAAAAGATTTAGTACTAAATATTACCTGTATCGTGTGAAGTTCATCAGAGTTCACAACACTCAGAACACCTTTGCAGCGGTACACATCCATGTTATGTTTCTTATCCCAAAGAATCTCCTCAAGCCATGTACGTACCTGTGACATTAGTGGAACATTATGATACAATATATGTTGCAGAATCAAATAAAATTCTTCTAGTAAAAAGAAAACAGTCTGCAACAGAGGTGACCATTTCAACCTATTTAGTATTTACCTATAATTTGGTCTATTTGAGTGATCAAACAGGTTAAGCTAAAAGATTTACTAAAAAGGAAATGGGTCAAAGGGGATGAAAGGCTGGGATGGGTTAAAAGTCATCTGAAGTGTATTCAAATACATAAAACCTCATAAAGTGTCTGCTTTAAGAAGAAGATTGTTATTGCAATAATATGATCTTTGTAATCATATTTAACAATGTCCAAAATTAGTATACCATCTCATGGTATTTCCATATAATACCCTACATCAATCGAACATTTAAACTAAGTGGTAAAAACTTGGTCTTCACAAACTGCAAACGTAGAATGAATAATATGTGACCATTTTTAACCCTTTAACTTAATGAGTCACAAATGGACCAATTTAAGATATGTTTTCTTGGAAATAGATCATATGATCCAAATGAGAAAAAGGGTAGCTAAAAAGTGAACACATCATATGGTCCAATAGGTTAAAAGTCGCCCAAAGTCCAATCTAACGCATACTACCTCATATATCGTTTTTATTTAAAAATGTATATTATGTTTAGGAAATGGAAAAAAGCGTGTCGACATGTCAGCCCAACCTGACCCCGGCTCATTTTAACACATACTAAAAACAACTGTTTCAACCCCAACTTGCTTAACCCAATCACCCATCTTTCCACCTCTACTACAAGTTACTGTTCAAAATACCTTATCAAGATCAACCTTGTGTGAATCAGAAATACACATAGTCCTCACACCACTATCATGAAGATCTTTAGTGGTTAGGTTTTTGTTTTCCTCTAGTAACTGTTCCAAATGAGCAGCATGCTGAAATGCAATAAAAGTCATGAGAATAGTTATAGCCATCCAAATTAATATATCATAACTAAGAGAAGAATAATTTGGACTGAAAAGGGAGGTCTAATCACTAACCGAAGCATCATATGCTCTGCAATCTAATACTACAGATATATCTATTTGACACCTCACCGAGTGAACAATATTAGCCAGCGAATTAATGCTAAATATCTCCTTCTCAAGTTCCTCTAGATCATCAGGAGAAACCAGATCAATCTTATTAAGAATAACAATATCCTACAACAAAAAAATAAGGCAATGAGCATATATGTAACATGGTGATCAAACATATTAGGGTAAATGTTGGTAAATATTACATATCACAAAAGGGCAGAATGTACATGATGACAGTTTAACACGCCTTCAGGATGAAACAAGTCACTTATTAGTGCGGGGCGGGTTCGACCGACTCAAAAACACATTTTTGTCCAGCTTTAAAAAAACATGTATATAAATACAGAAATAATAATCTAAGCCTTTGAAGAAAACAATTTAGAAGGCGGTATGCTTTAAATTAGAATTTAAGTGGCTTTCAATCCATTTAACATGTTCCCCTTTTTAGCAAAAGTTTATTTGACCCGAACCGATAGAAGCACCCCAAATCATCCTTAAAGTTTACGTGTTTAAGTTATGACTTACTGCAAAGGCTATTTGTAAAAAGGCTTCAGGAAATGTGGAAGAATCTTCATGCTTTTTGAGCTGAAAACGTAGATTTTTGGCATCAACAACCTGTCCAAAAATAAATTTCAGTAATGTAAAGACTTGAGTAGTCGTGTTTTAATAGCATTTTAAACTAGTTGTTTTTGTCTGAGTGTTTGAGTTATACCTTTACACTTCTAATAGGAAGCTAAAATTAATCATTTTAACTTTACAATGGAACAAGAAACTTACAGTGATAATCGAGTCAAGCTTAACTGCTGCTTCCAGCTGATCATCCAGCCAAAGAATAGATGCAAGAGGAGCAGGGTTTGCCAGCCCTGTGGTCTCTAATAATATATGATCCAGTCTAAACACACAACAATATTGTAAACCAAATTTTTATTTATAAGTATATGTAAGGATTAATGAGAAATATTCAAAAACTGCAGAGAACCCACTTACAGATTACACAATGCAAGTTAAAGAGATACATAATTACAAAGATGCAAGCATGAATCGTAAGGAACTAAGGAACACCATAAATCGTAACAATTTGTCAATTTTATTATGACATTCAGAGTCAATCCAAACTTGCATTTAAATGATAGATATGCAAGAAGATGCTAAGTTTAACATGCGTAACTTTGCACAAGTACTCCAAAATACGATATAGTGATGTCCTTCACATATTGTTAGATGAAACGAAAATGCTTATAACAGATTAACAGTCATGAAAAAATGATACAAAATAATATTCATCAGAATCACAAAAATACTAACAGATTTGCTATATGAGCTCAAACGGCATCACATAAAAACGATTACCTCTCCTTCCTCTGAACAAGTTGTTCCAATGCTTGAACTAGGCTGTGTTTGACAGTGCAGCAAATGCACCCATTTGCAAGCTCCACCCATTCTTCAACAAGTGCACCTCCTTCACCTTCGTTGATCATAGCTCTCTCAACTCCAATCTCTTCCCCAAACTCATTCAATATAACAGCTATCTTCTTCCCATGTTGTCCATTTAATATATAATTAACCAGCTAAAATAAAATCAACAATCAACAAACCAAAAAAAGAATTAACAAAGGAAATATCATTATCATCATCAAATGTCATAAAAGTTCATTATCAGAGATTCAGAGCGTTCAGAAAGTCCATTGAAAACCTATATCATCATTCTAATTGCTAACATATTCGACATCAAAACCCTCAAAAGCTTATTTCCTTACTCATACTTGTCTGTTGGCTAATTAGGGCACAATTTGCACAATTTGAGACGATTAAACATAAATAATCACCAGACCATACTCTTTTAGGGGAACAGATGCTACACAGTAAACAATAACAGAAAACGTGTGTTACAACAACGTTGAATTGATAGATTTGATTTAGCAATAGTACAGTGGATTTGCCGGCGCCGAGATAGCCGGTGATGACAGTAACACCGACCGGTGGAAGATCATCGACGTTTTGGTGGTTTTGAAGAGATCGATTGAGCGATTTGGTGTCTAGGGTTTCGTTGATCGCTATGGCGATTGGTGGATCTTCGTCTTCTTCCTCCATTTTCGTGTTCGTTTCACTGTGTGCAAAACTCAGGTGTGAAGAATGAAGCTTAAAGCCTTAAACCCCTCTTCAATTGGGGATTTTAGGATAATATTTGATTTAATCCATGAAATGAAAATATGAAATGGGTTATAGGGTTTAAGATAACGGGTTGGGTTCGGGTTAACAAGTGTATAACACGACTATCAACAATTCAATGACTAAATGAGTTTAATCTGTTTAACTTGTTTAGTAAACGCATCTATAATCTATAACATATAATAAAAGAAGGTTTTTTATTACACGTGTTATCATTCTAGCATATCAAAAGACACGTGTCATCATTTTAGCATATCAAAAAAATCAAATTTTCGCATCTCTCTCATAATAAATACGAAAATTATAAAAACAATCAATTTGACTTTTTTTTAAATATGTTAAAACAAATATATTTATATTTGTGTTTATTATCTCTCTCATATTAAATGATAATTATTGTAAATAAGTAAACTAAACTATTAAACATCTAAAATATAAATATTATTATTTTAATAATTTTTAATACATACTAAATTATATTATTTTATACTAATAATTTCTAATTTCATTATTTGTTATAAATTTTAAATACTCATTATATTTTTATTTCATCAATGGATAATAATATCTAGAAAATAAAATATTATAAAACTAATAGTTTTGATATATTTTATTTTTTTCACTCATGTAATACATGGGCCCTAACCTAGTAGCAAATATAATAAGGTTAACACGACAGTTTATGGTCCATTTGTCAAAACGATATGGTTTTATACTTTTATACTTCTATAAATAATAACATGTATTACTTTATTATTAAATGTCTTGATAAATAAACACTACTCTTATAGTGTATTTATAGTAAGTTATTGTTACAAACCAGTTCAATAATTTCATGGCCATATATCTGAATTGTGGTTAGACTTTATTTAACAACATGCATATTAGATAACACATGTATGTTGATGCATACATGCGAATGAATTCCTGGATTTTGATTATAATCCGATATAAATTGTAATATGTATAACTTTTATTTAATTGTGTTAATTCTTTGATACTATTTCTTAAACATGCGTAGTGGATCGTACAATTGTGACATTTTCTTTTGGTTAATTGGTTATATTTAATTGTGTTAAACATATCATGTTTGTGTAATTTGTGCTAATTAAGTTGGTTACAACTTACATGTAATAGTCTAGGTGTCATGTCGTGGTGTGTGACCGTTTATTATATGTGTTCGTGTTAGAGTTTAAAAGAGTAATACGTTTGTGTGACTGTATGATCATATAATTTTTACTAGTTCAACTTCAAACCTTATCGAGATAATACAAAATTACTACACATGTAACAACGGTGGGTCACAGTGGAGTCCTTAAGAATATATGAGTGTGTTTGGTATATTATATGGAATGGTTTTGAGTGGTTGTGAGTGAAGGAGAGATAAAATATTATTGTGGATTTGTATATTTGAAGAATCACTGTTCAATCCTTATAAATTTTTTAATATTTTTTAAAGTGGTTGTGAGTGGATGAGAGAGAAAAAAGTAATGATAAATGTATAAAAAGTATTATTTAATTGAAAAAGAGAGAGAAAATATAATGATTTTTAGTGTAATTATATGGATAAAGATAAAAAACTCACTGTAAATGCTCTAAGGTTGTAAACACAACCGTAATTTTATGGTTGTGACTTGTGATCGGTTATAATTTGCTACTTTTGTGTTAATTGGGCCTGGCCCAAAAGAAATCCAGAGTTAAGTTGTAGGACATAAAAAGAGGAACAAATCAACAATTTGGGGATTCATCTCCCCCTCGTGGACTACGACAAGAGTTCAAGAAGCAACAAGTAACATTGACTTTTAGTTTATCTATTTGAAGACAATAATCTACTTTTTGGGTTTCATTGTTTAATTTGATTGATTTATCTATCATGTCATAGATGATGGCAATTATATACGAAGAATACGAGAGGAAAATTAACTTTAAAAGAAGCAATGTAATCATATATTGGTCGAAAGGGAGAATGAAGATTTCCTTATGAGGGATGGAAATCTTATCTATCAATATGCGTTTTGTCTGGGTGAGTAACTCGCGAGATGAAAGTAAAACCGTAAGTTCTAGATGGGTAACCCATCGAGAGGAAATTGGGCAGTATTCTGATATGGTTTATGTGAGATGTTACAAGCAGCATACATTCCTTTCATTTTTTGTCAAAAATTACAGTAGGAGAAATTGCTCTAGAGTTATTGAAATTATATTTAGGGATTGAATTGAAGAATACAAGACTTATGGCTTACCTGATCCGACTAACCCATCCAATTAGGTTTCTAAAACATTATCTAAAAAGGTTTAACCCCATTCTTTGTGGATCTGCTATCCTAAACTCGAGTGACATGACAAAACCATCTATTGTGTGCTCGGATTGTGAAACCCCTACATCGTCGATATCATGACGTCACGTGACTTCACACGTTATCGTCATCCTGTCATCACCCGCTGCCACACGGTATCGTCGTCGTGTCATCACGTGTTGCCACACATTATCGTCTTTGTGTCACTCGCATAGTTAAGTCATTCATTATGTCAACTTGTACGGAGTCAACTAAGTTCACCCCAATTTGTTATTGTCACTCTTTTTTTTTCTCTCCTCTAATTTATCTTCTTTTTCTTAATCATATTCCCAAAATGATACGTATTTATATATTCCAAAAACTTAGGAATTAACTAGAGATGTGACTAGTATACATTAATATTGCTAAATAAGCCACTAATTTTAACAAAATTACATACTATACAAGTCTTTAAGTAATTAAATCGAGAGATATCTATTGTCCCACGTCATGTTTCTAGCATTCATCTTATATATACTGTAAGGTTGTAGCAATGTATTAATGTTGTATAACATATTATGCCAAATTAACACAACCTTATAATAGGACTGCGATAAATATATGATGCATAAAATAAGATAAACGTATTTGAGTTTATACGAGACAATGTAGCGTGGGTGATAATATATTAATTTAATATATACACAAATCATTTCCATATTTTCCACCACTTCGATCTTAAAAACCCCACAAGTTTGAACTTAATTTTGTGCCACTAAAAAAGTCAATTACAACCAATTTGGGCAACATTGTATAGTTGTATTTGCATAGTACACTTTTATTTATTTCAAACAAAATGTGAAGTGTGAGTACGTAACTTTGACTTGTGAGCATTCTAATGGCAGTCACACATGCTTGAGTGTTCCCACTATAATTCAAAACAATTTAATAAGGTGTTATAGTTGACAAGTTTTGCTCCTTTATCAAATAAAAATTTAAAGAAATATCATGTTATAAGATAATGTTTGGTATACAAAAATACCATGTGAAATAAAATGAACCGTTGGAAGAGAAAATAGATTATTATTTATCAATTAAATGGAATCAGTTATTGCTAAAAAGATTTCAATTTCTTTAAACACCCCAACATCATTCATCCGATTTCACCCTTCATTCCCATCGCCTCCACCTTTGGTCTTCAATGAGGTTGAACCCGAGTTTGGTTCTCGTGACGATATCTTTAAAATCTAAACAAAACACAAAGGTTGCGAAATCATATTAAAAGTATGCCACTATTAAGGAAAATCAAAATATTATACTATATCCTTGTATTATTTACATGGCAAAATGTATATGTTAATATAGAGATTAATTGGACACTCGAAGCAACCGCAACTACAACTCTACAAGCAGTCCTTTTATAAATATAATAATACTATGCTCAGTCGACTCCAATGTATTTTTGGAATGTGACATGTGTAGACGAAGTTATCGTTAATGATAAGGAAAAACTTGAAGAGAAATTCAATGATAATCACAAAGTAGTTCTAAATAAATCTTTATTTTTAATTTATGTATGATGAAAAGATATATCGAGATTTTCAAATGTCAGATACAGTTTTACAAAATCTAAGCTATTTAGAATAAATATGATTAAAAGAACTAAGATGTTATAAGATCAGGATCCTAATTCCTGATTAAGAACGGATTGTATCGGATTAGATTCTTGTTTCTTTGATTAAAATAATGGAAATAAGATCCATATATTAAGGACGTATAAACAATAGATACTTGACGACAAATCGAAATAAATATGTGAAATGTTTGGAGATTGTTACATTATGTCATTATTTCTGAAAAATTTTGATTTTTTTGTATATAATTGGATCTAATGGGCAACCTAGGAAGTTAGTCCTAATTAATTCGATGTGAAAATGCGAGAAAGTTGAAGTGCTAATTGAAAGAAAGTTGATTTGGAAGATTATTAGGAAGTATTTTAGTTTAAGTAGGAGTTTTTTATTTATTATTTAATTAATATGCTTATCTAGTTATTTAGTTTGATTTATTTAATTGTTTTGTCAGTTTATCTAGTTATTTAAATGTCTAGAAAGTAGGGATTTGAGTTTGAGTATGTTAAGTTTTGTTTAGTATAAATAGGGTGTTGAGGTTAATGTATTCTTTTTTTTAATTGTTTATTAATAAAGAATCGTAGTTTGATTGCTGCAAAAGGATTGCATCATGTTATTGAAGCTTGATTGTGGGCCTGATTCCAACAATTGGTATCAGAGCTTGAAGGCTCGATCAAGAAGGTGTTGGACGACCAATTCATTGAAGGTAATCATAAGCAACATGTGATTGAGCAGGTTTTTGTTTCTGGGAAATAGACCGAACAAGTCTGGTTCTCTAGTTAGTAGCAAGGAGATTGAAATCGATGGTGAAGAAAAACAACAAGACAACAAAAAAGTAACAGAAAGTAAGTAAGAAAGAACAAGGATCCATTGTGAATCCATGTGAAAGAAAGAGAATAAGAAGACGGAAGATAGATTTAAATCTTTGAATCTATATGAAAGTAAGTAAGAAAGAAGGAAGGAAGGAAGGAAGAAAGAAAGAAAGAAGAAAGAAACAAAGAAAGAAGAAAGTTAAAAGAAAGAAAGAAAGAAGAGAAAATGAGAAAGAAAGAGAAAGAAAGCAAGTCAAGCAAGAAAGAAATTAAGGAAGAGCTAATGAAAAAGAAACAAGAAAGAAATAAAGAAAAACAAAGCAAGTCAAGCAATGAAGAAAGCAAAAATCAAGAACGAGCAAGAAGCACGAATGATGGGAAGAAAGCAAGAGAAGAATGATCTAATTAGGATTAAGGGAGAATGTTGGAAGTTAATCCTAATTAGTTCGAATGTGAAAATGCGAGAAAGTTGAAGTGCTAATCGCAAGAAAGTTGATTTGGATGATTATTAGGAAGTATTATAGTTTAAGTAAGAGTCTTTTATTTATTATTTAATTAGTATCCGTATCTAGTTATTTAGTTTTTGATTTATTTAATTGTTTTGCAAGTTTATCTAGTTATTTAAATGTTTATAAAGTAGGGATTTGAGTTTGAGTAGGTTAAGTTTTGTTTAGTATAAATAAGGGGTTAAGGTTAATGTATTATGTATTTTTTTTATTGTTTATTAATAAAGAATCGTAGTTTGGTTGTTGCAAAAGGATTGCATCTTGTTATTGAAGTTTGATTGTGAGCCTGATTCCAACAATAACTATTCTAACGTGAATCTTTATAAGATTAAATGTTACTTAAATCAAAACTTTTTAATTTACTTTTTAAAAAGTAATGATTATAATATGATACATATTCCAAAAGATTAATTAATATAACAAAATCTAGAAGATCCTTGATCCTTTCACGATAATGCAAAACCTCGTGGCTTCTTAATTCTTATTCTTCAAGTTATTGGAGTATACTTCTCCAGAAAAATTCGGTTTAGATTAGACACGTTTTCTTGTGCTTTTAGTTAAAGTCAGAAATCCATAATTAACAATTCATATAAACTTGCATTTCACTCTTTACTAGTTTTATTTTATTTTGATTGTAACTTTTATAATTTTAAATAAATAATAATTAAATTGTCTGTATCTAGATATAGATATAAATATATATATATATCTATACTAATATAACTAATATAAGCATTTAAAGAGTACACAATTATAATTTTATTCAAAGTTTAAAGCACCTAATATAACTTTTTAAGTATAGGTTACAAGTGCATAATCTAATAGTTCTTAATTTACCCCTATTTAATACACTTCTTCTAAATTAATATATCATTTAATAGACATGAGATTATTTAATTCACTAATATTTTTATAACTAAATTTTTTTTTAAATTAAGTATTATCTTATTTTAAGTACTTAAGTGTATAATCACTAAATATTTACATAACAACAACAACAACAGCAACAACAACAACAACAACAACAATACACGAATATAATCAATGTTAAGGCAGGTCGAGAAAAAAAACTCGATGACACTAGTTGCATTGAGATTGTCAACCCAATGTATATAATAAGTATAAAAGATGATGAATAATGACGTTGTAAGAAAAAACCTACTTATTATTTTATTTATCCTTAATCCCCCGGATATCTTTTGAAACTAACCATAACATGATTTCTTTTAATTTATATTGAGTACCTAAAAATTTTGTAATTTATTTAAAAAAATTACACTTAAACCCTCTAATCAAAACTCAACAAAGAAAGAAAAGCTACATATACAATATGGAATTACACTAGAATGTGTAAGAAAATAACAATTTAAACTCATGAATGGTAAAGATCATACTCCATAGCAAAGTGTGGGTTCCCCACTTACTATATAAAACGTTTGAGAGGACACGAATGTAATTTTACTCAAAATTTAAGATAACTAATACAATTTATTTAACATAAGATACAAGTGGTCTATGCAATGGTTTCAATTTCACCCTATTAATGAACTTATTTTAATTGATAGATTATTTAATACACATTATTAATACATTATTAAATAATATAAGATTATTTAATTCATTGTACTAAATATTATCTTATTTATAATAATTTACTTTGACATTAAAATTTAAATTTACTATTTATACTTTATAACTAAATACTATTAAAATCAAATATTATTTTATTTAAATACTTAAGTATATAACTATAAAACATTTTAATATACTTAAGTATAAAACTATTAAACAAAATTTTATATTTATAAAAATGATAACATAATATTTTTAGGGACATGTTGGGTATCCTTGTAGTTTTTATGATAAAATTTATTAGTTGATTGCATATTATTTAATATGTTTTAAAAATTAACTGTAATAACAATAAATATAAACATACTACTGATAATAATAGTTTATAATAATTATAATAATGATAAATTTTATTACAAAGTTAGTAATAATAACAACATTAGATTATTATATTAGTTACAAGTTGATACCGGTTTTTTTGTCATGTTATTGTATATGTAACGATTTAATAGCAACATATAAATGTTCTACATTCCATAATAGTTTTTTGTTTGAACACTTTTAATATACATTTGAATTGACATCCATAACATTTTAAACACCACACATTTAGTAATAGTATCATAACGAATCATTAAAGCATGTGTAGATGTTTATGAGAATTTGAGTACTTGTAAATGATGCAGTTTGAAAATGATGCAGGATGTTGTAGTACTGGGTTGTGCGGCTTCCATTCAGTCCAAGCTTAATGTTGTTAAACTAAACAATTAATATAAAGACTTTACAACATACAAGCATTTTAAGTGGTTTTTACAGTTTTTTACATAAAATAAGTCACGGAAAAAAGAAGCATTCACTTGTTCATTTGTGCATTTGTGTACGACTCTAAAAATATATAATAAAAATGTAGTTAACAATATAATATAAATAATTAAAAAGAAAAAAAAATGTGTAACGCCCCTCTAAAAATGAGGGTGAAGCAATTACCTAAAAAAACCTTACCCTTAAAACCCAAACGTGTGGAAGGCAAAATTATGTTCTAGATATCCATAGAATCGAATATTTTTTCCAAAGTTATTTAATCGACTTATATAAAAATCAAAAAATAAATTTTGATGTGAAAGCCATTAATAATAAATCACAAGAAAGAGAAAAGGATAACAGACAAAAAAATTTATAGAGAAATAATTGAAAATTTCCCTCCCGACATTAAAAAAACAAATAAAATAAAAAAGAAAGAAAGATCAATTAAAAAGATAAAAAAATAATAATAACATTTAAACATATAAAAGAAAAAAGAAAAATCATTTGTGTATGTACGTATTAGCAAATAAAATGTATCCTAATGACATTCTGATGTCTTAAATTTGTCTTCTTCTCTAGATACGAGAATTAGAACCTTATAATCTCTATACTAATAAATATAAATAAATAAATCCAGACACTTGTCACCATTGTAGGTCATATAATAATTGGTTTTCTCGTTTCCCTCTCCTCTTAATTATGAATGCTATAATAATTTTTATTAATTAATAACTATCTATAAATAAAATTTCAAATATTTTAACTACAAATTTTTAAATGTGTAATACATGGGTTTATTCAATCCGTATAATATAAAATATTTAAGACATAACTTTTTATATTATAAACATGTAGTAGTAAATTTATTTAGTCCGTGTATTACACGAGATTGTAAATTAGTGAACTATGAAGTAGAACTAAAAGTAGATTAATTGAGTATGTGAGTTGTCATTCTAAAAATAAACAGAATTGATGTTTACATTTTAGAAAAAAACTAGAATACATTTGCTTGAAATAACACTAAATTAAATTACATGATTTGATATAATGCTTTTTATTTCTATTCAAAGTAAAATAATTTTTAATAATAATTAAACAATTAATATTTAGCGATAATAAATAATAATGCAAATTGGTAAATAACCATTGTCATTCTAAATTTTCACTTTTGTTATGAATGATAATTTTAATCATATAGTAATCATATATAGACACACAATTTACACTTATTTTTTTCATTTGATTTCACTTACAATATACTTTTGTTTCATTTTGCTTATAACAATCACTATAAGTGAAATCAAGTACGAAATATACATGCTTATGTTAGTGGGATTGTCATTAGCTACAAAAGTAATAGCTATTAGTGTTGTTGATGAAATAATAAAATATTAAAGTCGAATATCCTTTACTTTTTAAACAACAATACCCTTATTTTGGATAATTTAATAAATTATTTTTAACCATGTTTAAACCTATGTAGTTTTTATAAAGTATCTCATCTCTTATTTTGGATAATTTAATAAATTATTTAAGTATTATTTTATTTAAACACTTAAGTATATAATGACTAAATCATAATAATAATAATAATAATAATAATAATAATAATAATAATAATAATAATAATAATAATAATAATAATAATAATAATAATAATAATAATAATAATAATAATAATAATACCTAAATATATCAACGTTTAAGACATGTCGGAAAAGAGGCTCGATAACATCCGACGCATCACTATATATAACAAATATAACATATTACAGTAGCGAAGGTGTAGGTTTTTTAATGTTACCACAATAATTTTATTTTTCCCCAAACTAAGAAAAAACCTACTTTGTTTTTTTATAATTTACATTTAAACCTTTAAAGATGTTTTTAAAATTAACCACTAACAGTTTCTTTCTCTTTTTTGTTTTTTTTTTCAAATTGATACCTGCTCATTTTGTCTTTTTAAAATTTTATATTTAAGCATTCGAGTTATGTCAAATTTATACGTAATCACCTAAACTTTTTTTAAATTTTATACTTAAGATTTTGAATTATGTCGAATTTTTTAAAATCAATTACAACAGGGCTCATTAGTTATAGTAAAGTCATAACTTACGCATTTACTATTTTTCATCTCTATTGTGAGATATTTAATTTGTTTGTAGTATTTTTTTTCTATTACATTTTTATCAGCGTTTCGCACGTAATTTTTTTCGGATGGTCAGTACTAACGTATAAATCATCAAAATTAAACATTTCAACTTTTATAACCTACTATATAACGCGGGTCACACCCACCGATCAAAATTCAAAAACAAGATTTGTAATATTATTTTCATAAAAACTAAAAGAAAAAATTTGTAATTTACTCCGTATTTATTCCACTATTATTTCATCTTCATTTTTATACCTTCAAAATGTGTGAAAATATGACCTCCTATATTCCGGCACCAACTTCCAAATAACATCCCCACTTCCCCCTCTTCATCTCCGCCAATCGGTATAAATTCACACAAAACACACACTAATTTGGTGTATCTCCATTTCAACCACCGTGTGGTTCTTCACGCGCCACCGTCTACCACCACCACCACTTTCCTATATATCCAAAGTTCAAACTCATATATTATATATAAGTATATAATATATACATATACAACCAATCCGTACACACCATACAGTTGGAGTTGTCAGAAATGCTGTCGAGGATGAAAACGGTTGTACTATTGGCTGTTGGGGTTGTACTTTTTGTTCATGGATGCTTTGCTGATGGAAATATTAGCAGAAAAAGCTTTCCAAATGGTTTTGTTTTTGGAACTGCATCTTCTGCTTATCAGGTTTGTTCTTGTTATTATTTTTGTCTAAACATTTAAGGCAAATGCATAGAAATTAATATTTGAAATAATTACTCGATTTGTCAACACTAAGAGCATTCACAGCCTGTGTCTTATAATTATGTGAGTGTTAGTTTTTAAATTATATGGGATGCTTTTGAGTGGTTTTGAGTGGAGGAGAGAGAAAATGTTACTGTTTATCTGTAAATTTAAGGATTCACTGTTCAACCTTTATAAATTTTTTAATATTTTTTAAAGTGGTTGTGAGTGAATGAAAAAGAAAAAGTAATGGAAAAAATATAAAAATATATTATTTAATTGAAAGAAGAGAGAAGAAATGGTGATTTTTAGTGTAATTATAAGGATAAAATGAGATGTGAATGCTCTAACAGTTCGATAAGACGCTTTCGTTTGATTTTATAGAGATTTAACTTTAGGCGGATAAAAAAAATGTTTATAGTGAAATATTTCATCTGATAGTAAAACTAAATTTTGACGGTGCTGTGGGAGAAATTCAAAAAAAGTTTCTAGTTATAAAGGAATTCAAATTTCAATATTATTTAATTGTTGTGAAATATTTTGTAATTTTTAATTTTTCTAAAATTAACTGACCATTGTAATAAATATGAATACAATAAATATGAAAGTTGGGTAATATTTTTCAAGTTTAACATAAAGAATGAGATAATTAAAAAGAAGCCGTTCGTAAAAAAAGACATTCAAGAAAAAAAAAGTCATAAATAACAAACTAGTTTCATACCAATAAAATAATAATGAAACATGAGTTTTTCTTTATATCTAGAAAAAAGTACGAGGGATATTACTTATAAAATGTGAAAACTTAATTATTATTATTATTTTATAATTTTATGTCTTTTATAGGGGGTCCCGGGTTCTTTTATTAATGTGGTTCATATAATACAAGGATGTTAAGTTGTTTACTTTAATCTTTTAGATGTCTAGACGATGAAGTCTTTCTCAATTAAACATTTTTTTATTCCGGAAAATGTTAAGTTGAATGTCTTTGAATTTGACCTATATATAATTTTATAGAAATCTATGCGTAAAGAAATACTAAATCCTTATTATGTATTAACGTTGCGGTTATCCAATCATCTGGCGAATAGGACCCTCAGTCTTTTTTTAATCTATATTTCTAATTAATATTTAAAACCCGGTTAAATAAAAAAATATTAGATATAATGATATATAAAGTGTCCAAGTACATTCTGGTGGTAAGATGTATTCTTTTTATTAAAAGTATGACGGCTCAATTCTCCTAAGATGCATGTATAAGTGGTTAGTAGAAGTAGATTTGAAGTTATTTTAAAAAAGATAGATAAAATAGTTGTTTTTTATTAGGATATTATGTTTATGTTAGAGTTTAAAAATTACATTGAATTACATCATCTATGTAGAAATTACAATAATCACATTTAGTTGATTTGTTTACTTGATAGTATGAAGGAGCCGTGAAGGAAGATGGAAGGGGTCAGGCAAATTGGGACAAATTTGCTCATACATTTGGTATTGTTTCTTCGATATCCACTAGAACCATGTATTGAAATAAACTAAGTATTGATGTTGATCCCTAGGAGTGATAATCGTGTCATGTTGGTCGACTAGAACACCACCGATATATTTATCAGTGTCAAAGACATACTGGACACACCTGATACATTTTATCTAAAGACGTGAAATAGGTTGTAATTAAGTTATAAACTTGTTAAACAAATAGACCTTGTAAAATATATTGTTGTTTTTTTTAAAACAAGTTGACGAGTCGACTTGTTTAATAAAACATGTTACACATTTAAACTTAGACCTGTTTTCACGAACATGACCTCATGTTATGGGTCGCGTTACGAACTTTCAACCCACAAATATGGAGGGTCTAAGCGTCTAATTCCGATGTGATGCCAAAACAACAATAGGGTTGTATTTAGAAAGAAAGAAAAACAATTATAACAGGTGATGTTAAAAAAAAGTTAGAACGGGTTATATGCAATTCACACGGATGGACGATGTATCATTTTAATTTTAAAAACTCAATGTAAAATTACAATTTTGACCTTGTAAATTTGCAGGAAAGATAACTGATTTTAGCAATGCTGATGTTGCAGTTGATCAATACCACTTGTATGAGGCAAGTAATCTTTCATTCTGTTCTCTGTATCAAGGGGTTAAGTGTCATTTTCTAATTTATGAATCATGATGCAACAATATCTTCCTTTTAAGCAACTTGTCATTAGCACCTTGTCCATCCAATGGTATTCGCTTAACTAACCGTGCCACACGTTATGTCTATACGCTTGTAACATGTTAAAATATCATATATTAAAAAACGACCCATAAATTTTAGGAAAGCCAATCCGATGACCTTGGTTTAAAAGGGCTTGCCTAAGGCGCAAGAATGTTAGGAAAACACATCATGGTCAAACAGTTGCGACTCGTGTAGTTTTAGGTCAATTCTGGTCATAATTAGGGTGTGTAGGAAGTTTATATGTTAAACAATCAACGGGATGAAAAAACTAATGAAAGGCTTTACTTGATAAATATGTTGATATGTAAAACAAATATGAGATATGCAACTTCTGTTGCAAATAAAATTTATTTGAATGAACACACACGAGCATCACGCCTTGGTTTTTGGGACAAAAATGTTTTCAATTGTCTAGCTCGCTCTTTTTTAAACCTAGCAGACAACGGTTTATAGGTTTTATGTAAAAAGATATAGGAATTTACTTGTTTTGATGGTTCAAATATAGGGTGACATAAAATTGATGAAGGATATGGGCATGGATGCATATAGGTTTTCAATCTCATGGCCAAGGATTTTCCCAAGTAAGACTTTTCAATTTTTATATTCAATACTATTATAAAATCAAATATTTATTAAAAACTATTACTATTATTATAAAAGCTAGGTATCAACCACCTAAAAAACTAAATTGATACCTAGTTTGGCTTCCCAAAAATTTCTATTTACGAGAAAGTTGTTGTAGTCAATGTTCACATGGACAACAATTTGTTAATAGGAGAGTCAAAATTCACAAGAATTTGTTCGTTTCTACATGAAAGCTATGTTTTTTTCTAAAATGATTTACATCTTTTGGTTATAGTCGGTAGTAAAAAGAATCTGATCATAATTGTTTGATTAAAAAGCTTTGATTTTGGTACCGCTAATCAAACATAATTACTAGATTTTAAAACAAGAAAAGAATGCAGAATTGCACTTTAGAAGCTAATCCTTTGTATGTACTTAGATTAATGTGTGACCAAAGTTACTTCAAGTTAGACTCTAATGTGGGTTATAAGTCACATAACGTACGCTTGTATAATCTAATTAATTTATCTTAGAGGTCAAGAAATTGTGCCTCTCACTCGGTCAAGTGGCAGGTTTTGAAAACCTTAACGCTTTGATATCAAATTACTTTTACAGTAAAAAATTAAAAGGTTATCATAAAGTTACAGTTTAAACATTCACTTTTATGCGTACACATATGAACTAGATTTCTCGTTGAGTTAGTTTAGAGTGTTGATTTAAAATCAGAGTGTCTTGAAGTTATCCCAATGTAGATTTCTATAACTCAATTCAATTACTGAATCAATGTTTTTTGTTGGCTTTTTATATTATAGATGGAAGTGGCCAAATCAACCAAGCTGGAATTGATCACTACAATGCTCTTATTAATTCTTTATTAGCTCACAGTATGTATATTTTTCAAACTTTTAATATTATTATATAATTATTTTCTTATTTTTTTTATTTTTAAAGTTTTTAAATAATACATTAGATATCGAACCATATGTGACCCTCTACCATTGGGACCTTCCTCAAGCATTGGAAGACAAATATAACGGATGGCTCGACACTAGAATCATGTAAGTATTATTTTCTTTCTTTCATGCTATTTCATGTATTTATTTTTGTTTTTAAAAGATTAATAAAAACTTATTATGTTTAATTTGCGTGTTATTGTAACATAGTAACGATTTTGCAAAATATGCGGAGACATGTTTTGAGAAATTTGGTGATCGGGTGAAGAACTGGATGACTTTTAACGAGCCTCATACTTTTACGGTGCAAGGTTATGATGTTGGCCTTCAAGCACCGGGCCGTTGCTCTATACTTCTTAAATTATTTTGTAGGGCTGGAAACTCGGCTACTGAACCTTACATTGTCGGTCATAATGTCCTTCTTTCACACGCGGCCGCCTTTGATGTTTACAAAAGAAAATATAAGGTAAATTCGTTACTAAATAGTCAGGATCAGATAATAAAATATTATATAAAAATAAGTTTTTTTTTTATTTTTATCATGAACGTTTTAAGAGAAACATGTCGTTTTACTATTCAGGCGAAGCAAAATGGACGCATCGGGATTGCATTTGATGTCATGTGGTACGTACCAGGCACTAACAAAACCGAGGACGTTGAGGCGACCCAACGAGCCCAAGATTTCCAATTGGGATGGTAGTTTCTAAGCCAGTCTTATTATTAACTTTCGTTACTGTATATTACTGATCATAATATATCTAATATCTACCTAACGATATTAAGGTGTGTAGTAAAGAGTGTGTGAGTTATCTGTCTTGAGAAATTTAACATTTGTATACTACACTAGGTTTCTTGATCCTATAATGTTTGGAGATTACCCGACTTCAATGAGGACTAGAGCTGGAGATCGGTTACCAAGATTTTCTAAACTTCAATCCGCTCTTCTCAAAGGTTCATTAGATTTTGTCGGTATTAATCACTACACGACATGGTACGCGTGGCATAATTCGACTAGCATCATTGGCACATTTCTCAACGATTCTATTGCAGACTCCGGTTCTGTTACCCTACGTATGTCTTTTAAACACATGCCTTAACCTTTGGTTTATCTAACCCCTATTGCAAAACCTAGACTTACTAAAATTAAAAGTGTATTGTTGAGTTCTAGTGTTCTACTATAGAAGTCAACAACTCAACAATATACACCTAATACATTTCAAAAGTTTGGGTTTTATACTATTGTAGTATTGTTGTTAATTAAAACTCTTAGAAAACCCTGACTTTTTATATCGATAGTATATCGTTGAGTTATTCTATAAAACTCAACAATATACGCATAATCATTCTCCTGATGTCTAGGTTTTGCTGTATAATTATATTTCCATCGACACAAATAACAAACAGTCTAAGAACATGATTTTTTGTGCTTTTTCAGCATTCAAGGACGCGAAAGCTATTGGTGATCGGGTATGCAAAGTTTTACACAATGAGGGTTAACGTGTCACCGTTACAGTAATAATATTTTGTATATTGCAGGCAAATTCAATATGGTTATACATAGTGCCAGGAGGGTTTAGAAGCTTATTAAATTACATCAAGAACAGATATGGGAATCCTCTAGTAATCATCACTGAAAATGGTAGTTTTTCTCAATGGAAACATGTACCTTATGTACCACCGTTTATGCAGAGAGTACAACATGTAAAGCATTGTTGCTAAAATGTTTTTTTTTTCCATTTTCCACAGGGATGGATGACCCCAATAGCCCATTTATCTCCCTCAAAGATGCACTAAAGGATGAAAAACGGATCAAGTACCATAATGACTATCTCACAAACTTGCTAGCTGCCATCAAGTAAGCCCATATGGATAATTTAGGAGTGTTATAAGTGTCGTGCTTACGGGCTGGTGGCCCAATTTGAGCACGACACCAACTTAAAAATCATGTTAGACATATGAACCTAAACATAACATCTTTATTCACGGGTTGATACAGAAACAATAACTTAAATTCAACTTTTTTTTGTTTTTATTGTTTGCATATTTACACTTAAAATTACAAATTTAAATCACGTTTAATTTATGAAATCTTATGCCAATTTTTCTTTTAACTTGTAGATTTTGGCATAAAATTCTTAACATGTTTATTTATAACATAACCACAGTTTTTTAATAAACAAGGTTAAATGGGTCAATCTCGTGAATCCCAGGCTGACTAGAACACGGACTGATTAGCTAAACATGTTTGCGGGGTATACTAGACCAAACTGAAGTACTGAACCTATTTATACCGAACCAAAATCTATTATTTTCATCTTACATAAGTACATACATGTCGTGTCATAAAATCAGGCTATTGCTCTAGTACATTGATCATGCATTAGAGTTTGTAGAGTACATGTATCAATGTGTTAACTTGTTGTTTGGTAACAGAGAGGATGGGTGCAATGTGAAGGGGTATTTCGCATGGTCATTGCTCGATAATTGGGAATGGGCTGCGGGTTTCAGTTCGAGATTCGGGTTGTATTTTGTTGATTATAATGACAAGCTCAAAAGATATGCTAAAGATTCTGCTATTTGGTTCAAGAAGTTCTTGACTGCTGCTTAGAAGACTATGATTCGTTTGGATCACTTCTTCATGATATGAATATCCTTTCCGAAAATAAAAAGATTACACCCATTTAATTATTTTAGATTTGTTAAGATGGAAAATATATACATTTTATTTGTATTGTGTGTAAAGGATGCTCTTTAGTATAAACAAATAAAAAAAGGGTTTTGATCTTAAAATTTAAAACTCGTATACGTTTAATAAATGATTTGATGTAATATTGGAGGTGAAATTTAAAATAATAATAATAACAAAAAGGATTATTGGATTTAAATAATCTCAAGTTTCATTTATTGGCCGGGATTAATCCCAACTTAGTAAATGTTTACAGATATTCCCAACTTTGAGTTTATTTTTCTCCAACGATCTCTTACTAACTGAGATTTAACCCCGTTAGTTTTTTGATGACGTGGACTGTTTTTGTGGCCAAAACACTAAACAGAATGTTGAAATCTATCATCAGGTCAGTCAATTTAAAACTTCCGCACACCAAAAACCCGTTGATCTCCACCTCCTGATTTGAACCACCGAACTCGTTGGAAGTAGATTCCAGGTGATGATGAAGGTTAGACAATGGAAAACGGACCTAATTGAGACTAGGCGGTGCTGTATTTGAAAAATGACTCAAAGTTGGCCTCATTTTATAAAAAAAAAATAACGAGGGTTAACTATCAGTTAGTAAAGGATCATTGGAGGAAAATAAATTTAAAGTTAGGAGTGCTTGTAAATATTTCATGAGTTGAGATTAATCCCGACCAATAAATGAAAGTTAGGATTATTAAAATCCAATAACCCTAAAAATAAACACGTCTTACAATGATTTTCGGTCTAAATTTATTTCGAAACTATTGTTCAAGGTAGACACATTTAAAATTTAATGCGAGTAATTGTGCATAGTCATGTTACCTGGTTCTTCTAAAAGGTTTTTAATTAAAGTTAATAATAATGGCACAAGATCCATATTATCATAAATAAGCATTAGATTGATTGGTTGCCTTTTCAATTGAAAAATGTTTATTAGAAAATGTTAGCTATAAACATTTTATTAAACTAATTTACACAATAAAACTAGAAAAATAAATTATATACACACATTACATTACAAGTGAAAAAAAAAAGTAAACACGACAAAAAAGACTTAACTGAAAAGAGTCTTTGTATCATCTAGGATATAAGGAAATGTTTGCCTTTGTCCAACCCTTTCCGGACGAACTTATGTCTGCTGCTATAGGTTAGATTTTACTGAGTATGTTTATTTATACATACGTTTAACACACAAAGTTACTTTTTTCTACAAAGAGTACCATGGTGAACATTTGGTTGTATAAACTGAAACTGAAGTTAATACATAGGCAGTCCAAAAAAAGCCTGGGTTTTATTTTAGTTCAAAAAAGAAGCAACAAATTTACGTCCCCCATACAAATGGACACTCATGTGTTGATTTTATGGCAAAAATGACAAATATATTAAAATAAGAGTCTAGTAACGGAGCATGTAAGTGCGACGGCGGAACCAGTTGTAGTCGGGTAATAGCTTCACCGGGCCAGATGCAGCAATTGCTATGTCCTGCAAATCAACAAAAAATGGTATAAAAAATAAAAAAAATTAAACATGGTGTGTGACTTGTTAACCCATTTAACATGATTACAAACGTGTCACGCGTGTCATAAACATGTTCCTGTTACGGCATGTTTTAATCATGTACGTAACATGTCCACCCTTTTATGACTCAAATCTAACTTTATGTGCATGTCAAAAATTGCCAGGAAGAAGATTAACCTGGTCAAATATGAATCTGTTAGCTACACGTTTGATGGTGGCGGCATCCACGGCATCAATTCTGGCAAATAATTCGGCAAATGGGATCCTACGCCCATATGTAATCAACTGCAGAAAAAAAATCATATATAACAATTATAAATTTTACAATCTAAATCTTCCTTCTTTGGTTATACTTTGATGCTGCACTGTTGAATGACTTTATCACATCATAATATAGAAAAAGAACATAAGAATCTTGCCAAGTCACCAAGTTACAAATGTAGGTCTATGGAGTATTACAAGGATAATATCTGTTTTTTCATTGTGTTCAAACAAAAAATAATTATTAAACAAAAAAAATGAAACTGAATATTTTGTAACTGGAGTACCTGTCGACCAATGTCTTCAGCAGTAGGACTGGTTCCATCTATGTGGAGAAGTAATGAAGATTTAAGCTGCAAACAGCAAACGACGATTAAATAAAGTTCAATAGATATAATGGTCTAAACATCATTGAGGGTTATATACTCGGGAACTTTGTTATTGGATGCCACTTTATGTAGATAAAAATTTGAAGACAATGAATAATAAAATTACCTGATTTTGTGCACGAATAACATCATCGTCATTGACTCGGTAGCAGAGTTTGCTTATCTCTTGCATTATTGCAAAAGCCAAATCATCCAAACAATCCGGCTACAGAAAAAAAAACAACATAAACTGGCAATCAGTAATGATAAGAAAGCACTATTTACCACATATGCTATTAAATATTACCACAGGTAATGCTGCATAAAAGTAAACGACTTTAAGCAATGATTCTGAAAGACATGCACTCATCTAAGATTGTGAAATTGTGTATGATACAATATGAACTTGAACTCACCTTAGCAACAGCATAGACACCAATTAAGCCAGTGTCTTTATAGTTGGTGTTGAAAGCCATCATGCTCTCAGCAAGTTCACTAATTCCCACCAGCTGAGCAAGTTGTGAACTGTTCACAGTTTCCAAAGAAAGAAAGGTTTTATTAAGTGAAGGTACAGTGGTACACACCCAATCCTTTAAATGAGACAAACAGCATGTGTGTGTCACATGAAATAATCTTTAACCTACATGTAAAGTTAGAAATTCAGAAATAAATCATTAAATCAGCTTCTAATAAAATCAATCAAGAAACCTTCAGGACCACAGCACCAACAGTAACAACAGACCAAAGTTGCTAAGATATTATATGGCACAAAAATGTCTTTCGATTGCACTCATTGAGTTTACAAAAAACATAAAAAGGATACCTACCCCATATGTTTGCCGGCTCCTGCTGTTTTGTTCCATGATCCAAGCATTGCTTGTATGACCATCAAAGCAATTGAATCTGGATCTGTCCATGATGCTCCATTGAATGCAACAGCAAATTGAGCAAGAGGAGTGTCATCATCCCGCATACGAACCTGAATATCTCATTTTAGTAACATTTTAATTGTTAATCAGGGAAAAAACATTATTTGTTGAAAACTTGGTCCCGAAAAAGCATTTTTTTACTTAGACCTTAAGCAAGCAAGTGATAATCACTGAATTCTCGTTGATCTCTAGAACAGAATACAAGAGATATAAATACACCAAGAATATCTAACTTCACTAAACTAGGAAAGGATACAAATAAATAAATACATAAAATATACATTCATAATATGATATACAATCTGATCAATTTAAGATAGAATATATTTCGGCTAATAGCAAGTACATATAAAACTTCCGACCTCAATATAAAAGCTTTGTCAACCCAAAGCTCAAAAGTTTTCACCAAAAGATAATCTCTTCAACTCCAAAACTTTAAAGTTTCTATTTTTATCATTAATAGACATCTTAATTAGAGAAAAAAGATGGCCATTTCAAATTTTCAGTAACATCACAAACTTTAATCAGATAAAAAGAAACATTACTTGTTCAGATGTTAAAAGAATCAAGCCCTCAAAAACTATAATACACACCTCCGAACCAGTGAAGATTGCAGGCTCCTTTTCTACCAACTGTGTTGTAGTCATAGGATTGGCAGATAGTTTTGTGAACATCTTCTTCACCTGCTCTACAACGTCCTCATGCTTAACTGCTCCAGAAGCTGAAATTACCTGTGACAGATAAAAAGAAAATTTACATTTTTATGTTCCGTTATATTAGTAACCTAAGATAACAAGAAAAACAAAAATATGTTAGTGAATTGAATCAATATTCAAGATGAGTACCATTCGGTGGGCAGCATAGTGGGTTGAAATGTAATCTTGAATATCTTTCTTTGTTATCTTCTGGATGTTTTCAGCAGGTCCAAGGATGGTCCTCCCAAGGGGAGTGTATTGGAAAGCAGTAGCATGCAAATGATCAAAAATCACTTCCTCAGTTTGTGCTCCAACCTAAACCAACATGGCAAAAGTAACATAATAAATTTAGTAAGTGGGCTGATATGAGAATTTGGGTTTCTGACAAGTGCATGTTATTCATTATTTTAATATTTAATTGACACTACACTTAATTCACCTCTCCTCAATATATTTTGCTTTGATAGGTTAACAACATTTTGTATTTTGTAGGCACGCAGAGAAAAACCAATAGAAAGAGTAAAGACCACAGGAGAGGAGAAACTATCCTGTATTTGGAACCTATGTGGATTTTTACCACTGTGTCCTACTTCCAGCTCTTGTTGACGTACAAATCCTAAAATTTTGCTTTGAATTCCACCCATTTCCTCATTTGGAAAGACTACAAAGGACAATATCACACAATACACACACTAACTCTTTTAAGCCATGACGGCATCCTTCCTGAACAACATTGCCTCAGCAATGACAATGAACCCTGTCCCTAACAATGATGACCACTTCACTGGCGATGCCGACTAAGTCTCTCTTAATCGCCTCCTAGAGTAGGATTTGGTTACTGCCTATATGTTTCCTATAATCATAATGTATTTGCATGATGAGATATTGATTTTGGCCCGAATCTTGTGATTATACGTTAATCTAGCTGTAAGATGGTATATATCATAATCTAACAGTCGATAGCGAAATAGCCAACTCCAACCTAGTCTAGAAAAAGAATAGATTATGTAGAAGAGGATATATCATGTCCTAAGCTAATAGATTTATCAACTTCAGTGATTATGCTTATGTGACTTCTGAAGTAAAATATAGTATTTATCCATAGATCTAGCCAAAACCCAACACCATGAAGCGACTGTGTACCCCTACTATTTAAATCTAAAATTCGTTACTTTTCACTAAATCTTAAATCAAGTTTACGGCTTTCCTACCAAAATTCACCTCTTTTACTTGACACCCCAACCTTCCGATGTTTTAACATAGAGAATCAATTTTCCCACTATCCAATTTTCAAGCATTCTATGTCTAGGATGAAACCTCTTTCTATAAAGCATTAAAGCTCCAACATTTTTCACTCACAAGTTAAACCCGTTAAAGTGATACACTTCAGCAATTCCTAAAAATTGGATATGCAGAATAGAACATTGAAGATTCAATGACCAAACACCTATTCTTACAATTTGAAGAGCTTGTAGGAAACAAATAACAGTTCTTGACATTGCAAGCTAATTGAGAAATTCAGATAATGTGAGAAAAAAAAATGATAACTTGCATACGAAAAAGGTTAACATTCAGTTCAGATACACACATACACACTATATATGCTCACTTTTTACAGATTGACTCGCTAACTGATCTATTCAAAATCCTGTTAAGCTAACCAACTGACTTAACTACCCTTTCACACACCACACACTCATCCTTCACAAATGCACAATTGATACAACTCAACCCAAAAAACCAACAAAAATTATAAAAAATATACATCAAAAACACATATACCTCTTCCATCTCACGAAGAATCACCCCACGCTCACGGTTAATCAACCTCTCATCAAAAGTCGAATTCTGCAAAATATCAGACAGAATATCAAGCGCCTTAGGCACATCTCCACCCATCACTTTAGCATAATAAGTCGTCTGCTCCCTCGAAGTATACGCATTCAAATGCCCTCCCATATTCTCTATCTCCTCCTCCAAATCCCTAACAGACCTCTTCGACGTCCCTTTGAATATCATATGCTCCAGAAAATGCGCCACACCGTTCGTCTCCTCCGTCTCGAACCTCGATCCCGCATCGATCCATACACCAACGGTGGCCGTGCTGGCGGCGAGATTGGACTCGGTGGCGACACGTAGGCCGTTGGGGAGGGTGGTGACACGTGTCTCGGGGTAGGTGAGGATGGATGTGTGATCGGTTAGGGTAGGGTATGGGGAGTTGTGTTTGAGGAACCTAGGGTCGGGGTTTTCGAGCCGTTTGAGCTTCGATTTGACTTGTTCGGAGACGCGATCGTAGATCATGTGGTTTGGAGGTGGTGGAGATGGTGTCGGGGTGTCGGAGACGGCGGCGACGGCGGCGGCGGTGGAGGCGGGTCTGGTGGCGGTGGTGGTGGACGGAAGGCGGTGTGAGCGGCGAGAGAGGCTGAGGAGGTGGCGTATCGCCATGGTTGGTGGGTGTGTGGTGGTTCTGTGATTCAGTGATTGTAAATTAGGGCAAAAGGAGAGGGACTGTGTGTTTGTGTGATGGAGACGAAGATGATGGTAATAATAATAATAATAATAATAATAATAATAATAATAATAATAATAATAATAATATGTGAATAAAAAGACCAGAATAAGGCTGAAAGTGCTCCTTTTTATTCTCTAGGTGAGAAAACTTTTATTAAAATTTGTTTTAATTTAAAAAATGGAGTATTTCCGGTTTCGCTCGTCCAGGAACGTCGTAGAGGGCAAGCGGCTCATGGTTCGAAGCCAAACCAAAGGGTGAGGTTCAAGCTACTATCTTGTTTCAGAGTTGATTTACACGTATATCTTGATATGATATTTTTTGATTGTGTTATGGGCTGGCTATCTCAAGATGTTTACCTAGTGGGGATCGAATCTGATATTATTTGAAGAACTCAAGTGGCTTATCGCTAGGCCACATTGAAATGGTTGTTGATTTCTATATTAATTAATGAGTTTATGCAAGGGCAGTGAATTGAAACGGACAAAATCCGGTGAGTTGTAGCTATATTAAGATGTGATAATTTCAAACATGATACAACAGAAATAGGTTTTGAGTTGGTATATTTAAGTTGTTAACAAATTGGGTCGCATTCATGTTGCCTTGTTTAAGTAAGCGGATCATGTTTGAGTTTGCCTATTTAACATGTTTAGTTAAACAAGTCAACTTGTTTAATTAAACAAATCTACGCATTAACCTATTTAACACATATTTTTACAACCCGTTTACTTGATAACGTGTTTACAACTACAAATTTTTAACAAACCAACAAAACTGAATATACATCTATATATACACAATAATCAAACAAAGATGATCATACCTACAACTTTTTAATCAACTTGAACACCTTTAAGAATCCATAATCGACTAAAACCATTAATTTAAGGGTTTTTGATAACGAAGTGTTCAATTATGATCCGTTTTAAGCAATAACCAAAGACTCAATTTTACATCTTGATTATGATTTAGCTTTGGTTCCTATCAAATTTCAACCAACATAAAGGATCCAAAGATCCATCGACTTTCTGGACAACTTTTTCTATTAAGTAATACCATTGTTTTTTTCTTCTTGTTTGACTCTCTAATTTACCACTAGTAAAGTAGTTTATAAGAATGTAAGAAAAATTCTATTACAACCTGCTTAGTTCTTTAAAACCATTATATAACATTAGGACCCTTTAAAGGCACCTATTCTAGCTGTCAAGAACAAAACAAACATGAAACTAACATGACCATATGATATCACGAACTCAACGAAAACATTATAGAACAAAGGCACAGCGCATTGAACATCTCGGTTGTATAGATCAAAGTCAAAAACATATTAGAGGCGACAAAAATTGAGCTTAATGATGAAGCATGGAAGTACGACTGCGGAACCAATTGTAATCTGGCAATAGCTTCACTGGCCCAGATGCTGCAATTGCTATGTCCTGCAATCCCCAAAAGTTTTAAGGAAAAAAAAACAATCTTAATGGTCTAACTTTGAATGTCAAAAATGAATTAGGCAATTCATAATAAGGATACATGCTTTGATTTTGTTATGATTAAACAAAAAGAGAACAAGATATGGTTAAAAAAAAGAACTGGTGGTCAACTAAATTATAATTCTGCACACATTCTAACACCAAAAGCTATTTACGCCAACAATGAATGTTTAACTACGTAAGAAGCAAATACCAAAGGGTCTCTGACCTAACGGAACCAATTTGTACGAAAGGCGTCCCTCCCCAAGTGGTTGAGGGCTCACGTTAGAGTTAGGAGTAAAATTAAAGGGAGTGTAAATTTGTCGTTCCAAAAAAAAGTACAAGCAGATTGAAACCTAAGCTTTTAACTCAATCAGCTTCGAGCAGTTATTGGACAAATTTACGAATAGTTCTTTTGATGCAATAATTGAACTTTCTTTGAAAGTTTTATAATATATATTTATATCAAATTTGAAATTATACGTAGTTTGTATTCACAACCACCCATTCAGGATTGTATAAACTGAGTTCAGGACAGAATGTCACTTCAGTTCAGGTCAAAACAGGTTCTAACCAAAATGGGTTCAGGTCAAACTAGTTCTGACCAAAATCGTCTCGGGTTGAAACGGATCGTTTTAGAAAGAAAAACAAGAGAACAAAAATGGTTCCCCAGCTATATTTGTGTTTATGGCGGTTAGTAACGATGGGTGGTGACGGCCTATTTGTCCCGTTCTAAGCCTGCAAGTTTCATGAGAATGTTAAATTTGACCCATTCCTTGAAGAAAGGAGTCATGATTGCCAGGTGTACTTGAGAATGAACTACAATTTTAAATTCCATACTTCTTCTGTTGCATAATATATTCTAGTGATAATCAGGTTAAGTATGTCTTTCAACTTTTCATCAAATAATACAATAGTACAAATTCTAATATCTTTTTTTTTGAACGGCCAACGAATAATTATTAAGTCCGGTCACCCGGGTAAACCCATTGGCGAAAGGCAACCCACGCCCGCGAACACAGACAGCGCTGGTGACCAGGCTCGCCCACCATTCCAAGGGAAACCCACCACCCAAAGGCCCACTGTGGTAAAACCTTTGGCCCACTTGGAGCATATTGCTCCTAGTGAGACTCCAACCCATGACCTCCACTTTGGAAAAGTCATGGGGTGCGTCCTCCTAAACCACTTGATCTAGAACTCATTGGCAGTACAAATTCTAATATTATTAAGTAGAACAAAATTTTGTCAGGTGCCCTGATGCTCATAAAAAATATACATACAAAAGGAATGTTGTAAATACTAATTAACATGGGAACTATATATTAATTCTGTGTATAAAAGGTGTGTAGAAAGAGGGATAACCTGGTCAAATATGTATTTGTTAGCTACACGTTTGACGGTGGCAACATCCACTGCATCAAGTCTGGCAAATAATTCACCAAGTGGGATTCTGCGCCCATATTCGAGCAGCTGCAAAAACAAAAAATTAAAAAAAATTAAAAAATAAAGATTTGCGAGAGTTTTACCGCTGCAGACTGCAGACAACAAATAAGGGATGCCCAAACTATTAATAAACATCAAGTAACTAGAAGAGAAAAGGATGATGCACTGGAACAACAATTTTTTTCTGTTAGTATCTTACATTCACTATAGAGGTATTGTGAGCCGGGGTCTCTCTCGGTGCATCCTCTCTACCCCTTGAGGTACAGGTAGGGTTTGCCATCATGTAGGATTTTAGTGGGTAAGGGTTGTTGTTGTTTTATATACTAAGTAGTAACTACGAATAATAATAGGCTTAAAAGTTACCCATCAGTTCTTTGACGACACTTAATGTTAAACTATTAAATGATTTATTACAAAATAAATCATAATAAACATTTATGGTCGCATCAAGCCAAAAGTATACAACTCTTTGGTAGGGGTGTTTGGTCAGTTGGATCAGCTCCAAATAGTTGAAACCAACTGGTATGTGATTCTTATTAAAATAAATCAAACCATCAAAACCACGTCAATCCCAGCCAAACCAAATCAAAATATGAGTGGTCAGATCGGTTTCATAAACAGTTTTCCATCAATATATTTTATGACAATCAAACAAATATATTGACATAGTAAGGGCATCTATACTAATATATATGAAAAATAATAGGTGTATAGAAGTATATTATTAATTTGTGTGTTTGTGTGTGAAAAATGTAATGATATATATAGATCAAATAAAAAAGTAAATTAATATTCAGTTTGTTTGGACCATGCGATTCTTACAGCAGTAACCAAGACTAATCCAAAAACCGAAATAATAGTATGGTCTTGGACTCTTGACTCCATATTGATTCGAAAATCCAAATGATTTGGTCCAATCCAAATTGTCCGATTGGACAGTGCAGTTATATCCCAATGACAACCCCCAACATTTATTGGCATGTATAACTTTACAAAGATATAGTTTATTATGTGATTGTATGCTACAAAATAATTTCTAATCTTAGGGTAAAAATTAAATTTCATGTAGTATTATGTATCCAGCGTACCTGACGTCCAATTTCTTCAGCACTGTGGTGTTCTTTATAAAGTGAAAATTTAAGCTGAAAATAGTGAAGACACCGTAAGAATTACAATAAGGCTCGAAAGGTACACTGCTCCCTAGACATTAGGGATTGCCGAATTTGTTATTTGATGGTGAAAAACCGAACTTAACGTTGATAAATAAAGATTACCAAAACATAGCCGTGCATTTATAGGTTCATGAACTAGAATTGCATGATCACAAACTAGTGCCTAAGTTACCTGATTTTGAGCACGCATAACATCCTCCTCTGCAACTTTGTAACATAGTTTGCTTATCTCTTGCATTATCGCAGAAGCCAAATCGTCTAAGCGATCTGGCTACAGACAGAATAGAAAGCATTAAGCTGGCAACGTAATAAGAAATTAAATCATGACAAGTCATAAAAAACACTATTTAACACTTCACTAAATGAAATATAATTAACCCAATTAGAATATGCAGGTAATAATAACTTGAATTTGATCCAAACACTATACCTAGTGCTACATCATAATAACAAGAAAAATAAATATTGTGCAATAAAAAGATAAAGATGAATCTAAAGCTAGTAGTCATCCATATGAACAGAATTGGAACATAAAATCAAAGCTTAATGACTGAAATAAATCTATTGCTTATAGCAAGATAATTATAAGCTGTCACATAACATAAGATGACAAACTCGATTAGAATTGGCATATTTTTTCTAAGCAACCTACTGACCCAGCAGCAGACGCACGTGCACACATGTTTTTAAAGTGTTACCATAGCTAACGTTGCATAAAAGTAGACAACAAATGCATCGACTTGCCCCTTCAGATGCAATTAATTTATAAGTTAGAACTCACTTTAGCAGCAGCACAGACACCAAATAGCCCAGTTTCTTTGTAGTAATTGTTCACAGCCATCACATACTCAGCAAGTTCATCAATCCCCACAATCTGAGCAAGCAGTGAGCTGTTCATTATTTCCAAAGAATATACAAGCAATAACAAAATTAAACTCTATATGCAAAGCGAAAAGAATAAATTTTTTTTGAACAAATAAACATTTCCTTAATATATAAGAAGATTAAATAAAGAATACCAATTACTAACCCTGTATCTGTGGTTTTGTCCCATGATCCAAGCATAGTTTGCATGACCAACACAGCAACTGCATCAGAATCTGTTGTTGATGGTCCTTTGAAGACAACACCAAAATAAGCAAAAGGCGTATTATCATCCCTCTGACGAATCTGATTATTTCACAGTTCAGCAAAAGGTTGATTAAGAATAGTTATTTGTCCAACGTCAAAAATCAAGCCCTCAAAAACTGTAACACCACCTCAGAACCAGTGAATATCGCCGGCTCATTTTCTACCAACTGTGTTGAAGTTATGGGATTGGTGGATAGTTTTGTGAACATCTTATTCACTTGCTCTACAATGTCCTCATGCTTCACGGCCCCTGAGGCTGAAATTACCTGTAACAGATCATATAAATAGTATAAAATCTTGGTTTTAAAAAGCAGGAAGCACTCCAAGGCATTCAGGTTCCAAAAGCCGCTGCGCACGGCGCGAGGCCAAAGTTTCAAGTACACAAGGTGTTGCTCTATGTTCAACCAAAACAGAAGTTGCATCTCTCTCATATCTTTTACACATCAGTTTATTATTAAGTAAATCATTTATAATATATATCTCATTGGATTATATATTATGAAGCTGTCTCTCTGGGTGCCGCCTCTATATCCCATGGGATTAGAGGTATGGTTTGCCACTTCGCCCTCATCTCACCCTCCCCATACCAACTTGTTGAGTGGGATTTCACTGAGTATGTTAGTTTGTTTGTTTATTCATAATATCATTATTTGGTTGTTTTTACATGTAAGCGTCCTAAAGATCGCCTTGTGTGAGCACTTCATAAAACAAAGATAAAGATAACAAGAGAGCATTGGAAATTTTCTTGTTGAATACCATTCTGTGGGCTGCATAGTGGGTTGAAAGGTAATCTTGAATATCCTTCTTTGTCATCAACATGATGTTTTTAGGAGTTCCAAGAACGGTCCGACCAAGGGAACTGTGTTGGAAAGCAGCAGCTTGCAAATGATCACAAAGTACATCATATGGCTTTGCCTTCGCCTGAAACCAACATTGCAAGAAGTGGAAGACTTAAGAATCTCATTACACTCATCTCTAATCAGGTAAGATATCTGCAAAACTGCAATATCTAATGAAAAAAGTGCATATAACAAACCTCTAGGAACTCATCCATAATCGTGTTACGCTCATCTTTAATCAGTTTCTCATCAAAAGTCGAGTTTTGCAACATATCTGATAGAATTTCAAGCACCTTATGCACATCTCCAGCCATCACTTTCGCGACAAAAATCGTCTGGTCCCTAGAAGTATATCCATTCAACTCCCCTCCCATATTCTCAAGTTCCTCATATAAGTCACTACTCGACCTCTTCAATGTCCCTTGAAACACCATATGTTCAAGAAAATGAGCAACACCATTGGTCTCTTCCGTCTCAAACCGCGAACCTGTATCGATCCACACACAGACAGTAGCCATATGTGAGGCGAGATTAGACTCCGTGGCAACACGAAGACCGTTAGGAAGAGTGGTGACTCGTGTCTCGGGGTAGGCAAGGATAGACGTATGATCTGTTAAACTAGGGTAAGGAGAGTTGTATTTGAGGAACCTAAGGTCGGGGTTCTCGAGTCGATTGAGCTTCAATTTCAGTCGTTCTGCAACGTGATCGTCAATCATCTGGTCCGTATGTGGTGTAGCTTGCGTCTCGGAGACGCTGGCTACTGTTGAAGCGGATCTGGTGGCGATCAGAGCTCGGTGACGGAGGCGAGATAGCATGAGCATGTGACGCGTGGCTATAACCATGGCTAGTGTATGTGTGCTTCTGTGATTGCAATCTAAAGTAGTAAAGTATGATCGTCGAGTTAATAGTGTATGATTGGAGACGATGATGGTGTGATGAATATGAACAACGATAATACAAAATTGCTTAAAACGCACCGTATTCCGTTGCCGTCCATCGCCGGTGACATTATCCTGCCGTCCGTCGGTTGTCTCATTCACTTGCGGTCAATTGCACGTCGTCTTCGTTGCGAAATCGCTTTCAGACATTCCTAGGGCTAAATTGATGCAATCTGCTCCGTTTAGCAGTGAAATTACATCTCTGTGTTGCGATTGTTGATCTGATTGCTTATACCTCCACTACAATTACTCACGTCCCATTGCGTTAGCAAGGGGTCACACCACAACATGACCCACCAGGAGGGTGCTCTGACGATAGGAGTTCGTGTGTGCGTATTGGAGATCATGGATGGTTTTTGTACTTGACTATCAACTTCTATAAAAGCGTTATCGTCTGGGGAATATTTGACGGAATACATGTTTTAAGTTGTGGTAACATGTGTCTCGTAAGAATGAGACAACTATGTGTGTGTGTATATATATATATATATATATATATATATATATATATATATATATATATATATATATATATATATATATATATATATATATATATATGTGTGTGTGTATATGGCATGCTAATGTGTTAAGTTGCTTATTTATTGCTTATAATGATCGGTCAGTACGTTAGTTTAATAACATTATATTCATGGCATCACCTTTTTTACAAAATAAGTTAATCATATACATTGTCATTCGTCTAAATAATATAAAAGTGACAACTAGTAATGGTACATAAACAAATTATATACATGGAAGATTTACGTGTGACGGACTTGCGGTAGTACCACGACAGTCGTCACCAACAGTTTTCGGCTAGATTGCACTTAATTGACGGTGATCCAACAATGCTAAAAGCATCCACATTAAATATTAATACCGGTAGCAAAAGAGATCGAGAAAGAAAACAAGTAAAGGCTGATGGTGAAGAAAAAACTGACACTCATAACATCTGCTTACGGAATAATAATACACTTTGATAAGTTTAATAACATTGAATACTTAGGAAAGAAGTATCTAAACAATATCTATTAATTATTTAAAACATTTATATTTTAAAGTGTTATAGGATAAGGAGACATCATGATTTTATTAGTTTTTCCCGCATAACACACAACCCTTCTATTATTTTTCTCAAGTTTGAATAGTGTCATCTTATTTTTTTTTATCCCGATACACACGTGCGCATTGTACGGTACAAGTAAATTCCTATAAATTCAATCGGTAAGTACCAGTTAATATTCTCATGTTTAGGGTTTTTTGTTACTGGAACCAAAAGGTGTGTTCCCACCAGAGACCAGGTTTCACCACATTTTCATAGAATTTGTTCGACACTCATAAATAAACCTAAAAATACGTGTAGCTTGTTGTTTAACTACCTTGTTGTTCAACATAGCATGGAAAACCATTAAACCTTTAATTATTCAATTATTAACCACATAATTAGTTATAATGATCGTCTCAATCAAGTGTAATTAAGCAAAAGCAACACACTACATATTACACGTGTACCGGCTTATTTAGCCCGTGATAGCGTCGGTTCATCGCCGAACCGGGTTTTTACAGCTAGACCGCTTCTGTTGTCTACGATAAACAAGAACCGTATCCGAATTCCCCCTTTTTCATCGTGTTCTTCGAGTTTTCTCTCAGATCAAAGCTTCAATTTCTGTTATCTTATCCATATAGCCTCTTGAATTCATTTGTTATTCGTTTATTTCTATCATCTTCTATCCGTTGATCGAATTTTATGTATTATTTCGAGTATCTTACCAAAATCTAGGGTTAGGGTTTGCACCCGATGTTCAGATTCAATCCTGTTCTCCTCAGATCCGTCTTTTTGTCGGATTTTTCAAATTTCTGTAATATACCGTGTGGTGTTGCTCCGTAAATTTGTAGATTTTAGTCTAATTTGTAATCTAGGGTTTTTGAGACGCTCGGTTTTGTGATAAGTCGTTGTTTCTGCAAATTGAGCGAGGGTTTCGGTAAGTTTATATTGGTTATTGATGGTTTTGTATTCATTTTGGCGAATGATTTACTAGGTTTTGATTTCAATGGAAAAATTATGTTTTTTTATATCCTTACTGAAATTAGCTGCTGAAAACCTGAAATTATGTAGGAATTTATGTATTGTGATCGTTTAGTATTGAGTTATTGAGGTTTATGGATACATTAGCTGGTAATTTCCACCTGTGATTCAGTTAAACCTGTTATAAATTCATTTGTGATGGTTTTTTTTTATTATTCTAAAGTTCTGAAGTTCGACTGTTACTTCAGACAACGTTCCAGTGCGGAAGCCATAGTAGATTTTCTATACTGCAGCCAAGCATGCACTTGAATTATTTGCTAACATGTATATGATACATACATGTGGTACAACTGATGCATATTTAAACTGACATTTACCTGTGATTATTTTATTTGGTAGAATATATTCCTATTCTTATTGATAAGCTGTGTACGAATCAGAATGTAGCCTTTTTTGTTTGATCAAAATTTATGCCTGGCAAGTGGCAACACAACTTTTATCTACCCATCTGTGATACAGAATCATAGGCAACCGAAGCTAATGGACAAAAATGTTTAGATGTTTGTTACTTGCTAAATGACAATGCAGAATCAATTGGTTACCCCGACAACAGACATTATTACGTTAATACGAGAACTCTTTCTGCCATGCATTACAGACTTTATTTTGTGGATAATGGATTAAGCTTTACTGCTCTTATTACGTGTTAAATTACAATCAAGAGATCTATAATTTTCCCCGCATTCTGTTGATTTTGATATACCTTGTACACATGTTGCAGGTTGTGATGGGAACTAAACGACCATTTGATGAGGATCTCCAAGAGTTTATAAAGCATCCAAAGCATCTTGAAAATGGGAATAAGCCTGATTCGTTTGGAGAAGAGAAACAGTCTCTTGAACCATCTCAAAATGTTGTTATTTTAGGTGAGTACAGAATTATAAATTGTCACATGCATATCGTTGAACTCACTTTTCTGGTTGCCATGGTTTTATGTGTTTATGTTTACTAGTTTATTATACAAAAGTATCAATTATATACATAATCAATATGCGTATGGAATTGAAGTATACTACTAGTCAACATTTATTTTCTTTTTCTAGTTGCATTATTATGATGTAGACGTTAAATTCAAGTAAATAAAAACTGTGGATCATAAATAGATAACATCCTATGTGTTCTCATTGCCAACATTTCTGTGTTTTTGGTGAATTTTTATAAAAACGATGGTTAGTTTGCAATAAATATTATAGGGCAATTATAGTATTAGCTCTGTACTGCAGGCAGCCCGCCAGTTCGAACTAAAACTAAAAAGGAAAAGTTTAAAATGATTTCGCACTTTATGTAACATAAATTTCATTGTGTAGGTGAAGGTGGTGAGAAGGTCATTGTTGTCCCGGATATGGTTGAAAAGGTGTTTGAAACAAGTGCCCCCTTATCTTTAGTGACTGACATCACTGGTTGTGAAGAAGCTTCTGGGCCTGGGTCCATTCCTGGGTTTTGCCCAAATCTGTTTTCTGAATTTTGTGAATTCAACTTGCCTAGACTACCACTAGTTCATTATGACGATGCGTATTCATCTTTGTTGAATTGCACCCCAAGAAAAGAAGTACCCATTGGACCAGATCATCAAGCAGATGTTCCTGAATTTGATTCAGATTCAGCTACAAATTACATTTCCAACAACGGAAGAGAGAAGATTTTGATGGGTGATTGTGTCATTTCGAACCAGGAGAACGAGACCGTCATTACCCAAACGGAATGCAAATGCATGGACAATGGTTCTATTAGATGTGTGCAACAACATGTCAGCGAAGCCCGGTCGAATCTAAAACAATCTTTAGGGCTCGAGACGTTTATAAATTTGGGATTTAATAACATGGGTGAGGAAGTAGCTTGTAACTGGACCGAAGAAGAAGAAGAACATTTTCAAGATATTGTTTACTCAAATCCAGTTTCACATGGTAAAAGATTCTGGGAGGTGCTTTCCATTGAATTCCCCACACGTACAAAAAAGGAATTAGTAAGTTATTATTTTAACGTTTTTATATATCGGAGACGAGCTGTTCAGAACAGATCACAGTTACTGGCAATTGACAGTGATGACGATGAATGGTGGGGTACCAGTAAAGGGTCATTTGGGGCTATAACAGAAGATGATGATTTGGTTGTAGTTGGACCTTTTGTTGATCATGGAGACCATGATCTTGATAATGGTCATGATTCTTCATCTGAAGATGGTGATACTGTCACTGATGTTAAAGAAAGTCAAGTGATCAATGGAAGTTCATCGACTAGTGTCTGTGATGAGAAAGTTACAAGTGAAAACGAGCAAGACAAGCCCGTAGCAGGAAGCAGTTTCGGGTCAAAATCCGAATCATACTTGCACTGGGACCCCCCATATTCTACAATGGGTTCAACAAAAGGTGTTGATCTCTTGCCTACTTGCAGCATGATTGAAGAGATCTTCGGGTCTTCCAAAACGAGTAAAAACATCTGATGATATGCGTTTTTGTTCGCGCCTCGGTCAACCTCAACTGTGGCTGCTCATTTCATATGCAACCTAAAAAAGGAAAAAAAAAAAGAATAAGTTCTCTGTAATTTATTGTATATTAATTTTGTGATTGGAATTGTATGTTGTTGTGTTCTAAATAGGAGTTGGTTTCTTTTAACGGATTAACTGATTTAAGCTTTTTAAAATTATAGAAAGCAAATGTTTGGGCTGAGCTGGTAGACAGGCCCTTTTAAGGACTGGACATATGGGCTTTTTACAGGCTAAATTAAAAGTCTAAAACCAGTATATGTAACTATACAAGTCCAATTTGAACTTATGTATCTATAGTCTATAGATTATCTGGCACTGAACATTGAGATCGGTTTTTTTTGAATTGTTTGGATTTGTGTACTTTAAACGAATGTCGTAACATTACGAAATGACTTGTTTTTATGACGGTTTACATAGCGATTTTTATAAGTTGGATGGTTTTATTATGCTTTAAAAAAGTTTTCAAGTGATGAAACTTAGGGTATCTGTAATGTATGCATAAGAGGGCGTGAAAAGTTGTCATGTCATTTTACATTCACTAAACACTACACTGGTGTTTAGTGGGAGGGGGTGTGAGCAACCCACCGTGAACGGACTCACAAGCGTGAGGAGAGAAAATCGGTAGACAAATAAAATGCGGGACAATAAGATGCTTACATAGACCATTACAATTTACAAATGCATTTAAGGAAAAAAATAAGCCTCTTATAGTTATATAACTAACTAGCTAAAAAGTAGTAATCAACAACGTTGACTAGAGTCGGTCACTCGTCCAACAAGAGTAGGCTGTATGAATTGACATCTTTGAAAGAAAATACGGAAGAAAGTTGTTTTGCGATTTAAATGGCAAATTATGTTTTCATGGTCAAAGTCAAACTTTAATAAAGTGGAGTCTTCTCGACTTTTTCTTTGTACACCCAAGCGCAAGGTCTTGGGTTTCTTAGATATCAATTCTCCACTGTATACTCTTATTAAATTGCAGGTAGCGTTTGATACGCAACATCGAGTGACGAAATGTAATGAATCATTGAGTGTAGATGAAAAAATTACAAGTTTTGTTAGTGAATCCAATGAAATAAATCATTACATAATTGATTTTATTTTTTCAAATTTATTCTATCCCCATCCTTCTTTTTTTTCATTTAACTTTTTTTCGATCCTTAGTCACCAACACCACCCACCCATCCACCGACCACAACAACCACCATCGGCCACCAAGATCGATCGCCACCTCTCACTTGCCATTACCACAACCATCACCGACCACCATCACCGACCGTCACAGCCACCACCACCACCACCACCACCACCACCACCACCGGCCACCAAGATCAGTCGCCATCGGCCACCACCACCAAGCACGACCACTACCACCACTACAACCACCAATCACCATCGGCCACTACCACCACCAAACACCACCATCAACACTACAGGCGCCGCCACCACCATCACCACCAATTACCAACGACCACCACCACCACCAACCACCGGCCACCACCAGCTACCCCACCACCAGCCCACAACCGTCGCCGCAGCCAACCACCATCACCAGCAACCACCACCGTCATCACTATCATAACCACTTTTGTATTTTATTCCTTTATATTTTCCTAACTAACAAACAAAATAAATTAATGATTTATTTCATTCACACATGATAAACAAACAGAATAATAAAATATAATGATTTATTTTATTATTTCATCAATTTTATTCTTTCATCATAAAAAAACACTATAATACTTAATACTGTATATTTAAATGCTCTTTGGTTTCTATTGACAAGTTCTAATCCATTTTGATAACAAACAACATTCATAACAAATATTATGATTGAATCACATAAGATTAACATTTTTTTCCCAAAGACTTGTAGATTAATGGTATCTGGTATGTACCTCTAATATTTTTTATAGCATGAACTGCTCAACTATTTTATTAGAACCATACTCATTTAATCACACTCCTTAATCGATATTATTGTCATGAATAAGTATAAGAATATGCGATACAACATACTAGCGTTGTTTTGTAATTCGTATCATATATTAGCTAATCTCAAATTATGCTTGGAATTTTATTCTCGTGATGTCTTATAGTTCTTTTTTAACAACATTGTTTTACTCCTAAATATCGTCTAATCAATTTTTAATTGTAAGGATCAAACTCACATCATTTTTACGTAACAAAATCATCGATACTAAACTATAAAGTTTATAGCGTTCCATACCACGTGCTAAAAACAATGTTATTTCACTTTTAGCATCAAGTACAATAACCCATAATTTTATATTTTTTATACTCTAAAAGTGCATTTTTAACTACAACTTATTTAATTATTTTTCTTGCATGATACACAAGATGGGGACATGAGCTAGTTGGGCGTTGGGGGCCATCAAAGGGCAACTCACCTTGACAAGTTGTATGGTGATCATCCCAAAAGTTTGTATTTACAAGAAATTAAGAACTTTATTTATTGTTAATCAAATAATATTAATATTTGTTTTTAATAAATAATTAACTATAGTATGCTCCTTTATTTATATCCTTATGGTTATGTTTAACCATTTATTTTGACAAGGATTTTTTTAAACAACCATTTATAAATAATGGCTTTTTGTGATAATACTAAAATATATAATAAGCAAAATAGACGAATATGATGAGATGGGAAACATGTTGAGACAGACAATATGTTAGATTGTGTTTAAATAAACTATAAGTCTTTTAAAAACTTTGCTAATACTAGTATTTAGTGATCGATGCAGATGTTGTTTTTAACTGTTAATATGCAGAGATAACTTCATATTTTATATCATTAGTCGTGCGAGAGGTAAAATAATAGATCATTAGAGTTGTAAAAATTTAATACTAAGTTAATAAAATGGTGTTCACATTAGTCCTAATGACTTCATATATTTATGTCTTAAACTCACAGGTTAAACGTAGAGGTTTTGATTATAAAAACCAAAAATATTTATTGTTAGGGCAATGTTATAGTAAAAAACCTTATTAAAAAAACACAATGGAAGCAACAAAGATATAACGACTATCCGTCTTTGTGTTTTTCATGGATGCTTTTATTTAAAATTTTTTTTGAATAAAACTGATTAGTTGATAGATCATAAATAAAATTGACAACCCTTTAAGTTTATTTATTTTGATAAGCAAGGATAGTAAGGAAGTCTCGTTCGCTCTAAGATGTATAGCCACTGTTTAGCAATGTTTTTATAAATATAGTAGTTATCAAACAAACCACTTTATTAGTTTGCTGATCCACTTACGTGCCGGTTTTAAAAACTAAAGAGTTAAATTCGGCTTTTTGCTCTCTGAGTTTTAACAAAAATAATCATTTTCCTACAAATATTAAAAGTATCAGTATACTTTCAAAAGTTTAATAAGTTGTTTTACTATCAAAAAAAAGTTTATCAGTTGTTTCAGCTTAAATCCAAAATAATAAAACTTTTAGACTGTAATTGAAACAACTTATGAAACTTTTGGAGATAAATTAATGTTTTTAAAATTTTTTAAGAAAAATTATTATTTTTTGTCAAATCTTAAATAGTAAAATTGAAATTAACTTAAAACGAAAAGAAGTTATATAATAACTTTAAAAGTTAAATAAAACACATCACAATAACTTAAAACAAACCATAGAACTACTTGATCTTTGGTGTGAATTTACAATGTTAATAAAATATGAACTTATAATTAAGCAAAATGGAGTTTGAAATTTAATAAATCTATACTAATAAACCAAAATGTCTATAAACCACATGATATTTTTCTATATTGTTCACGTGACTTCATCTAGGATTTAAACACTTGTCGTTAGTAGAACAAAAGTTAATTAACTTATAATCATCAACTCCGAATGAAAACAATTCACTAGTACACGATTGACGTTTTGAAACGGTTGAGATTTTAAATTAGAGTGGTTCTATTAAAAAAATCATTTACAAAAAGAGAATTAGAAAGTCATGTCGCTTAAAAAAATTAAAACCGCCCCAATAACCCCATCAATTGAAGTGTTTCTACTTTAACCGCCCCAAAATATCATCCGTTAAAACGGTTTCAATGTACCACCTCAAAAGATACATACAAGGGAGTGGTTATCAAACATTTCGCCTCAAAAGAATCACACTTTCTTTATTAGTGTTTAGGCTGATATAATTTTCAAGTAAAATTATATTTGAGTGGGTAATGAAATGTAAAACCCAAGGGAATGTTTCACTTTAAATTCTCTTGGTTGTGAGATTTTAAATTCACTCTTGAAATCTTACAACCAAGAGAATTTGAGGTGAAATATTCCCGTGGGTTTACATTTCATTACTCACTCAAGCTCGTCGGAAACCATCAAAAACAAAGTCTAGTGGTGAAACTCTAAAATAATACACTTTAATAATCAAACTCTAAAAATACGTGGCGGGAGGCTAATCATTTTTTCACACGCAATATAGCGTTACTTTGGTTGTTTAATATTCGGAAACTATAAAACCAATGTTTGATGGTAAAAGTATAAAAATACTAAACTTTAGTGGGTAAACTCAACAAAGAAAAGATCTCTCACTATGAGTAGTTTAGGGGTCAAACTTTAAGATCATAATCGTTATAGTATTAAAAAAAACAAATCGACGGGCAAACTGTAAAATTACTATACTTTAGTGACAAAACTCGGGAAAGTAAAACTTTAATTTAAATAGTTAGGTGCCCAAACTCTAAAATCTAAAGCTTTAGTGGACAAAGTCAAAAAACCAAAAGTTAAAATTAAGTATGAAAATATCTAAAACAAATGTGGCTAAATTCAAAAAATTAAAACAAAAAAGGAATCAATTAAAAAAGAAAAGTTTTGTCTTAAATTGAAAAAACGTAAGAAACCACTATTCATATCTTATGTATGTTAATAATAAAGTAATTCATACGTATCTTTTCCATTACTTTAAATCTTTTTATATATGAAAAATGGAAATTTCTTTTTCCACCCTCGTATTTAGAAAAATTATAATACACTATTAATAGTAATATTTAAAAGTATCAAATTTTATGAAATTAGATGTATTTATATTGGTCTCTAAGGGGACATCAGTGCGTTTAAATAGTGTGTCTTACAGCTAAAACGTAAAAGATTGCATTTCTTATAGGATATAAGTAGTTATGTATTATTTTGAAAATTAGGAACTACTTTTATAAAAAGATGTCTTTTATAATAGGAAGGTGGTATCAATCGGTCGGGCTAAAATATGAAAAATTAGTTGAATGACATTGTATGTGTTTTCTCATCTTTTTAAACTAACAGTTTTTTTATTTTTAACTGATTTGAATGGTCTGGCTTTCGCATTAGTATAACCCTTCCGGTGTGACAAAACTATTCACTTAATCCTAGAATTATAACATAACCGGAGTAATCTTATAATGTTACATAAACCTAGAAGCTTTCTCATTACCATGTATAATTGTTATTTTTCCAATAAATCAATACATGAGAGTTAATATGTTACGATATTTACATAGTAATCATTGCTAAATAAATATTAGTTATTTCGAAGCCCAATAGGTCTAGAGATTTTTTTTTTCTTTCGCGCTACTCAAAGAGTATGGGGATCACATCATCACATACGTTGGTAAAAAATAAAAAGAAAAATAAAAATATTCTAGTTTGAGAATAGTAAAAAAAATGGATCATAAACCCAAAGTAAAATAAAATTCCGTAAATAATAGTTTGTTGTAATTTCAACCTGATGATTTTGGTTTATAGATATCAAAACCTTTAGTAACGGTTTAGACTAATTGTTAGGAAGAAACATTAAAATTAGACCATATAACATTCACAAATAAAAAATGTTAATATTTTAGATATACTATTATCTTTTAAATGTATTTATGATTTATTGTTTAGTAAAGAGATGATTATACGTGTTTTTGTGTTTTTGTATCTTCTCTTCTCTCATCTCATCTTATCTTATATTACTATATAGCCTAACCACCCGTGTGTTACACGGGTTGAAAAAGTTATATTTAAAATAACATAAATTATACGCATGGTTTTATTTTATGTTAAAATTCTAGGCTTGGTCCTTAAAGCTTAAAAATTCTGAATATGATCCCTAATATTTCATTCTATTTCATCTTTGGTGACAAATTCTGTTAGTCAACAATTAATAATGTTAGAAACTATAAAAAAGTAAATTACTATTTTGGTCCACGTGGTTTGATCATTTTAACCATTTGAGTCCAAAAATAAATTTTCTATTAAAACAAGTCTCATGGTTTGTATTCTATAACTATTTTAGTTCAATATACTAACAGAGTTAGATTTTTCAGTAAAATTCTAATAAAATGACCAATATGCACTTGTACTGGAATGATTATTTTTAATAACCATAAGTACCAAAAATGTAATTCACTATCTCACACAAACATATTATATATGTATATGTATATGTATATGTATATGTATATGTATATGTATATGTATATGTATATGTATATGTATATGTATATGTATATGTATATGTATATGTATATGCATATGCATATGCATATGCATATGCATATGCATATGCATATGCATATGCATATGCATATGCATATGCATATGCATATGCATATGCATATGCATATGTATATGTATATGTATATGTATATGTATATGTATATGTATATGTATATGTATATGTATATGTATATGTATATGTTTATGTATATGTATATGTTTATGTATATGTATATGTATATGTATCTGTATATGTATATGTATCTGTATATGTATATGTACATGTATATGTACATGTATATGTATATGTATATGTATATGTATATGTATATGTATATGTATATGTATATGTATATGTATATGTATATGTATATGTATATGTATATGTATATGTATATGTATATGTATATGTATATGTATATGTATATGTATATGTATATGTATATTGTAAGGATTCCTTTAAGTCTGATGCAAACCAAACCATCCAATGTCTCTCTGCAAGTAATGCACTAAGTACTGAAGAAGAATTGCTTCGGAAGTTTTACACCATGCACTTGAAATATCCTAAGTGTAAAATCTTCCTAAGCCAAGACCAATATCTTCCGAAGCCAAATATGAAGTCTTCCGAAGCCTCAGAAACAAAGTCTTCCGAAGCTTCATCCTATGAAGACAGATTTCTTCTGAAGACTTTTAGTAACATGTTTTATCTGATGTACTGTTCCATAAAGCTGGACACCTTTTCGCTGCATCTCTGTAAAGTCACCAACTTACATGAGTTGGTGAAAAGGTCCATGCTTTTGGTAATTGTACATTGAGGTCTTGAGTCTGTAACCTTCTACTTTATGTACTTTATCCTTTTTTTAATAGATAAGAATGTGAGTTGTGGCATGTCATAGTCACAAGGTCAAAAGGCAGATATGCCTTTTGATTCTACAATTGATTTTGTTTGTGTCTAGTCAATTGTATCCAGCTGGCTTTCAAAGTATAACCGGCTGTAGGTTGTAGTATAAGTATTCCAAGTTCTAGTATCTTTCTTTATGCTTTGTAACACTTGTAATAGAACTTGAGAAAACAATATACTGCCTCCTTGAAACCCAAATCTCTTGTTCTGTCTCTTTATCATTACTTGTGTTCTTTGTATCATTATCTTGGTTAATCCAGTTTACTGTTTGATCAAGTTTAGTTAATCTCCTCTTTGTGTTGTTGTGTTGTAATTGTTAAGCCATTAACCGGTCCTGCATATATGTATATGTATATGTATATGTATATGTATATGTATATGTATATGTATATGTATATGTATAAAAGATTTATATTTTTATTTTATTAATTTTTAAAAAATATGTTTTTAATTCGTTTGGATTTTAAAACAATAATGTAATTACTAAATAATGTTTTTAAACCATTTGGTTTTCTAAACATTAGTTTTTTAACAATTGGTTTTTAAAAATGTTTTTTAAAAGGTTGGTTTTTAAACAATATTTAAAATCATTCATCTTCAAACCGTTCGGCTTTAAAATCTTTTGGCTTTTTAAACTTATTTTTTTTATAATCGTTCAGATTACTTAAATGTCTTTTAAAATCTTTAAGTTTTTCAAATGTTTTAATTAAATGGCTTTTTAAACCGTTCAACTAAATAAACTTCTTTCTAAATTTGTTTGTCTTATTTAAACGTCTTTTTCAAATCGACTGGTTATTCAAACGCAACGACCGACTTAAAAAAGTTTAAATAAATTAAACACAAGTAATTTTACATAGAAACTGTAATTATAATAATCAAAATCCAAGTTAATCCTAAAAAACAACAAATGACGTAAAAATAGAAATTACTTTCAAGTCAGTTTGAATAGAATACGATAAATAAATCGAAAAGAGAAAAAAGATGTTTTAATAAAAATGAATGGTTTAAAAATGTAGCTTTTTAATAAACAAATGGTAAAAAGACGTTCAAAAAAACGGCATAAAATTACGTTTAAACGAGCCGAATGGGTAAGAAACATGTATAAATAAAACAAAAAATTAAAAAAAGACGCTTAATATAATTAAACGATTAAAAAAACGTATAAATAAAATAACATTTAAAAAGACTTTAACGCTTTAAATAAAACAAATAGATTAAAAAGAATGTTTAAGTAAGCCTAACAGTTTAAATATGAAGTTAAGCCAAATGGTTTTATATTTTCTGCTAGATTAGACAAATGGTTTAAAAACTTCGTTTAAAACCGAGCGGTTTAAAAATAAATTTTAAAAAACTTTGAAAAAAAAACTTCGTGTATATATATGTATATATATAATATGTTTGTGAGAGAGAGAGAGTAAATTAGTTTTTGGTCCTTTAGGTTATTAAAAATAATCATTTCAGTCCAAAGACATTTTGATTATTTTATTAGAAACTAACTTAAAATCTAAATTTGTTAGTGTATTGGACTGAAAGAGTTATATAATACAAATCATGAAGCTTAATTGGTTAGAAAATTCGTTTTTAGACTCAAATGGTTAAAATGACCAAACCACAAACCAAAATAGTATTTACTATTATAAAAATGACATTTTACCCGCATCGATCATCCATTTCACTTACCTTTTAAACTATAGTATATTTTATTTAAGGAAAGCTTTATATTCTTGATTTCTATTTTTTTAATATTTTTATTATTTCATTATTAATATGTTTATATAATAAAATACATCTTAAATATAAATTTTTAATAACATATTTTATAATATGTTTGCTTTTCAACGTGTTTAAACCGTCCGTTTTCTAGATGTTGTTCTTAAAACCGTTTGATATTTCAAATGTTTTCATAAAACTATTTGATTTTCTAAAGTTTTTTCTTAAATCATTTATTTTTTAAAACAACTAAAAAAATCACTTTTTTATACATCTTGTTCAAAAACAATTCATTTCCAAATGATATTTTTTATAATTTTTTAAAACGTTCAATAAACAAATAGTTTTAAAAACAATATTTTAGAAAATAAATAATTATAAAAATTACATTTAGAAAACCCAATGGTTCCAAGAAAGACTATAATGTTTTTAAAAAAATACCACCAAAAAATCAAAAAATTTTAAGAGAGATATCTAGAAAATCAATAGTAATATTAGTTTTCTTTCAAAAATAATCAATACTAAATTTAGAAAATTGAAATAATATTGATACTAAATATATGAAAAATAAGTACGTATCAATTTTAAATTATCTTAATTAATTATCATAATTATTATCTGATAAAAAATAATCAATACTAAATTTAGGAAAAATAAAATAAAATTGATACTAAATTTAAGGAAAATAACTACATATCAATTTTAAATTTTGGATTTTAAATTGTTGCCTTAATTATTGCCCTAGCTGTCATTTAAATAGAAAGCTGACATGTGGCTGTCATGTTTTAAAGATCATGACATGTGTCAATGCAATAGCTAAAATCTTGTATTTAATAAAAGAATGTTTTTTTTGTCACTTGTGTTTCTTGTAACCCATCTTTTAATCACATGTTATTCTTATAGACATCTTTATATAATTTTCCCTCAAAAGGGTGTTATAATAATTTAAATATTCAAAATGATTTCTCTCTCTTATTAAAAAACAATTTTATAAATTGTTACATTTCTTTCTCTTATCTAAATTTTTTAAAATCAAACTATCTTCTTAAAAATAGATTTTGTTAAGGAATAATATGAAATTTTCTTAAAAATAGATTTTATAGAAATAATAAAAATAGATTTTTTAGAAATAATAAAAAATAAAACTTTTATATAATATGAAATTTTCTAAAACACAAAACTTTTGAAACAAAATATTTTAAAACGGTCATTTTTTAAAAAAAATTATAAAAAATGAATTTTATAAAAACACTCTTATTAAAACAAACATAATAATTACAACCCAAAGTTTTTAATAAACAAGAAATTTATACATAAGTGTCTAAGATAAATTCATAATCAAGAAATGTTTCATACTAACTTTCTCATATCTCTCTATTATTAATAATAATATTAAATACTAATAAAATTACTTATACTATTTTTAAATTAAATAATATATAATGTAATAAATTAAAAACTTATTTTTATTTAAAACACACTTTTTAAAAGTTAAATTTTTATAAAATACAGAATACAACAAACTTTTTATTAAAAAATCATTTTTATTAAAACAAAATATTTTAAAACCATAAATTTTTATAAAACAAAAGTTCAATAAAAATACATTATTGTTTATTTACTTAAAGTAACTACTTATACGTAATTATAATTATAATTTATCTTCAAGCATGGTTTTATAATTCATAAATTTTTATTACTCATTATTTAATATTTTATTTATTCAACCCGTGTAAAACACGGGGTACTAACCTAGTAAAGCCATATGGCAAAACCTCCTTTCATTTATTAAATATAATTTTTTTTAAACGATAAATAGTAAAATATATTATAAACTTAGCAATATATTTATATAATCTACTTATATCTTAGAATGTTTATTTTAATTTAAAGATAAGTTAAAGTAGTTACATATCTCTATTTTATTGTTCTTATCTCTATATTTTTATAAAAAAATTAAACGTTTATCTATCTACGAGTTATGAAATACACATAAAACATCTAGCACCAGTTATATAATCTTGCGTTTTCTTCTTTAATTTCTTTCATATTATCAGAGTTAAAAGACACAAAGATACATTTATGTACTTTCCGTGGTAAAAACATCCGTAAGAACACATAGCTCTCTAAAGAGATCATTTAATCTTTTAGAAATCTGTAGATAAAGGATTATGAAAGAAGCAAACAAAACTAAGGATTTTTTAACGGATGTTTTTACAACGGAAAGTGCATGGATGTTTCTTCCTAGTTACTTTGGATTTGCTCAAAATGCTTTCATGCATTAATCAAAACTTTAAAAGATACAACCAGGGGCATTTGTTCAGGTTCAGATCATTGGTTTGTTAAAAACTTGATAAATTGAGATATGTGGTATGTGGACTTTGATGAAAATGCTTATTTATATAGTTTTTTCACGTATTTATATGTCACATTAAATTTAAATTGTATTTATTTATAATAAGTTAAAGTAATATTATTAAGTTCTTAACTAGTAACATACACCATTGTAAGATGGACCAATGGTAAGGTGATTGAAAAGTCCCGAGTTCAAACATTCTTATGGTATATTGGATACCGCCATCGTAAAATAACTAAAATTTATGGGTACTAGTTATTAGTTTAAGAAAATGATTGTAGTCACAAATCTTACTATTATAATGAACAAATATGTTTTATGACTTTTTCTTAAATCACCTTTAGTCATATGACATTTTTTGAAGTAGTCTTTATTTATTTCCTAAAATACTTATAAAATTTATTTAAAAAATGGAAACATGTTAATCATAACCAATGTTTTGAAGACCGGATCGGACCGGCCGGTCCAACCGGTCCAACGGGGAATTAAGGGTGTTGCCGAACCGGTTCACATCAGTTCGTTTTGGAGGGGTTCGACCGGCCGGTTCGTCCGGAATCGGTGGTCGGACCGGATTTTGATTTTTTTTTTACTTTTTTGGATTTTAATGGGTAAAATGAGGGATTAAATAATAAACTAGTGTGTTGGACATAAGACAATTTTTAAGTTTTATATATAACTATAAAATACACACAAAAATTACTCATATTGAATTATATATAACTATATATATCATACCATATATATATAATTATGATGTCATCTGGTTTAAAATCCGACCACCGGACTAGTAACGCGTCCGATTCGACGTTTGGTCCGGTTATAAAAATATTGATCACAACTAAAAATTGATTTGATTTTCAAATCATCTGTATTTTAAAATAACAACTCAAAAGAATTTTCTTCTCAGTTAATTACTAATCATGCTTTCTCAATTTTTTTTGCTTTTATATTTATCTGCATATTTTTGAATTTCAAAATATTACATTTAATTGCTATTAACTTCAAATCATATTCATAAATTGACAATATTTCTAACTTCTTATATTTTAAATAATATCAAAGAAACTAATTTCTAAATACATACAATTTTTTATTCATTTCTACATTTTTAACAAATCAATTCCTACTTTTATGGATTTCAAATTTTAATCCCTACTTTAAAAAAAGGTCAGTCTCTCAGTAATTTCTCACTACTCTCTCTCTTCTTTCTCTTTGAAAATGTAATGATATTTACTTAACTTTGATTTATTTTATTTTATGCATATGAAGTTAAATCAAATAACCATGTTAAACATCTTCACATTAAACTTGATTTTATTGTTTACGTTTGTATATCATACGAGTTTATAACCAAGTATAATAATATAAACATAAAGATAATAGGTAATCGTTTAGTACATGCTTAACAAGTGATATATGCAATTTTTTCTCATTTTTTATAATATCCATTTTCTTCTTATATTTATATTTATTTTATCTTGTATCTAAATGTACTTATTGTTTCTAAGATAAGACATATACATAAATTGATGACTCATTAGTTTAGTATGTGTCAATATTCTAAAATCATGTATATATTATTCAATAAAATGTCAAATATTTATAAACAATAATTTTAAATTCAAATCCAAACAAACACAATAATCAACATGATCTAAATGCATTCTTTTTAACAATTGTATTATCAAAACAAATTTTATTTTTATTTTTAGTTTTTATTAACGGGAAATATGTTAGTTTTCTGATAATTATTTTTTGTACCACATAGTGTTTGACCCTTCTAATTTAAAAAATATAAACATAGTCTCAAAAAAATAAAATAAATTAAGGTGATGTTTGAGATCCAAATCCACCGAACTGGTTACATTAACACTCTTTATACGACTTGTATACAACTTTACAAGCAGTATAGCTATAGTGTTTCCCGACAAAGCTGCGTCATGTCATATCAATCAATCATATCCCTACATGATTCGTATAAGGGCTACACGAGACTCATATACGACTCGTATAACCCTATGCGGTTTTCAGTGTGATTAAAATAATTCTTTCTAGCGTACGAGTTATTTAACACGACGTAAGTTTTCTAGATATACGTGGGGATTCTTTGATAGAGTATAAGATTACATGTTATGTGTGTCGATTATCTAATGCAACATAAGATTCCTGGTAGAGTTCACATACATCATCGAATTAGGCCATGCACATGTCACTAACAACTTTAGACCTTATATTACCTAAAACAAGCATATGAATCATTATCAAAGTAAAAAACAAAATTGTAGTAACAAGCAGAACAAGTTCATGATCACCTCTACTGTCATCCACAATTGTGTTGTAATAATATGCAATCAAGTTCAGATTCTCACCACAATTTACAAACCTTCTTAGAAACAAGTTCATAATCACCTCTACTTTAAACCTTAACAATCAGTTTAAAGTAGGATACTCAAAGTTGAAAGCATCACAACCTTTTTTTTCATTGGTGATGTAATGCAATGATTCCTCTAAATTAGTAGGATACTTGCTTCATAGGACTCACTTGAATAGTCTTGATTGTGATGCTAGTATGATAGTCCAAGATTGAAGAGACATTTGTAATGTATTTTCTTAATTATTTGATGTTATTACAGGTGATTTAGGAGAAGCACTTAATTTAACAGTTGAGTGCGAGTTTGTTTTGAAGGTAATGGAGCATCAGGGACATTATTAGAATTTTTCCATGTCTTTATAGCTTGTTGGCATGCGGTCATGGTTGGTGTTGAGAAATGTGTCGGTTCTGACGAAGGGGATGTTTGTTTCAGACTCTTACTAGTTTAGATGTCTGAATGGTTCAACACTTAATTAATCGTTGATGCTGTTTGTTTCGCAAGCAGATGTCTGAATGGTTCAGACATTTGCCTCTGAATGGTTAAGCAATATACTAATACTGAATGATTAAGACTTCTTATCTGAATTGGTAAGACATTTGTCTTTGAATAGTTAAACGATATACTAGCTCTTAATAGTTTAGACTTCTTATTGGTTAACATTTAATCATTCAAAAATTACCAAACAACCCTAAGTGTGGGATTGTTAAGATCATCATGGCTTGGGTATTGTGCAATTGATATAAGTGCAAATTAGGTTGCATGACATAACATTCCTCGATATGCATTTAATTATTTCACCAACAAGATACTCATTATTTGACATAACGTAAAAACACTCAATATACTTTTGAATTATGTTTACACGACATAATATTCTTGATATGCATGCACCTACCTGGATTTGATCCCTTAACCTCTTAATAGAGGGGATGTACATTCCACAAAACTGTCCTCTTATAAACAATAAAATTCATGGTTAAATTTTATGATTTAATCCTATGAAGGTCACTTACATTATTTAAACCAGATAATATATCAAGTTTACAAATTGGTTATTTAATAAAATATTATAAAATAACAAATTTATTTTTCAATAACCGCTTAACTCATAAAACTTGATTAAAATTTGAAAGAATTACAATAAACTCAAGAAGTAATGTTACACATCTAATTCTACTATATCAGATGTCCTCAAATTTTGTTTTCATCTGTTTTCTATCATAACTACAGGTTATCTAATTTTATTATTACAATTTATTGATGGGTTCTATAAGTTTACCACTAACAGGTATTACAGATAAATAACAGAAGTAAAACTAATTTAATGAAAGAATGAATCATGATAAAATAAAAATTAATCTTAATTATTTTTACCAACAAACACAAACTCTTTACATATATTCTAGTTCTAAAGTCACCACATTCACTTTTGCGAGATTTGAACCCACAACTTAATCGAAAAGTACACAACTTTATCATCAAAATTTCCCTTAACAAATAAATCTTAATTAAGTATGAATAAATACAAGAAGGTTCACTTCACAAATGACAAAGAGGCTTAGCGGAAGTCAAAGAGGATGGAGAGCAAAAACATGTCATTCATCATTCTGCCCTCATGAGAACTGCTCATCATTGAGTCATCGTCTCCCCTCTCTTGAACTTTATTTTATTTTTTCTTGTTTGTTTTTAACACGACACCACTGAATATAATCATATTATAACATGCTCAGAGTTTAGCAATGAGGGTTTCTTAATAATGTCTTTCCTCCTGAGGGGGTTGAGAGTGCGGTTTCGGCTGGAAAACGAATAGATGAGCCCGATTAAGATAACACATATCCTACGAAGCAGAGTTGTACATCTGTCATTAAAAAACATGCACAAACCACTGATAAAGTCATTCATGTAAGGTTTAGAAATCCAACCGAAAATTACACGAACTTTAAAATTGAATACATATTCTTATAGAAAATTCAATCATGGTCTTTACCATTTAGTTTGTAGAATTATATGTACATTAACATATTGTCTAAAAACTAATATATAAAGTGGTGTATATTTTTCATCATTCTTTTATGCGTAGAGTGTAATTAATCAAAACATTCTTTTATATATCGTCTTGAAATTCACTTATTTAAGATGTGTCAGATATTTTCGAACCTATATTGTGATATCGAATGACGTTGAATCGTTATTAACAGAAGAAACAACATACGGAAACTGAGATGACTCCGATAATTCTTAAAAGGATGCTTAAAATAAAGCTTATCTTTTTAACAATTCATCAACTCAATTAATTCGATTAATTTGTTAAACGTCTTGTTACAACCACAATGAAATACAAATATTTAGAATATGATTTTGGATTAACAATAACAAAGATTAATCTACACCATTCATTCTTGTATAAAAGTGGACCAATTTTAAAAATATAAATTACATCTGAAGGAAGATAAATTCCATTAAAAAGAACCAAACAAATCAACATTCTTGAAAGGTGAAACATGCGTTACATCATATTAATTCTTTGATCTTATATTTAAACCTAAAAGTTATTGCTAATTCCAAATAGCATTTTATACTTGAACTTCTTCTCAACTTTTTAATTAATCGTGTGGTTTTTAAAGAGTCTTTTAATTTTTATAAAATAATTATAAACTAACAACTCAAGTGACATTAATCTAATACTAATTACCAACTTGGTTGGTGCATTGTGGTTGTATCATATGTTTTAAAAGTTGTACCCTAAGTTGTCCATTAGTCAAATAAGTTTTAAGTGTTGCGTAGTATGCATTAATTGTTGTACAATGTGCACAAAAGGTTGTACATTCTTTTTTTTCCTTTTAACATTTGTTTTTAAACCTAATACTTCTACATATTTCACAATTTAACCCATATAATTTTTCACTTTCAACTTTAGTCCCCAATACTTTCATTTTTACAAAATTCTCAATTTACGGTCTAGATTTTAAGAGTTAAGACGTCGTAACGTGCACTTGAGGCTCAACATTATTATGCTTATTTTTTCCATTTAACATACCCGTCGTAACCTGCGGGTTATAGATCGACTTACTTACTTTTTGAACGTTTTACGTGTCACGAGCGTGGTTTAACATTTTTACGTCTATGTTCCGTTTAGTTTTATTTATTTTTTGTTTTTATTTCCTTTTTAATACGAGTTTTTCCGATGTTGATGGTAGCTGACAAGTGTGTGACATTTGTGTTATTTTATATGGTTTTATGCCCCCGCGTTGGGATTTATACCCCCACCGCAACACGCTGGCTTAATACTAGTTTTACTCTTAATTCTTAAACTCATAAACATATTAAAAGATTAAAAAGTTTAAATCATACAAGTAAATAATATAAAGTACTCCCTTCTATTTAATACCCAACAAAGAGGAATAATTTGTTCTTCCCCCTCAACAAATCCTCTGTAAAAACCTTCTGATCCTGCAAATTCGATCCAACTAAAGTATTGACCGTCAGATCAAATCAACGAGCTTCTCTCTCTTGATTACACGTGTCACCTCCTCTCTCCCCCACCCCCTTGTTAGTACTTTGCTTCCATGCATGAAATTCTCCCCGACTACAACTCATATATAGAGAGAGAAACAACACACAGATGAAACAGTCATGGACTCTGTTTCTTACCTCTCATTGCTCCAAAACTTCATCTTTTCTACAAAATCTTTGATTTTGTTTAATGGGTTTCATTAATTGTTACCAATTTTGGGTATTACAATAGTGTAGTGTTGTGTGTTGTGTGTTTTTCACTCTTTTTGTGTGTGTGTTAAAGTACCAGATTTGTTGAAGTTGTGTGCTGGTTTCTTTCTTTTTTGGGTTGATCTTGAAATTTCCCCAAATTGAAATCGAAAAAGGTTTGATCTTTTGTATCTGAGGCGTGATCTGCTTAGAAAGCTGCAAAAATTTCTGAATTTGTGGGGCTTTTAGAGGTACTTTTGATCGAATTTAGGATCTTCTGTGTTGGGAATTGAGCCCTAAAAGATGTTGGTTCAAGAATCTGCAAATGTAGTAAGGTTGAACTGATCTTTTCTTTTGTGGGTTGTTTTGTTTCTTGATTTTTGCAATTGGGGTTTTCTTGTAATTTGATCTTGCTTTAAAGTTTTCAAGATGGATGATGATCATGATGAACTGAGATTTGTGTGCAAGTTGTGTGATAAAAGGTTTCCAAGTGGGAAATCATTAGGTGGGCATATGAGGTCTCATGTAGTAGCAGCTGCTATTGCTGCTGCTAATTCAGCTGAATCTGATGATAAGTTTGAGCCCATGAAGAAACATTCTACTTTGATCATCAATGACAACGATAACGCATATTCAAATTCTTATGGGTTGAGAGAGAACCCTAAAAAGAGCTGGAGGGCATCTTCATCTTCAACTTTACCATCCCCAAATGAGAAAGTTTGCAAACAATGTGGCAAAGGGTTTCAATCTTTAAAAGCTTTATGTGGTCATATGGCTTTTCATTCTGAAAAAGATAAGGGTTTGAAGGATTATGATTATTCATGGACAAGTGAGAATCTTGATAATGAAGATCAGTTGATTGGGGATAGTCATTCAGATACCGATGAAAACGAGCTGCAAGATCCAGTTTGTGTGACAAGATCCAAATCCAAAAGGTACAAGAAAGTGGTGATTAAACCATCTTCTTTCTCTTTAACCAACACTAATAGTACTAATAGCAATTACAATTATGGATCATCATCTGTTTCTGAGATTGATGAGTTTGGACTAGAAGAAGTAGCAATGTGTTTGATGATGTTATCTAAGGATACCGCGAACTGGGGTGGTGTTAATTCGGTTGTGGAATCCTCAGACAACAACTCGGTTGAATTGGAGACCAAATTGTCTCCAATTGAGATGAAGAACAGTAGAAAGGAATGGAATTTGAGCAAGAATGATGCTGAGAGTTTTCGGTTTGAGAATTCAAATCCCAGGCATTGTAGGAATGGAATGAAGAAAGTGGAATCGGATGTTTCGGTTGAGGGGCTTGTTAGGAGTGGAGTGAAAGGTTGCAACTACAGAGACTTATCTTATGAGGAAAAACAAGAAATTAGACGAAATTTGTTTAGGGAGTTTGGGTATGATGGTTCTTTAAAGAAGAGAATTAGAGATGATGATTCATATAATCCTAAAGAGGAGGGTTCATATAAGAGAAACAAATATGAATGTTTGAATTGCAACAAAACTTTTAGTTCATTTCAAGGGCTTGGTGGACATAGACCATGCCACAAAAAGCATAATGCTTTTAACGCGGGTGGAGACCATTCAGAGGGTGAATATGCACGCGAACAAAAGGCTAAAACTGAGAAGAAAATGAGACCAAAAAAGAACAAAGGACACGAATGTCCGATTTGTTTCAGGATGTTTAAATCAGGTCAAGCTTTAGGGGGTCACAAAAGGTCTCATTTCATCAATTGTTCTGAAGATAGGATTGATCACATGAGAGCAATGGGTCAAGTGGGTGCAACTTATACTGATATGATCGATCTTAATCTCCCTGCTCCAGAAGAAGATTAGGGTCATAAACCGCACAAATATGGTTTGTTTTTGGTTATTTATCAGAGGAGACATTTAGAGAGGTGAGAGTTCTATCTTTCATCTTACTGTTTAGACTGTTTTTAACTTTTGAACATTTTTCCAATTCATTCAAGAACATTACAGTTAAATTCCCAGTTTTGTTTTAACTGTTTTCAAGATCTTGTGATGCTTCTTTTTTCCATTCCGTCGAATTCTTGAATTTATGCCTGGTTTTCAAGAAAGTTCAGATCGAACTTCCCAGTTTTGTTATAGTTGTTACAAAAGACTGTCATGCTTGTTCTTCACTGTAGCTTTGGTAACTTTTCAAACCAATCATCAAGATCTTGAATTTCTGCTTAAATTTCAAGAAAATATAAGCTGATTTCAAGAAATTGAGATGTTGTGTTGTTCACTGTAGTTATGGTTTACTTACTAGTTCATATTGGAATTTGGTGGCATCTGTTTTAGTGGGAAGTGCTATGAGTAATGGGGATTAGCTTTTTGAAAATACACAATGATTCAATGTGTTAATGTACATTCTGTGTGTCTTTAAATGGTGCTTTTGTGTGTTTTAGTGTGTGTGTGGTAGGCAGCTAAGGAAGGACTTTCTTGAAGTTGTTTTGGAACATATCAACCAACTGGGCCCTACAATATTGCTTTTACTTCCATAACCACAAAATGGTTGGTAATAATGTGAAATATTGTTCTGTTTGGTTTCCTTTGAATTTAATGACCTCAAAATTAGAGGATTAGTAAAGAGGTTCTGAATCTCACAGTTGTGTAGTTTCCTTTGAATGATAGTAACTTAAGAGCTATTTAAGGAATCTGCTAAACGTATCCCTCTGTCACTTTACTTATTGCATTTCTTTAACTTGTTAAATCAGTAATATTCTATTATTTTTATTCTGAAAAGACAGGAAAGATATTTTTGATGTTTCAGGGGTACCTTGAAAATTCAAGAGTTACATTTGGCCCATGCCATTATCTATTTGTTAGTATTTTAGGGAAAATGGTATCATACAATAATGATTTTGAGGGGAGGGGCCATGTTAAACTACCCTAACCAAAAAGATATTGTTTTCAATTGGTCCTTTGCAAAAAGTCCAAGTACTTAAACATGGAGAACAAACTTTGATGCAAGAAAGAGTCCCCAAAGAGGGTCCATAGACCTTGACTTATGAACTTTAGCTTTTCTTGGATTACAATAGAAGTTTGTGAGTGAATGAGGGGTTAAGAATTGGAAATGACATTTAAATTCACAAACTAAATAAAGAATTTCCACATAAAAATTTGGATTCACTTTTGATCCTTTTAACTTAACCCATCACTCGTTTGTATTTTGATTTTGTACTTAGGGGTGGATCCAAATGTTGAGTTATGAGTTAAAATGAGATCATAGATCTTTTGTTATTATTATACAGGGTCTCGTGTTTTTTTTATTTGTGATATACGACGAGTGACACAGATTTCTTCTGTTTATGTTTTTCTTTCTTCTTGATTGTTTGCACGTTTGTATGAGAATCAAGCTCATCTCCTTCGGTAAGCACATATAGGGTATCGAGCCAGATTCATCACAAATAATTATTGTAAAAAAAAAATTGGTTTCCCAATGTTTGCACTCCAACTTCTTCTCTATTTATCTTTTGATCACATTCAACATACAAGATTATGGAACATCTCAAAAAATTACATAACTCAAACATAAATATTAATATATTATAATACAACCAAAAGAAATATAATAAATTTGGTCTAAATTTGGAGTATGAGTCACACTTTATCAAGTTTGAAGAGCTTTACTCAAGTTGGTTCACTGATAAAGCTTTTTCAACTCATTACTCGTATAAACTCATTTTTATGAATCAAGTAGACTCGCATATATTGTGAGGGATAATGTATAAGAAGCTTACCCCGCTAATGTTTTTAAATTCATCAAAGCAAATGCATATTAAGTTTAACATAAGTTAAATATATATTAAGTTCTATTTATATGTTAAAACGGCTTTTACATGTTAGTTGTTACATATAGAACACAAAAACACATTCCATTCACCTAATTAAAATTGGAAGGAGAATAAATGAATGGGCTTTTCATAGATGAAAATGGTCCTTAAGTTCGTAATATTTCGTTTGAAATAATAAATATTATTTGGGCTTAATAATGTCCATAAATGATAGCAGACAGCGGGCCCAATTATAGCACTCGATTATTGACTTATTTCCAAATAGAATCTTTTGAAAACGAAATAAAAAGAAAGGCTTAAAGGTTACTCAAATGATACAGCATAAAAAAACAAGAACAAATATCAAATCAAATATTCTCATAACTATGTCACACTAAAAATATCATTAATTTTTTATGAGATTTGAACCATTAACGACTTAAGAAGAGACATTTCATGTGCATCGTAAAACCGTTATATCACAAGCTTTTTCTTATTATACGAGTCACTGATATTATTACCTAGTGATTATTTATGTCCAATAAAAAATAAATGAATGCCCTCTATTATTTATAATATCTAATTTCATATAATTTTAATAAATTGATTCTATAATACTTTAACAAATAGAGTACACTTGAATATGAGTTATGAGAAATGAGAAATTAGGGGTGTGAAAATATCCGACTCCGAATGAAAAATCCGAATTCCGAGTTTTCGGATTTGGATAGTGATTTCGAAAAATGTGGGTATTTCGGATATTGAATCACTCAATACGATAGTGTGCCCGATGATACTTGCGTGAGAAAGATCCTCCTCGATCTCAAGATTTCACAAGGTCAACAAAAGTCAACGCTCGAGGATCACCAAAGGTCCTTGCATGAGCACGAACCTTCTCTAAAGTGATGAAACCGATTCGAATCTCTCAATATGATAGCGCGCCCAATGATTCTTGAAACAAACTTCATAAACAGATGACAGTCACCACAAACTCTGATGTTCTTTAAAATCCTAACGGGTTGCCTTCCCTCGGGTTTCTTCATCAAAGCATATGCAAGAGCTAACTTCTCACTGTGATAACATATCGATTGAACCTTTTCGTCATCACCAACATCATGTAACACGAGATTTTTGTTTACAGTAAATCCAGCTTTCAGTAGCTTTCTGATAATCCTATCTAATTCGCGATATATAGCTTCTGATTCAGGATGAGTTCGATCTTCTGCCACAAATTTATGCACTTTTCCATCAATTTCTACCCAACTAAATGCAGCAAATTTTTTAACTTTCTTACTGTTCATAACAGATCTCATGGTTGCCACATCTTTCCATCTACCATTAGCAGCATACATATTCGAAAGAGTGATATAAGGTTCAGCATTATTCGGTTCCAACTCAAAGAGTTGTTTTGCTGCCATTTCTCCATGTTTAATGTCACCATTAAGCTTACAGACCGACAAAAGGGTTGACCAAACGAGACTATTAGGTTCATACGGCATGCCCTTTATTGTTTCAACCGCTTTCTCTACACAACCTGAACGGCCAAGAAGATTGATCAGACACGCGTAATGATCTGCAGTCGGTATGATTCCATATTGTTTTGTCATTGAATGAAAATATTGTTCTCCCTTTTCAGTTAGGCCTTCATGTATACAAGCAGAAAGAACACCAACAAAGGTAATGCTATCTGGTTTTATGGTGTTGGTCAACATTTCTTCATAAAGTCTTAATGCCTCTAAATCCATACCATTTTGGGCATACCCTAAAATCATGGAATTCCATGAAACAGTTGATTTGGAATGAATTGTATCGAAAATCTTGCGGGCTTCAGTCGGTTCACCACACTTGGAATACATATCAACAAGGGCACTTGCGACGAGTGTGTCATCATCAACTCCCATGTGAACTGATCTACCATGAATTGTTTGACCATGAAACAGAGAAGCCAATCGGGCACACGAACTAACCACACTTGAAATTGTGAACTTGTCGGGCTTAACATTGTTCATCAGCATATCGTTAAATAACATTAAGGCGTCCTCTTCTTTCCCATTTTGGACATGACCCGCGATCATTGTTGTCCAAGAAACAATATCCTTTTTCTCAATCTCTACAAAAAGCTTTCGTGCCTCGTCTATTCGTCCTGTTTGAAACAAAGCACCAAGAACGTTTGAAGCTGTAACCACATCCGGTTTACAACCCGACAACTTCATTTCACCAAAAAGCTCTATAGATCTTTCTGGCAACCCGTTCTTCACATATCCAGAAATCATCAAATTCCAAGAAACCACATTCTTACGACACATTCGATCAAACAACCAACGCGCAGCATCAATCTCACCACATTTCGCATACAAGTCAGTCAAAGCATTGCAAACAAAACCATCAAACATCAAACCACAAGCCACAATCTTTCCATGAACCTGCTTCCCACGCCCCAAATCCAACACCCGCGAACACGCATTCAACACACTCACATAACTATACCCCGTGACCTCAACTCCTTCTTTCACCATCTCAACAAACACTTCCAAAGCTTCTTTTGCACAACCCTTTGTCCCTAAACCCGCGATCACCGTATTATACGAAACAGAATCTCGACATGGGGTGCTTTTAAAAAGCCCCAGCAAGTCATCCACACACCCCATCTTCGAATAAGCTTTTAGCATAGCATTGTAAGTGAATGTATCTCGTTGTGGCATTTTGTCGAACAGGTGGTGTGCATCCGAAAGTCGCCCCGAGTTTGCATACACATCAATGAGGCGATTGTGGATAAACGTTGTTGTGGGTTCGTAGAGATTGTCTTCCATGTGGGTTTGTATCCGTTTGGCTTGATGAGCGTCGTTGAGTCGAACACAATCAAGAACAAGACGAGTGTATGTTGCAGGGTTGACATTAGTGTGTCGGTAAAGAGCATCGACAGCTTCTTTAAGCTTGTATTTTGGGTGCATTTAGATCTCAGTAGTGAATTTGAATAATTTGCTGAACATGGTGGTGAATCAGAAACGAATTGGAGGATTGAAACGCAATTGACGACCTAGGGTTCAGAAAGGAGAGATGGTATACACTGGTGGTGCAGCGGTGGTGTAGTGCGGTGGCGTTTGCAGGGGACCGGTGGTAGTACGGTGGTCGGAGGTTATTCCGGCGGTGCTCCGGCGGGGGAGCGGCGTCGTCGAGGGAGAACGGAATCGAAGAGTGGAGTATTGTGGTGTTATTAATCGAAACACTTTGAAAATTATATTTTTAGAACTTAATTACTATTAGTATTCTGAAAAACTACCAATAAAAATTTTAGTTCGGCTAAGGTGTTTTTTTTTACAGCGAAATATCTGCAGTCTGTGAATAAAATCTGCAGTAGAAGTGGTGATCCAACCTTTGTAGTCTGCAACAAAAAAATATATATGACTTTTAACGTCTACAGACTGCTAAAATCAACTGGTGGTGGGGTACGGTGGTGCCGGACGGTGATGGTGCTGGTAGATGGTGAGTGGTGGTGAACGGTGGGTGGTGGTTGGTGGTGGTTACGGACGCTCTAGTGACTTCGTACGCTTTGCACGAAAATTAACAGGTTCCTATATATATAATACTTATATTCATATAGTAAATTCGGTGCTTACAACGCCACAGACTGTTGCTCAATCACAATTCAAATGTCACCTAATCCATGTGGCTTCTTTGGAGGATTAATCAATCTGAACCATCCAATAGTTAAATTACATGTATTTTTAAGGTTTTAACGAACCAATGGAAATGTTACACATACGATGAAAATTTGGGAATTAATTCAGCGTATTGTCGTGGACGCCATGTAGACCTCTTTGGAGGAGAATTGATTCAAACCATCCAATAGTTGAACTACATGTATTTTAAGGTTCTGCGAACATAGGATCAATATTTGTGAATTACATTCGACGTAAATTTTGTTTATAAACGTGTCGTGTCAAATATAATACGTTTTCATTCGATGGTATAAATCTGAGCACTCTACGTTTCGACATAAATTTAGTCAGAAACGAGTCGAGACAATTGTAATCTATACCTTATCACGCCGCATAGGGCGCCGCTGCACGTACTTTTTTATTTACGTTTTGAGTTTGTCTACGTTTCAACATAAGTTTGTTTGGAAAAGAGTCGAGTCAAATATAATACGTTTTCATTCAATGATATAAATTCGAGTTAATTACTTTACACTTCAACATAAATTTGGTTTAGAAACTAATTGGGTCGATTATAGTATATACATTATCACGTTACGTATAATGACGCTGTAACGCGCGAATGGTAAAAATATAATCTCAAAAAGTAACTAAATAGATTTATAAGTATGACTATTAAAATATTCAATTCAGTTTTAAGTTATTTTAAACACGCCTCAAAATGGCTTGTGACGGAAAACAAAATGTGGGAAAGTTAAAAAAGGATTGTCGGCAATGCAAGGCATGATTTAAAAGGTAAAAAGAAAAGAAGAAAATGGAGAATATTAATTAAATATGTCGGCTGACACTTTTGTGAAGGAAGCAACATAGAAATCCACCCGATATTGACACTTATACCATCAAACTACCAATCATTTCATCAAACTATTTTAACCCCATGCCTGCAACCAACCCTAGTTAACATCACTTTCTCTTTAGTTATTAATAATTTAACTGAAATATTTCAAAGGTATGTAAGAAATAATAATAAAACAGTATTCATCCAACTCCATGGAATAATATGCATTTTAAATAAATAGATAACACATATAATTAAATTGTACTTTTAACCAACATTTAACTTTATAAACTGTGAATAGTAGCTATTTATATTTAGCATAGTCAAGAATCATCATACTAACCAATGCAATGATTCTATTAGAATCGACCAATTTGGCAACCCAACCAATTTTGGTTTGTTGTCTTTTCCAACCATAACCAGTGATTTTTTTCTAGAATATATTATTAAAACAGACCTAATCAAATAAAAATAAAAAACAATAAAGGCACGGAACATAAGTATGATATAAAAGAAAATTCCTACAGTTGTATCAATAAGAAAATATGATTTAGAGATAACCATTTTAAGTTTTACAACTTCTAACAATATATACCAATAAGTATACAATATTTGACAAACGAACATATAAATGTAAATATCAGTAGCTTGTGTACGCAAACAAATCAAAAAGTACGGAACCCACAAATTACACATGAACAAAATATTCTAACGTTTGTATTTGATTAAACTTTTGTATCTTATGATTTGTAATCTCAAAGCAAAAATCATGATAAAAGTAACATCTACAGACACAAAAAACTTTTGATTGAAATAATTATAATACATTGAATAGAGGAAAGATACATATGAAATCTTTAGCTTTAGTGATCATATATTACAGTGAAAAGTAGTACGTGGGAGAGGGTTGGGTTAGTAGCCACTTGATTCAAAGAAGTGAGGGAATAAACAATTAAGTAGACTAAAATCATTTTAGTCAATGTGTCTCCACTAAAGTTTAAAGTTATAATTAATATTTAGTACCTGATAAATTGATAATCTTGGTGGATGACTTGGAGCGCAAATTCAATCTACCATCTGCGTAACAAAAACAAATAACAACTTTCACCTATTAAATGCAGCCTTTGTGTCAACTTGTGCACCATATAACATATATATATATATATATATATATATATATATAACCATTTAAGTTGGTATCCGTTATTAAAAATTAAAGATTTTTCGAAAAAGAGTGGGGTTCAAATTCTAACATCGGGTAGTTTATGAGTACGAGTCTAATCTATACTAATAAAGCAATTTGTTTAGAAGACACATGACATATTTCCACATTGTCCACCTAGAATTTGAACACGTATTGTTACTGGAATAAAAGTTAATTATTTAATGATACATTAAATGCTAATGATTATTTATGTACTTTCATACAAACAATTTTTTGTGAGTTAAAAAACATGTTTCTTTTTATTTAAAAACATAACTTTTTTAAAAACAAAAATTTATAAAATATGAAGTTTTTTAATACAAAAAACTTTTAGACTACTAAAAACTATACTAATAAAACTAGAGTGTTTAAAAAACTATACTAATAAAACAAAATGTCTAGAAGATACGTGACATATTTCTACATTGTCCACCTCGGATTTGGACACATGTCGTTACTGAAATATAAGTTAATTTAATGATACATTAAATGCTAATGATTATTTATATACTTTTAAAATAATAAATAAATTTTTGATAAGTTAAAAACATGCTTCTTTTATTAAAAAAACATAACTTTTTATAAAAACATTTTTTTATTACAAATAGCTTTTAAAAATGACATTATTTAAAAAAGTATATAAAGAAAATAAAGTGTTTAATAATTGTTTTAAACAAAAGTGTTTTAAAACGGAAGTTTAAAAATATGTTGTTATATAATTATTACCTAAAATAATTTATTATATGTAATTTTAATCATGTTTTATCTCGAAAAATACTTTATAAAGAATAACTCTTAATTTATTATTTTTATTTAACCCGTGTATTACAAATAAATAAATAACTAGTTAAGTATATATAGATCAAAGAGAACTATTAGATTTAGTATACATTACATATTACATTTCAACTACAAAGCCTAACATTTATTTCTCTTTTAATTAACTTTTAGCTAATGTGTCCAGAGACAAAAACTGACCCAAAACCAATTAATGCTAAACTCAAACATATAAATTTGTAGTAGCCTTTATTTCTTTTATTTTGTTGTAGTTCACACCTCTAAATGTACGAACACCACATTAAGCATATTGAGATATGCATGAGATTAAAACCTTTTTGCTTTGGTAAACAACTAGTTAAAGTTTAGGTTCTAACTTCTTGTTACAACTACAGTATACATTGTGATTACACACGTATGGTATACATTGTGATTACACACGTATGGTATACATTGTGATTACACACTTATAGTATATCGTTGTGAAACAAAGGTTCACAAATAGAAAAAATAACAAATATACTTTATATGAATCTTTAAACGATCAACCGTATGTTGTGAAATTTAGTTTATTCTTCACACATTTAACATGTGTGTGGATCCACTTTTGCAAACATTGGATTACTTTTGAGCATAAGTGTTTTGAGATGCTATTTCTTTTAAATTCGGGTAAGTGTTTTTGTTCAATTTTCTTGATGCTATGTAATTTCTAACTTTCTTTAAAGTTTTATTTAATTTATTAACAATTCAAAATATAATATAAAATAAAATACATATATAGGGATAACTAATTACCGAAGAAAAACAAACGTATCATCAGGCAATTGAAAATCATTGACCAATTTAATTAAAAACAACTTTTCAAACAGATTGACTACATGAAAATCCAATTTCTGATTATCAATCTATCTATCATGCAATCATGTTAATGTGTTTGTTTATGTTACAGGTCATACTTTGAATCAAAATTGTACTAGGTTAATATTGTTGAAGTGATGAGACTTGTACAACATAATCATCTATGATAATGCACCAACATATGTACACATAGACAGGCTTAGATCCAATGGTAAAACAAATTGGAGTTAAAGTAGTGAAACTCTTCTTAAGTTTGATGGTTAAGTTCGTTTTATAATGAATTGATATATATTAATTGCCGTTATACAAAAATATTTTTTATTAAAATTAAAAATGAAAACAAAAGTAAAAAAACAAGAGAACAAGTTAGCCGGAAAACAAGTGAAAAAGTAGGTTTTCCTACAAAGCATCTAGCCCGGCCCGGTTTTGATGTAGCTACATAACAACACAAGCATGCATACAAACAAGAATAAACTCAATTATTGCTAGCTAGACTTCAAGCTACAACAATGATGACTGGTCATCTTAGTATGATAACATAATCAGTGTAAATGAGTCAAACTTAAATCAACTCAAGCTCACATTAAAACTTATAAGATTGGTGTAAACAAGTCAAGCTCACACTAAAACTTATATATCTAATAATTGAGGTTGGACCGAAGCTTTTAATGTCAAGATTGATTACACAGTCTTGCAAAACGAACCTAATATATGTTTCTATTTTTTTATTTAATATAATAGATATATAGTATATGATAAATATAAATATATACGTAAACTAAAGTAAACAATATGCTATGTTATATATTAGAATTACACTTATAAACATGAAGATAAATAATTGTAAATGTGCATAAGCATAGAACAATTAAATAACTAATAAACAATAATTGCGTAGCAAATGCGTTGGAAATTTAACATATGGGTTCCTAAAAATTGTAGCAAAAGTGTCGCTAATAAATAGAAGTTTGTAGCAAATGCGTCGTTGTTTTTAAAAATACCTATTTTGACATTGCGTAGCTAATGTGTCGTTATTTTAAAATACGTATTTTATCACAATAATAACATTGCGCAGAAAATATGTCGTTTTTTAAAATACGTATTTTGACATTGCGTAGCAAATGCGTCGTTGTTTTAAAATACGTATTTTGACATTGCGTAGCTAATGCGTCGTTGTTTTAAAATACGTATTTTGACATTGCGTAGCTAATGCGTCGTTGTTTTAAAATACGTATTTTGACATTGCGTAGCTAATGCGTCGTTGTTTTAAAATACGTATTTTAACATTGCGTAGCTAATGTGTCGTTGTTTAAAAATACGTATTTAATGTTAATATTAATATTGTGTAGCAAATGCGTTGCAATTCATATTTAGTTGAGAATGATTAAATTAAAGTATTTAGGAAAATGCGTAAGATATGTGTAGCAGCTTCTTATGCCCTTTTTTGTCGCAAATATGTCGTATATTGCGTCGCAAGCGTGTCGTAAACTATTTGCCACGGGCATTTTTCCGACAAACTGTTTTTGTCGCAAATGTGTAGCAAATTATGTTCTCTTACGCATTTGCGACGGAAAAACGCGTAGCAAATTAATTTTTTTCTAGTAGTGTAACTAATAAACAATAAATGAGTGAAATTCAAGCCGAGCTCGAACTTTGAAGCTCCGAACGAGTCAAGCTCGGACTCAGCTCCGCTCCGCGTATTACACATCTTGACCATAATATATAAATATTAGATGTGTATATCACACAAATACTACACACATATGTACACAACATAAAAATATTGTTGTGTTTTGTTGTACTATTGACTACATATATTATATCTGATGATCGATACTCATGTATCTAAATACTATCCCTACATATCTGAAATATATTTATTATTGCAGAAAAACTTTTACAAAATTGATTTAGTTTTAAGTTCTTACTAAAACCTACTAGGAATAAAATCTATATTACTTAAAAAACTTCCTTTCATTTTTTTTCCTGAAAAAGCATCAACATAGTGGGATTAAAAAATTATAGTTCTAGAAAAGGCATGAAATAGCTAGGGTAAAAGGTATTGGTGCTCTTCCACTATAATAATTGTTGTTCTAGAATAGGGAATCAACCTTTGAAAATGATATCCTGATAGCTAGTACTAGAAAACTTAACATCTGGGTTCCTGACAGGTGCATCCTTTTCGGAGGTAAAGTAATTGAAATTGCTTAAAAGCAAAGCATGATAAAGTGTTAACAAAGCAACAATATTATATGTGTGTGTTGTGTGCATGTTTTTTGGCTAATATATAACACATATTCTTTGTTCAATTTTTGACCTACGAATGACCTATCTCAATCTCAAAGGTATTTGATTTTGCTTTAAACCTTTTTGTATCACGAGGTGATTAAAATAAGGGAAAATAATTTAAACGATCATGTTGATCAAATTGGTAATCTATATGAGTAAATGACCCTTTAACTGAAAAACAAATCCTCTAGTCATTGGACAAAGGACAAGAAAAATGAAGTAATTCTAAAACACCTAAATTAACCAACAGGAGGAAATGATTATCCTTAATATTACATTTATATGATTTTGTTTGATCTAAAGGGTTTAAACCTATATGTGATTAAATCTTTAGAATCAGCAAAATCATATATACGGTGCTATTTAAAGAATCTTACAATCTTAGTTTAAAAAAGTGTCTCACTCTTGACGCCATGAGACAACAAGATATATGTATATATTAGGGGTACATGTATGAGAGGCCCTCTTGTAGATCGAGAGATTTGTGTATAAGGGTATTTTAATTATAGTATTTTAACTTTTATATATATATATATATACATATAAATATATATATATATATATATATATATATATATATATATATATATATGTGTGTGTGTGTGTGTGTGTGTGTATTTAACATATATAGAAGTTTATTTATATTAAAATTTAGAGTATGTTATGATAGAAACAAAAAAAATATATAAAAAATATTACATAAATATAAATACATGCATTATGCTTTTGTGTACCTGATATGCGAGCCTTCGCCTCTCGCCTTTCCTATCATCTCAATGTATCGTGTTTCTTAAAATCAAGATTGTGATTCACAAAACAAAAACCTAATGATTGGGGTGATATGCAAACGTTTTATTCATTTACACATTTTAGAATCACGAACTAATGTAAGTTTTTCTTAAAAAGAAAAATAATAGAGTAATTATTTTCAGATCAAAGGGCCATTTGGTCTTGCATGATCATTCATCAATTTACCCTTAAAAAAATTTTGCTTCTAGCATGTGTTGTTTAACGCAGACCGGTTAATGAGTCTCATAACACTCATTTAACTATTATTAGATAATTCTAATGCTGATAGCGATGTTAATTTGAAGTTTGAAGCCCCCTACCTTTTCTACTTTATTTGTATTTATTATATAAATAAATGCATGGTAGTTTGAGTATTGACAATCATTATCAATCAATTTCACAGGACCATACTGACTGTAGACTAAGGACCATCCATTTGGTGGGTTTCGTAAAAAGGTGCATGCATCTTAGCTAAAACAAGAAGTCAAGAAGTACAATTAAGCTCGATCTAGAGTATCTTTAGCAGATAAAAGGTGTTAGATGCCTAAAGTAAAGTCTTGATTATCACCCCTTTAAGAAACTTCGGGTGTAAATTCAATTCATGCGCATGTGCACAGACCTAAACTTGGTACTGTTCACAAATACATATTTTAAAAGTGTGTTAGATGCTAGAGTAAGTGCTTAATACACAGGTGGTAGATTTTGTAATGACTATATCTTAGACTCACTATACCTGACAACTGATGGCACGTGACAAGTCACTCCGATCCTTAAATGTTGATACAATATTTATGTTAAATGAGCTCGAGTATCTATTTTCTATCTCTAGAGAACCCTAACTTACTTTTACGTTAAGCTAGCTAGCTTGTTCATGATGTCAAACTTAACATTCATAGTGAGACTAATGAGGTTTTTCTTTGTCTCAAATTGAGACAAACATCCATTGTTAAATAATGCTAGCTAATTAAAATGAAAGTGGACAACTACTATACTTCTATCAATTTAATGTGAAAATTATGACAAATCAATGTTTAGATGTTATCTTTAAAAATTCATTGGCAATCACTAAAGTGTTGGTTCTTTTAGAAATTATAAGATTATAGCTCATATTCACGACTATCAAAATTGTATGTTTATATTCAATTGAAGAGAATTCAAAGAAAGGCCACAAGTATACATCACCTGCATATTGTATAGTGCATATATGTATGTTCTTATATATCATGGTTTCTATATTAACCATATATGTGCACTCCATCCTCATGTGCGTACGCGTCTATGTGCAATGGAAACGGAGCCTAATATTAGCATTTTCTATCTATCCAAACTTTAGAGATCGATCTATATATGTAAATCGTTCGAAGAAAAGTTTGTTTATATTTTTTTAATTATCAAAGAAAAGCATTTTTGTAAATTTTATTAAGAAAACATTAAAATATGTCTCCATTCATTTTTACATACACATGTTTGTTTATGCTAGTTCAATTACATTAGTTTACATGTTTTTATGTTTGTTCATTTTAATTCGTTTGTTTATGTTCATTACATATTCATTTAAACACATTTACTAGTTATCAGTATTTACTAGTTGGTGTATTATTTTCTTATTTATTTATTTATGTTTGCATATATGAAGCTTGTGTATATACGACTTAGTTTTAGAATTATCTAATTAGTAGGTATTTATACTTTTAAAATATTGTATAATATTAAATCATATGATGATGATATTAAACTTTACTTTGAATATTCTTGTTTACTTTTGTTTGATATTATTTGTATAAACATTGATATTTATTTGTATTCGTGTTTATTCGTTTATGTCCGTTTTTAAGATTATTCATTAAAGTATTTGTATTGATCATTCCTGTCATTCGATTAAATTTAAACAAATTAACATGAATAACATACTTTATTAGTTATCGTGCTATCTGTTTATAAACCTAACCAATGATTCCCTGTTACCGGCCCTAGGGCTTCCGAATGATCACACACGAGGCAAACAATTGATTGAGCCAAGTAGTCAGTATTCTTTTATTCGATTACTGTTTCTTATTAAAGACTGGGACCTAACCATCACTTCAGGAGTAAATAAAAAACATCAAGGACTACCTATGCAGATTAATGCAAGATTTAATACACGTTCTATAATGAAAATTAATCCATTATCCCCACCCAACAATTAATGAGAAACCAATAATACATATATCACATATCGATCACTACACATCCTTATAGAAAAAAATGTTTAGGATAAGTTTTAAAATGAATCTTGTTTCTAAACGTTCGATATATCTTTGGTTTCACCAATTAAAAGATAATTGAACTCATAAAAATTTTGATTTACGATATATAATCTACTTCGGTTATTTCGTAAAAATGATGTTGCATTCCATAATTAAAAAAAACTTTTTGTGAGTGAATATTAGTAAAGATGGTTTTAGCCACAACAAAAATAGAATCAAAATTCCAATTGCATACTTTTTGATGCATCAAGATAAGTAAAAGCAAAGCTCAAAAGGTTAGTATGTATACACGTACCTTTATAAATATAATCAGTTCCTCATTGTTGAAGGCACGATATCTCCAAGCAACCCTTGAAAAGATGTTGGAGGCTGTTCACTAGAAAGGTGAACCCTAGCTTCACTAGATACTGCTTGTGGTTGTGACTGTAACTGTGACAGTGATGGTGGTTGTGACTGTGACAGTGATTGTGACTGAGAAGCACCGCGATCACCCACATGAGGCGATTGTGATCTCAAGTAATTAAACTGCTGTGAGGTCGAAGAAGGCGTCAATAATCTTGCATAGGCCTCTTCGTGATAACTTATTAATCCTCTTGGGAACCCTACGGTGTGATGACAGTGTTGGCCTTCGTATGTGGTGATGACAGTTGTAGGATCTGCGGATGAACGCTCAACGCGTTTCTTGACCGTGCATTTGCTGTTTGTGCAACGGTAATAGCTCCTTCAAGATAGTAATTTAAAAAAAAAAAAGAATACATTAAGTGATCAAGGAGAATTAAAGATAAAATTGTGTATATCAATTAAAGCTAAAAGTCTCAAAAGTCAAAACATAGAAGATTCAATGAGTAGAGTTGGGATATGATGAATATAAAGGAAGTGAAAATAAACCTAGGAAAAGGGCTATTTTTTACAGCTTTCTGCCCATATTTTCTCCATCTGTAACCATCTTCAAGATGATCAATTTCACTCTTGGTTACGAATGCAAATCTTTGTTGTCGAATTCTTTTCGGCCCCTTCTTTTTAATCTTACCCCTGCAAATCATTTCAAGCAGCTTTTATCATATAACATGCATATATGCATAACAATTAAAGAAACTTTAAAAAGTTACAAATGCAAATGCAAGTTGATGATTAATATAACAAATGTGATCTCATTGCATAGAGTACTGCAAATCAAAGAGAAAAGAACAATGTAATTTTTTTTATAGATTACATAAAAACTGCAAACAAGTGAATTGAAAACATTGTATACATGCATGAATTCATTGTAAATTTGCATATAAAAATTCATTGAGACAGCAATAAATTTAGTAAAAGTTTAACGAAAAAAAAATAAAATTTTTGTATAGATTGAACGATGTTTTTTATACCCTATTCGTACAAAAAATTCAAAAAAACAACATCGCAATAGACGCTTAGCAGGTAGAAATATATATAAGCATTAGATCAAACAACTTTTGTGCAATTCTTGCTGCACCCACAGCTTACGTGCACTTCTTAGAGGCCGTGCGTAAAATAATCCAAATTAATATAATAAATATATAAATACTCCCACATGTCTCTAAGACTCTAACAAGATAACTAAATGTAACATAAAATATAAATTTATTTAAAAATCAGCTAAAAATACATTCATGTATGCACATATTCACTTATGTCATTTTATGTGAAAAAGCGACACCACAAACAGCACGCCAACGCCAGACCCACGCCATTTCCGCCGCAATACCGGCGGTGTTCACGCTTACCAGATAGTGGTGGAAACACAAAGACCCTTAACTTGTATTATTCACACAAATGCCATCGCCACTTGCTAACTAATAATAACGCGTTATTTTTAGAACAAATACTCACACACTTATAAATCGTAACTCTTAAACTACACCAACTCATAATTTACTCTAACCTTAGTCTTCTTAGTTCTTACCGCTCGGCTACCAACCAAAGTGACAACGCGCTAATTAACCAATTAACAACATGGTGGGAGCCATCTAAGTGACGAGTACGGACACGACTTTCATATTCGATTAATTTATTCAAAACACTTTTAAACTTTTTCAAAAAATTCAGCGCTTAATTTTCTCGATCCAATTTCCAGATTTGACGAAAAACCAAAAAGCATCGTTGATTGCTGATCATCGCTTTTCGTATAGTCAAAATCACTAAATCACTAAATCACTAAATCACATGAAACAACATCTACTATACGATACTTTCAATTCGCTGCTGTTAGTAACAACTAACAAGTAACAAGTAACAACATTACAACTAACTCACCCAGTCTCCGACGACGGCGTTTTACCACTGCTACCAGCATCACCGGAGGCAACAGACGACTCCGGCCGATCCTCCGACGAGCTAGAAGAAGCCAACGGATTCAACACCGACAAATCCCCTGCGAATTCACCAGATCCTGTACGCGACTGAGCCGCCGCCGCACCGGCGGCGGAACTACTCTCCTCCGGCGCACTACAGCCACCTCGAGGATCAATCCGATCAAACTCCGGCGACGGAGGATGGAAGTTCCACCCGAACTCCGTCAGTACGCTGTCGTTTTTAGAATCGGTGCCGCCGAAGAGGGCGTAGTCGCCGGAGAGAGGCCAGGTGGCGTCGGTGGAGAATCCTCCGGTGGCCGGAGCGGCGGAGCTCCGATCGTCCATAGGGCGGTTTGAATTGAAGAAGCTTTTAGAGAGAAAAAGGTCTAGGGTTTTAGGAGAGAGAGATATAACGCGTAGGAATTGAAAAGGTTCTGTGGCTTGCGTGAAACGTTAAGTTAATTGGAGGAAAAAGATGGGATAAAAAAAGAAAAAAAGAGAAAGCAACCGTCATCTGGTTGAATAGTTGTACGGAAATGAAAATTACGCGCGTAATTTCAAGTTGTATAAATTCTCTAAAATATCACCAGAACTATTGTTTTTTTTTTCCTCTCGAAATGAAATATAGCTGTAAACAACTAACAAGTGGCGTTATAAACGAGTCGAGTCCAGCTGATTTAGGGTGGAATTGGGTTTGAGCTTTGTTTGTTTAAAAATTAAATTCATCTGAGCCGATTCGTTTATCTTTAGAGTCTAAAATTGTGAGTTCGGGCTCAGCTCGTTTATGTACGAACTGAGCTGATTCGAGCCGGCTTGCAAGTCAATTTGTTTATTTAAAAATAAAATAATTTGTTTATTTTTAACCAATGTTGATATATATATATAGAAACAAAGTATAATAACTTTTTATATTCGTTTCATTGAAACAATTATGAGTTATTTTATCAACTACGATCATCCTGTATGTTTTTATATTTAGGTTTTTTTATTAAACAGTTTCAAATTGATCATATATTTATGATAATTTAAATAATATGACGTATATTTGTTTGTAATTTATATAAAAGAATAATTTAGCATTTCATATAAACGAGTTAACGAGTGAGCCACAAACTGAGCTAACATTGACTTGGGCTTGACTCTTTTATAAACCGAGCTAATTTCCAGCGTATTTTTGAGCTATTTTCGAATGAGTTACAAACTACGAGTTTTTAAACATCCCTAAAAGGAGACAAGTCGAATTGAAGCAGGCTGAGTCGGCTCATATATCTTATGAGCATAAATGTAGAACTCGAGCTCGGCTTGTTAAACACACAACCGAGTCGAACTGACTAGTTTATTTCTAAAATTTCAAAATTTGTTATTTTCTCTCTCTCTCTCTCTCTCTCTCTCTCTCTCTCTCTCTCTCTCTCTCTATATATATATATATATATATATATATATATATATATATATATATATATATATATATATTGAATATTTAGAATACAAACTTAGTTTTTTCTTGCAAAGGGTACAAATTATCAAGGAAGAATGAATACAAAATGGAATTATTGTGTGATGATGCAATTATTACGTATTGATAGAATTATATCTCTCCATAATAGTTTTACACAAGTATAATCTGTGCTTAATATTTTCCATGTAAGTGTCCTACTATAATAATTTTACATTCACTTTGTACATTTTGTACCAAAAAAAACCTTGTATTTAAAATTTATCGAACCGATGATATAATAGAGATGAAAAGTAGTTCTTAGTTTTAAATAATGTTTCCTAACTTGTCATAAAAATAGAACCTTTCTAAATATTAAATATATAAATTCAGGATATTACACGAACATGCCCATTAAGTTTATTATTCATAATGATAAATAAAAAGGTATGCGAAAGCACTAACGAATTGCATGCTATATTACTATACTTAAAAGAACATGACCAATATCCTATTCCTTCAATGTTTATTTAAAAGCATGTTTGGTTAGTTTACAATAAATTTACGTAAGATTCACAAAATATGAATAACATTATTAAAATCATTTAAATATAACGACTTTCGTAATTGTCTCAAACATAAATTACAATAAAGTAGTCCCGAGCCCTCCTACCCTCATTAATCGTAGACTTCAATACCCGCATTCAAATTTATGCATTTATAAAGATATAAATTCATGTCATGTTACAATAATTTAAAATTAATGGCCTGAACTTATAATTTTAATTTATTTAGATATTTATATCGGTAACACCAATATATACATAAATAAATAAAACAAAATCAAACAAAATGCTAAACCAATTACGGAAAAGGCACAAGAACATTTGAAACTCACACAAAGTATTCGAATATAACACATCTCTGTTTCTCCTATATTTATCCAAATAAAAGATGCGATTTTGATGTCTTAAAACGCCTTTTCTATACTCCAATTGCTACCTCTAAATAGATTCTCATTTCTCTTTTTTAATACGAGTGTGTACCATATATTATGGGATGTTTTTAAGTGGTTGTGAGTGAATGAGTGAGAAAATATATGAGAATTGTACCGTGATTCCCTATATTTGGGGAAACATGGTATCAGCCCCATAAATTTTTTAATATTTTTAAAAGTGGTTGTGAGTGAAAACTAAAGAAAAAATAATGATAATGATATAAAAAGATTATTTAATTGAAAAATAGAGTAAAAAAGTAGAATTTTTAATATAAATAAGAGAAGGAGGATAATGATAGGGAAGCTAGTGTGAATGCTACTATATATAAGCACTAGAAGGTACCTAATGTAACTGATTGAAGTGTTTTCGTGAAAAGATTATTACCCTCTACGTCGGCCACCCTTTTAAGCATTTATATCGTTGTATCCCCTAGGCGGTATACCATCTTCAGTTCTTCACCGTTCTATAACTTTGTTCCATACACATCTACTAAACGATACCCCACAAGAATGTGGTCCAACGTTTCGATCTATTTGATTATCGCAAAAGCAACATGTTGAGTTTGAAACTTCAACATTTCTTTTTATTAATTCCTCATTTGTAGGTAGAGGACCCAATGAAACCCCTACCCATTGAAATTTAATTACTTTTATAGGCATCCAATTAATCCATTCGTAAGTTGTTACCTTCAATTCAACTCAACAACCTTTTTTCTATGAAACTTTTGACTGATGATATTGTAAACTGTTAGGGGGCGGAGTGGCGGACCCAACCACAATGGTAGGGGTTCATCCGACCCCCATGAAAAAAGCTACTCGTGTATATGTGTATATTTCCGACTGTTCCTAAAAAAAATTGGCAACGACCCGCATGATTTTCGAAATATAAAATGATATAAATTTTTTTATTACCAACAGTCCTAAAAAATATAAATTTAAAATTTTTTTTATTACCAACAGTCCTAAAAAATATAAAATTTAAGAGCTTTACAGATATAAATCAATACGTTATAACAAAAAAAAATAACAAATATAAACTTATTAAAATATGATTTTGGACCACTGGATTAAACTCATGACTTTTAACACAAGAAGTTTTTATCAAATAAGTCAATACTATTAACCCTAAAGCCAAACATTTATTACCCAGTTGATCAATACACATAACTCATTGAATTAAATCACTAAAAAAACTTTAATATTAAACCACCGATGGAGCGGTGGACTAAAACGTTGCAGACCGGCAGGGAGCGATGGAGCACACCTTCCATTTTAAATTATTAATTGTCTTTGTGATGAAAAAATCAATCGGCAAGTCACCTGGAAATTAGAAACAATAATTTTTATTTCATATTTGCTATAGCCAATGGACCTGACCCCGACCTGACCCGAATCGCACCGAAAGAATTTATTTACTTTACTATAGCCAATGAACCATCAAAAATTTATCCAACCCTCATAAAAAGAAATTTTTGAATTCGCCAGTGTAGAATGTCCATATGATTCCTCTCAACCCATGAACCATTTATCATGCCAAAAAGAGCATGTTCTTGTTCCCAATCTTAACTGCTTAAAATTATTTTTTGCATATTGAAACCCATGTAATTCAAGTCTTTCAACACTTTACTAACTAGATATTTACACCCAAGCGCGTCGGGATTGCATGTGTGTGCAAAGGTGAAATCGCATAACTAAAAGATAAAACGACGGCCTGAAAACATAGATAGAACTGAGCACGCCGCAGGTACGTCAATGTAGACATATACAATCACGTTACAACGGTACACTCATAATTACACTAATAACAATAATACATTAAATCCAAAATAAATAAATAAAATATCATAATTTATACTTAAACTAATTACAATAATATTTGAAGTTAATAAATTTTGAAAGTTTTCTTTGGGCTTATTCACGCAGCCTAGCTTAGGTTTCAAAATATTAACTTTAAACTTTTACAAAACATTTGGTGTTACTGAAAGTTAATAAACCGTTTATTAGTAATTAGTAAAGCTGAGGTTACCATTGACATACATTCTTTATTCTTATCCCTCTATCCACCATAGAGATATTTTCTAGCTTTTTTATTCTGAAAATTCTTAACAAAGGATTATTCCTAGAGTTAGAAAGAAACATGATGTACACCAAGGGCTCCAAGATCACACACTATGAGCAGACGAAGTGAAAACCATTTTGGAAAATTGAAAAGCCTAAATTTTATAAGACCATCAATTTCAACTAATTGGCCAGTTGTTTTTAACCGTGTTTAAAGGACATACATTTTCCAAATGCACAAATATTTCAAACACATGTAAAACCATGCGATCTGATTTATGTAGGGGATTGAATACGAGTCCACCCATTCATCATATTTGACTTATGTATAATGTATATCGATTATCAAACATTAGAGAAGGCGTAAAAGGTTACTTGTTGGTTGAAGCGTATTTCGATGAACATGAATGTGAAAACTAGAGAGGGATGAGGTTGTTTATAGAATGCAGTTATGCAGTTATGGCATGTTACTATGTTAGTGATGGCTATTGGCATCGCAACAATGGTCAACCAAAATCAACTCAAAAGCTTGAGACCAAATATTATCCGGAATTTCTTTGTTCTTTTTTCGTTTTTTTAGTTTAGACTATCCGCTGATGACTAATGAGCCAAGAGATTAGTGAAGAACTTTGGGCAAAAAAAAATTTTGTTTTTGGATTTCGATCATTTATCCATAAAAAACTACTAAAAAATACAAGCTTGGTGATGTTTTGTTGGTAATTGTTGATTTTTCTAGTAGAGTATGCATCATGTACCCTTTAAATGTAACTGATCTGACTGGAACAGTTCATTGCGATATTTGATTTGAATATTCTATTTTGATCCCATTCGGGTCCAAATGTCCAAAAGTTAACCTATAAGCAGCAACAGCAAGAAAAGTTAAAACTTCTAAAACATAGAACCCAGTATGTAATTTTAAAATCATGCCATAATGTCATGATCATTTAAAACTACCATTCACTTAGGTGCATTCATTAGTTGTAATAATAACTATTCGATTATTTCGGATAGTTTTAACTGGATTTGAAAATTTTAGGATCCTATTCGAACTCCGAACCAATCCAAATGAGGAAAATTTTGTATATTTGATATTTGATCCTAAAACTGAATAATGAATTATAGGAACCGATATGGATAAGATTGTAGAACTGTTTAAATTTTTTTTATTTTGATACGGTACAAATTTTGGATTTTTTTTTTGGATTTTTGTTTGTTTAACACCCCTACATTCACCTTGCAATACTCTTAAAAATATGCTGAGATATGATAAAGACATGAATTCTATAATAATACTATATCGAATATAACATCTTATTGTAGCGTGTTTCTTGTTGCTTTATTTGGTGCACCTAAAGCATCGATGTCATGAGAAATATTTTTATATTATACAAAAACAAACCTTAAGTTTGCCGACACTAAATATACGTAATAACCATCATTCATTCATGAAAGTAAATTAAGGGGTAAGAACAATGAACCTTGTTGAAATGATGATTAGAAGCACCACTAATACTATAGTTGGTATTATCTCATCATCATAAAGTTAGTGGTGATAAGATTGTTGAATCTAAAACCACTATTTAAGGAAATCTTTGAAAGTGAAAGATGTTGACATGTTTATGTCTTTGACTTCATCTCATGATCAGCTTTAAGAAACAAGAAGTTGTGATCATAACAGCATTAATCCACATGATCTCATCAAAATTTCGTAGTTAAGCGTTTTTGTCACGAATTTAGTATCAGGATAGGTGATTAAATAGTCGTGCTACGATCGTTTTGTCATTGTAGTTAAAGCTAGATGGCAAAGGCTATTGTCTTTTTAAAAAAATATCAGAGTTTAAATCTTAATATAAAATAAATTAGAAATTAATGTATTTTAATAATAGAAATAAATAGATGTGTAGATTGTCTTTGCTAAAAAAAGTATATCAAATCACAATTATGTCCATTTTCTAATATGTATTATTTTTATGCACCATGTGTAATGTATGTCATATCAACCTTTACTTAAAATGTTGTTTTTCAAATAATATAATTAAGAGTAAATTACAGTTTTCGTCATTTAAGTTTATAGCAAATTTTAAATTTTGTTCTTAAACAAAATAAATGATACTAAACATCCTCGCCAAATGTCTCTTCTATTACGAAGACCACCTGGGTGCGAGGCTTATCCACGGAATCCTAAAAAAAATAACTGAGTCTTTTTGGGGAATATTGGGGAAGAAACGCGGCTACTTTTTCTATCTCGTCGCTCCCAGCAAAATAGCTAAAGTTCTAGCACAAAAAAGTCGAAGTATATATATATATTTCAGTCATGTGCATTGCACATGAGGCATGTTAGTCATTTTATTCATTTACTTAATAAATATATTAATATATTTAACAAAAAAATCAAAAAAATATATATAAATAAAAATCTCTATCTCTCTTTACTTTCTTTTTCTTTACCAACCATTGATCTTCACCATCAATCACCACCATCTTTAATTTTAATAAATCACCTGGAATAACTGTCAAGATCTTAGGGTACACTACCAGTTGTTTTACAGTAAGGAAAAGGGGGACGAGTTTTCACTGGAAATAGTGATCACACCAAAAGGTACAGTGGATCCATCGCATGTTTTCAACTTGAACGAATCAATATTTACTTCAATGAAGCTTCCATTTCCGATATGTTCATACTTCCTCGTGTTGTACTAATGAATCCTGAGCCTAGGACTATGGAAAGTATTAGATCTAGTCGGAATAGGTAGATATTCCGCTCGAATAACTTTGTGTTAGGAATCTGATGGGAGTATTAGATCAGGTCAGAATGGATAAATTTCGATGGGATTTGATAATTACCCAAAATATTACGGGAGTTGTTCATGGTGCATGAATTGACATGAGGATTTGATAGAAATGGTTTGATGATGATGAATCTGGAAAGAAAATAGAGTAGAGAGTAGAGTAAGAGTAGAGAGATAGTAAGGGGTGGCAGATGTTGGTGGTGGTGGTGGCGGTAGTTGAAGGTGCCGGTGTTTTTTCTGTGTGGAGAGAGAGAGAGAGAGAGAGAGAGAGAGAGAGAGAGAGAGAGAGAGAGAGAGAGAGAGAGAGAGAGAGAGAGAGAGAGAGAGAGAGAGAGAGAGAGAGAGAGAGAGAGAGAGGAAGAAGAGGTGTGGGGCGGGTTTTAATATTTTAATATTTTTTAATAATCTATTTTTTATTAGTAATGGTAAAAAGATGAATTTCTCCCCACATGCAAGGCACATGATCTGGAACGGATGATAATGAACGTCTTTTAAAGGAAATGATGTAGGCTATTATAAAATATAAATTTAAGGATGTGTACTGTAATTTTTAAATTTAAAAACGAAACATAAAATTTTATATAAATTTTAAGGATGAAAAGTGTAATTTACTCTATAATTAAACTGTTATGAACTTGAATAACTGACTTTTTTTAAAGATTGATAAGTTTAAAAAGTTTGGTCGGAACTAATTTTGATTCTTTAAAGTTAATTACAAAGATGATTGTTGTGGTTTGAGCAAATAACAAGTTTAACAATGAAGCAAAAAAATAAAATAACATGTTTGGGTACTAATATTATTTTGATAGCAAGTTTAAGTATTAAAACTAATTTTACGTCCTGATTTTACAGAAAGGTTAACGCAATAAACATATTTGGTTACTAATGTTTTATTATAGTTTAATAAAAAGTTAATACAATTAACAAAAATTAGTCTTAATACCCAAACTTATCACAAAATAAAAAATTAGTAATGATGTTGTCGCTTAATTTACTAGCACCCAAACAAACTGTTTTACCCAAATTACACGGATCGATCGTGTATGTAACTAACTCCAACTTCAAATATAATATAAAAACTAAGGCATATAATTTCTATTTTTGCATTTTATATTTAGCTCCTTAATACAAAATTTACTTAACATTAACTATAATTTTACCGCAAATTCATATATTTTTTAAGCAATCGAAGGGCGAATATCCCCCTTTTCACTTCTTAAAAAACTATCTTATAAAACTACAATAACTGTTTCAAATCTTAATGATACCTTGACTTTCTAAAAAACATAAGAAATTCTGTAGAAAACCTTCATTATAATGCATATTTTAATTGTCTGCGTCATGTTAATTTTAGAGAAATTTTGTAAACGTGATCAAAATTTAAAAGATACTTCAAAGTTTTTTTTGTTCTTTTAACTTCTGTATTTTCATCATTTTATATGCTGATGGGGTGACTTTGTGTTTCAAAAGAGGAATAAAAACTTGAAATGAAAACATGCTTTCATATAACGCACACAATTCTCTTTTACAGTTTCTACAATTTTAAGCCTTTTTGTTATCTTTTCTTATACTTTTTGCATCAAAATTAGCTCCGATTTTGATCTTGATTAGAAATTTTTTCTAAAAAGAACAAGACACATGGCTATGTACATATCTAGTGCTCATTATGCGTCTAGTTGATAAAAGTTATAAAGAAAACAATATATACACACATAAATTTTTTTGTTTTCTTCATGCATTTTTTATCATGTCAAACACATGTATAATGAGCAAGATACGTGTTTGCTTTTCAAGCTTCTACACCAACGTTGTTTCAATTTCAACTATGGTTATGTCCCCAACTGAAATCTTGTTTGTCGAGAACATAAATTACGTAAGTGGTAGAATCCTCATATTTTTTAGATTTTTAAATATTGGCCATAATGTCTCAAAACGAGGAGGCCATAGAGAAAGTCATTTTTATTCCTTTGTCTCGAACTTCGTGAAGCCAAGGTCGTGGGTGGCCAAGAGGGCCTACTTGGAGACTTGGGATCTCAGCAGGAAATGCGAAGGTTGCTTAAAGCCGGCCGGCCGATAGGCGAAAGAGAATAAACTAGTTCTGATCTGAGTAGGCATAATAGGGAATACCCTAACCCTGGGAAGCGGGGCCTGGCTATCCTTCGTTTGCGGTCGACGTTCCGGCAAAGTGTGTCCGTCGACAGCTGAATGTTTCGATCTGGTTCGATTCATGGTCTCATCTTATAATACCTAAGGAGCTAATGAAACTATTTTAGTAAAATGAAACTGTCTCAATAGACATCTTGCAAAATTTTGAAATTGTCGCTAGTTATGAATATCGTTTTAATACAGTGATCACATAAAATATAAACTTATTTTGCGGCAATAAAGTGCTTATCGTCAACTAAAACATAAGAAAGTAATAATATTCTCTTGACATATCATAACTTTTGAAAGGTTATATGTTAAACACAAATTACGATTTAACTAATCTTTTTGGTTAGCAAGGCATTTACGACAGATAATGTAATTTAAAAAGAAAAGGGATGCATCTTGAAAGATGTACGAAGATATTTTTGCCCTTTATTAAAATATAAAAGTAATAAAAGGGAGAACCAAAATTAGGGTAATATTAATTTAAATTTACATTTCATGCAAAATGAACACCAACGGTCTATTCTCCAAATATGGCCGAACAAACAAATTTTATTGAAGCAAACATGAATTTTCGCAATGCCTCTCAAATTATCTTTGTGATTTTTATGCAATTCATCTCAACCTCATAATCCTCAAATTTCAAACCTAAATATCACATTCATTTCTCAATTCATCTCTTCATCGGAGAGAAGACTCTTTCACTGTTTTCTCTCCCTCCGACGCCATTACCAAAAATTAATTTGATCGGTCGGAGGATAATCGTTACTTGTTTCTGTATATTGCTCCTAATTTCAGATTCAGGTGATTTTGCTTGTTTATCATGTTTGTTTTGTGTGTGTTCTAGGGTTTGTGTGTGAAGTTATGCTAAATGTATGCATCAATAAGCATTTGTTTGATTCAAACTTCATTTTGAAAGTTAGAATTCGTTAATTACATATATTAATTGGTTTTAAATCAAAAGGATTTATTTGATGTTCAACATCTAAAGCTGATTATTTTTGCAATTGAAGATACAACCTTGAATGATTTGCCCCAAATTCACCTAGATCCTGAATCATAAACAAAAGTTATAGTTTCATTTCATTATGGTAGAGGAATATATTTTGCTTGCATGTATTGCTTAATGAACACAATTGCATAGTTACATCTACAAACTTGGTTTTAAATAACACACACCTGAGGCTCGAGAAGCGCGTAGAGGGCCGGCCTTAAGGAGGCGCTTCATGCACAAATGGCTCAAAATTAGTCACATTTAGGGTCATCGAGAGTAAAAAAACATATTACGGATAGTTTATGCATGTTTTATTTTTTAAAAAAGATTAATATGTAAGACAAATGAGACAGATGCAACCTTTGATTGTGCCTAGAGCTAACATTTACAGTACGTGAAGCTCGCGCCTTACGCCTCTGCATTTGTGACCTAAACGCGTCATAGCACTTTTAAAACCAAAGTTTATCAATTTACATTGCATAAGTGACTCATTTCAAGTCAAGAATTGACATATTTTCTCACTAGTGCAAATTTATCTTGTTAATGTGCAGGTATCATATTGAAGAAACTAGCTTTAGGCTATAGATATAATCTAACTTAGAAACATGTTTGGGTTTAGAAAAGCTGCACCCGCTCCGACTAAGGAAGCCGAAACAGATAAAAAAGACGCACCTGCTAAAAAAACAGCTTCTCAGTCTGTACCAGACTCCAAAAAGGGTTCAAGCAACCCTTTTGACGACGACGACGATGATTTTTTTGGAAAGGCGAAAACTTCAACACTTAAAAAGAAACCGAAGAGTAAAGCCGAACTTGACAACATGTCTACTCAAGAACTAGAGGGCTATGCTGTTGATCAGGCTGAAGAAACTACCAAAAGTGTAAACAATTGCTTGAAAATAGCAGAGGATATTAGAGAGGATGCAAATAAGACACTTGATACTTTGCATGCTCAAGGGGAGCAGATTCATAGGACCCATGAGAAGGCTGCTGACATGGAAAAAGACTTGAGCAAGGTCAGTTTTTCATAATGTATAGCGACGAGCAAATGGTATCAAATACCGAAACTGAATCAGTCCCGTACCGGTATTGAATAACCCGTATCAAATTATTTTTGGTACAAATTTGATACGCGCTTTTTGGTGTTTTTGGGATTGGTACTTTCGGTTTGGTACTGGTTTGATACGATGCCGATATATTACCGATTTTTACCTTCAAATATCGTACCGGTATAGTACCCAATTTTGTTGATTTTCGGGATCGGTGTTATAGGGTGAAAAGATGTTAGGGAACCTTGGAGGCATGTTTTCCATGACTTGGAAGCCAAAGAAGGGCAAGGAAATTAAAGGGCCAGAGCCAAAAGGTTTGCACTCAATGTCGCGCCCCATCTGTATGAATCGGTTGATTTAGGTTATGTTTTATTTTTATTTTTACGAGATAAAATAGGTAAATAAATTAACAAGAATCCTTTTGTTTAAAAAGGTTACCACTGATATAATTTAATTTCGATAGTCATATCTGACACACTAACTATTTATAAAAAAAGTTAGGAAAGATTGATCAGCTGATACCGAAACATATTGTATTGACATGTTACCTAACTGTCTAACCCGTTCATTTTGCCACCTGTATATCGATGGGATGTATTCGGTTTCATTAGAGGACTGGAAAGCGAAAAAGAAAGCAGGCAAGGAGCAAAGAGAGAAGTTGGGTTTGGATCATGGAAGTAAGGCAAAGAAGGCCTCTAAAGCAGCTTCTGGTGAACCAAAGGATGCCATGCAGAAAGTTGAGGTATGTGTTGTGTTAGAGACATGTTCCATCAACCGTTTGCGTATACGAGCTAATGTATTTGTCTTTTTTATACGTTCGTAACTTTATTTGATCTTTATGGTTCTTTTTGAATTAGTTGGAGAAAGCAAAACAAGACGATGCACTCGATGATTTAAGCAGTGTATTGGGTGATCTCAAGGGAATGGCTAGCGATATGGGATCTGAACTCGACAAGTCAGTTTTTCTTTTTGGCTTGATAGTCGAGATCACAATTCTGGTTATGTTTGATCTTTAAGTAGTCAAACGGGTAAAATTAAAAGATAGCTAAGAATGTAATGGATTAAACAGGTTTTACATGTCAAAAAGTCATCGAAAATGTATCTTTTTAATGCAAAAAACCTCCTAAATCTAATATGGTTATAACAATAATATATATGACATAGTAACTATCTATAAAATATTCAATATTTTGGACACAAAGTGATGTGTGTTAACCCAACCCAAACCAACCCATGTCAAATGTTACATGTTTTGACATGATACCTTTTTTTTCCTAACCGAAATTAATATTTTGATGGATAACAGGCAAAACAAAGCTCTTGATAATCTTTCTGAGGACGTTGATGAGCTAAACAGTCGAGTCAAAGGCGCGAATAACCGTGCACGTAAGCTGATCGCAAAATAGAACATGTCTCATCCAACTTCATCTCCACTCCATGTTGTTGTATCTATATTTTTTTGTATATGAATAAATTGCATTATAAATGCAAAATATTTCATCAATTCATCTTGTATAGATGTTTACTTTAGAGTTTAGATGCATATTACTATTGTTGGGCCTTGGGCGGTTGGGCCTAGCCAATGTTGCATCTTGCTAGTTTAGATTGGGCCCTAGACATTAACAAACCCTAAGCCCAATTCAAACTATGACTCAATGTCGTATGACGTATGAGCACTTTGTATATTATTGACACTTGTTTTAACATTTGTGGATTGACCTTTGCACCCTACGAAAGCAGTCACCTCTAGAAAGTTAAGAGGTGATATAATGGACCTATTGGGCTCATGGGCTGGTTGTGTAATTGGGCCACTTTAGATTTTCAACAAAATGCAAGCAATCTAACTTATGTTTTAACTTCTAACAATTATTTTTCCACTTCTCAAAATTAGTATATATGATTTAATAAATATAATTATAAAACCATATTTTAAACTATAATATATATTTTAAATCAACGATTAAGGTTATTGTAACCATTTAAATCATATTTTTCCACTTTTCTAGAGTTCCGTAGATAAAGGCATATAGCCTGATAAATACAACTATGAAACCTTTTTTAAAATAATATAATTTTGTTAGTAAAACGATTATGAAATTTAATTAGGTTATAAAATATAGCTAGTTGTTTTTATCTACTTTTTCATATAAATATGTTGAAATTATCACCTCTACTCACGATTGATGGTGACTAAAGCCGAGCCAATGCTACTTTATGACTACTCAAATGACTTTAGCATTCACTTGAAAACAAATTTTTCTAGAACTACCATTTCTGGTCGACAAACTAAATGAGCAAAAATGACAATACATTGATTATTATTAATTAATTATTGCAAACGAAACCAATAATTTTCAAGTTGTGGACTCAATTAATGTGTTTAATGGTTTCAACTAAAATGAAAATGATTTAAATCAAAACCTTCAAGGTGAATAGCCCACCTTGTGGTCCATGTATAACTAGTTAATTAATTAACAATTAATTTTATGATTTTGAAAACGAAAACTTATAATCTACAATATTAATCGATGTTTCTACGTTTTTTACACATCGAATAAAAATGTTAATTAATTGCCTTTTTTTACAAGCAGTACTTTTATTACTAGCCTTTCGAATTATCTCCAATGAATCAAACAAGTTAATATATACGTGAAACCAAATCATTCGACCTTTAAGGCATGATAAGCATTTGACTAGAGTTCTAAGGTAGAATATGTGATCCTGATTTTTTGTTTTTAACTTCTTAAAAGTCATTTCTCTGATGCATATTATGTTTTATCTATCCTCATCGGTTAGTAGAGTATTGTTAGAGTTTTTTTAGCTTCTAATTGTTACAAATGTAAAAACAAATCATGTCATTAAGTTTAAAATTAAAAATATCCCAAGATCATCTACCCTGATCACTTGTCTGGCTCGAAATGCATTTCATCTAATCTTAACGATTAACATAGTATTCAGTAAGGTTTTCTTTAGTTTAAACATCATACATAGAAAACGTTACTCCGTATATTTACCACAAATTTGTTAAGTTGAAAATTCTTTAGAGGACTATAATGCCAAAGATCTTAAACTTAAAGGGCATCTAATGTTAAGTTTCCCTTTCATTTTGTCAAGTTAACCAGAAACACAAATGCATGTATACGTGACTCCTTTTAAGCTTTCATCAACACTTCATCATCATCATCTCTCACCTTCCGCCGCCGCTGCGCCACCGTCACCACCACCGTCGCCACCCAATCGCCACCACTCTCCGTCACCCAAAACCCCAAAACACACCATGAAGAAATCTCACTCTTCAATTCAACCCCTTTTGCACACACTAGCAATATCTTTTCTCATCATCACCACCACCATATCTTCATCCACCGTCGCCGGAGCAACCTCCGCCACCACCACCACCACCGCCACCGCCACTTGCCACCCTCACCGCCGACACCAACTCCATGATCACAATTCTTGCATCACAATCTCCACCCAAAGATACCCATCTCCTCTCTGTAACTCCGATTGCCACCACCATCACCACCACCGGCAACCACCGCTGCCGCCACCGCCGGAAGGCGGAGATATTGACCCAAGATACGGTGTTTCGAAAAGATTAGTCCCTTCTGGCCCTAACCCACTTCATAATTGACATATAAACCATTTTCTTTTGAGTTTTTACGATCGAATTCAAGATTCTCTCTATCAGTTTTTTTATGTTTTCTTGAACCCCATGATCGAAGACGACATTGTTACAGTTGTTGAAGATTTGAAGGAGATGCAAAGATGGAGGGTTGTGAATGGTAATAATGTAGTACCATGGGCTGTGATAGTTGTACTTTGGTTTGTGTAGTTAGGGATGAAACTACGTCGTATGATCAAGACATATAAGTTCATGGCTTCCATTAAAGTTTGAAGCTTTCATGAGGAAGATGGTGATACAATGTGAAGTATGGAGGGTAAAAGGGTCTTTTTCACATGTGTTTAGGCAAAGGGACCATGACACATTGAAATGAAATTTATGAATCTATGTGGTCCTTTCAAGTCAATTAATAAATAGCTAAATTCTTTAAGTAGCAAGATGTTTTATACTTTCATGATTTATTCATCTTAATAGTTTGCTTATACTTATTATGGTAAAAATGGTTATGTGACATTTCCTAATTGACATATGAGCACCATCATCATCATGTGTTCCTTTCTTTGGTTCAAAACTTATTTCACTCCTTTACTCCTCCGTATGTGTTGCAATGTGGTAACACCATCACAATGTGGTACCGACATGATCTACATAAAGACAAACACATAAAAAATAATATAAAATCTTAATCTGTAGAAGATTCGTGTTGCAATGTGGCACCGACATGATCGACATAAAGACAAGCACATGGGAAAATGATATGAAATCTTAATTTGTAAAAACAAGCCAATGTCAAAAGCTACACAACATTACCACAAGCATCGATAGTAATTCTTTCGAGGCACTTTGGTCTTCGAAATTCTATACCCATCATTGTCTACAATCAAATCTATTTGAAATATCATAAAAACCAATGTTATAGAACTTACAAGTGTAAATCGATTTCGCACTAAAAAAAGTTCATACCGATGTGAAGTTGCTATTGAAAACAATAACAATGATAGAATATCTTGTTATTTTGTTTTAAGTTTATCCTTGTAATTTGTTAGTTATTGTAATTTTTGTAAATATTATCCGGTTATGTTATCTTTAGCATATAACATACTTGACGGGTAAAAGTGACATAACTAATCACAAACGGTAGACAACCCTGCAACGGAATAAATCCTTGTTTTCTCAAACTTCCCCGAACCCAAGTGAACCTATGAGAATATAAACAAATAAAATATACAAATGCAACAACAAAAAGAACACTAAATTTTAAACATGAAAACCTCTCAATATGAGAGTAAGAACCACCAAACTACTAATGTCATTAATGGGTAACAGCAACAAACCTTAAGAAAATATTAGAAAAGACTATTAAGAGAATATATAGTCATTATTAAATCAACAAATATTAAATAAAACTCACTGAAAAATAGAGTTTACGGATCCACCGACGATATTAAGCCAAACTTACGCGTTTTCTCACTGCTGAAGATCTCTTCATATCACTCTGAGATCTCACTCACATACTCTATATTTGATCTTCATCCATATCTACTTCATACATACATACATACATTCATTCATACGTGTATAGATCATACGAACGAATGAGAGTTTGATCATTCCAAAAACAAGTAATTAGAGTTTACAGATATACATTAGCAATGCTCCGTCTTCGAGTGTCTACACGATTTTCATCGATTATACTGCTGCTTTTTGTTCTCAATGTTGCTGTGCACTGTAAAACGCTTAAAAGAGACGGTAATTTCTCGATTTTATTGTGTTTTCTGCTGGGATACATGATCATATGTGTTTTTATCTATAACCTAGATTTAGAAGTTGCGATACTTGCTTTTAGGGTTTGATTGTATATGAATCTAGCTTGAGGTTTGGGATTTTGTTAATTGACTAGCTTTGATTGCTCTTGGAAGTTAGATCTCGATATGTTAGGGGAATTTGGGGTAGTTTGTTTGTTTTTGGGATAATTTAGCTGATGTGGAGTGATTTGAACGTAGTCAAGCTCTTACTGCTCGAATTAGATGGTTATTGATAGTGTGGAATCAATCTTTGGGGACCGATTGGTTATTTGATTGATTTGAACTTTTGATCTAATTGTAATTCCAAGATACAGAATTGTGTTCCAAAAAATTCTATAAATTGGAAGAGGCTATTTGTATCACTTGACAGTCCTTCGATTCGAGACATTGATAAAAAATTTTAGTGTGTTGTTTGTGAGAATTTGATCTGAAAGTGATGGAAGTTAGTATGATTGAGTTGTACTTGAGTGGGTTATTAATCTTTTTTATTGCCTGCAGTGAAAGCACTTAATGAAATTAAAGCTTCTCTTGGATGGAGGGTGGTGTATGCATGGGTTGGAGATGATCCGTGTGGAGATGGTGATTTACCAGCTTGGTCTGGTGTCACATGCTCCACACAAGGTGATTATAGAGTAGTTACCGAACTGTAAGTTGTCACTTCTTCGTACTTCCTGCATTTTACATTACAAACAATCTTCAACGTGTCACTGAATTTTGAAAGTTTACAATGAATCTGGCATTTTCTATAACTGTCTACTTTAATCATAAACTATATTGCAGGGAAGTATATGCAGTGTCAATTGTTGGGCCTTTTCCTACTGCTGTAACCAATCTGCTGGATCTTACTAGGCTGTATGACTCTCTGCCCTACTAATTTACTGATCTTCCTTTAGTTGCTATATTAGTTCAGTTTGCACCTGAATTTCTAACTTCTAAGTTATGGTTGGTGGTGTTATTTAGTCGAGTTTGGTACCATCTTTTGATGTAGTAGTGATTTGGTTTGGATTTGTGTTCTGAGTTCGCTTAACTTTTTTGGCAGGGATCTCCATAACAATAAGTTGACTGGACCTATCCCCCCTCAAATTGGGCGTTTAAAGCGGCTTAAAATACTGTATTGTTGTCTACCTTAAAACTTTATATATTTTGATGCTTCTGCATATAGTTTCATATTGTCTGTTAGTTTTCATGCATTGTTATGATTACTAATGTACCTTGGTTTGCTTGACCCATCACCCATGCAATGATCATGCGGCAAAGTTTGTTGTTGCGGTTCATGATTTCATGGATAAAAAATGCTGACTCTGCAACCTGCTTTTAGCATCTTTCAATGTTATACTTTTATGCCATTAGGCTTTCGTATTTGAGAGATCCCGAATGGCTTACCCCTCTAGCCTGGTGCTTGATCTATTGGTTGTCTAGTTTACTGTGTATGATAAATTAGTTCCAACCATATGTTAACTAGAGGTGTCAACATAGGTGGCTTGGGCCAGTTGGGTAACATATAAAAAATATGTGCACTTTTGGTCTGTTTTCTCTATAATATTACTGTATCAAATATAGTTACAAAAACTATGTTAGTTCAATAATAAACTGGCTACTTAAAAAAATAATATGATGTTTTATACATGAAAAATAACTTTAGGGGTCAAATGGCCACCTCTAAATTTGTGAGTTTGACCTGTTTCCTTTTGAGTTTGCATGATTGACTTGTTAAAGATAAAACATGACTCGAACCTAATCATTCACATGTAAATGGGTCAGATGGCCACCTCTAAATTGTTAACTCGTTAATGTTTCTGGAGTTTGAAGTCATGGTTAGATTTCTTTTCAACATTAAGATTTGGGTAGTTAGTGATGTTGTAACTAGCGTAGAGGTGCAGACAACATCTGGCTTATTAGTGCTGTTGTAACTAGTAAAGAGACATAGACAATATATGTGAAATTTGATTTATAATTATTTAATGTATATTCTTTAACGAAAAAACATTACATTAAAGAATACGAACCACTAAGATTTATGTTCAAAGTTTCTAAGTTTATTTGAATTTTTATCATTGGGATCGTAATCCTGTACACTTAACAAGGTATTGAGCAACCTAATATTAGTCAGTTATGTGACTGGTTTTCTTTCTTTCCAGTAATTTGAGGTGGAATAAGCTGCAGGATGTCATTCCTCCTGAAATCGGTGAACTGAAGAAACTAACACACCTGTGAGTGTTTATTGGGGTCAGTATTGTTTGTGAACTATTTATGTGACAAACAACTGATTGGATTACTTAATTCATATGGCTACAGTTACTTGAGCTTTAATAGCTTCAAAGGGGAAATACCCAGGGAGCTTGCTACTCTTCCAGAGCTGCAGTATCTTCATCTGCACCAAAATCGGTTCATTGGACGTATTCCACCAGAATTAGGCTCTTTACAAAATCTTCGCCATTTGTACTGTTCATCTCTCTTGCTGTCACTTTATGTGTTAAGCTTTTTAATTTGAATCTCTCTGATGATCTGAATGAGCAACTTTGTTTTTTAGGGATGTTGGTGACAATCATTTGGTTGGAACTATCAGGGAATTGATACGTATAGAAGGATGTTTTCCAGCTCTACGAAACCTGTATGTCCATTTTTATTTGCTACTTCAAAATCTCTCTCATTCCAGTACTAGTTCCATCTAGATGGGTTAAAATTAGGCTGGTCAAGTTGATTGAGTAACGGTCAACCTGCCAGGTCAGGTTGGCCAGAAACACTGTTTGTTTAATTTCTTTGTAAACATTTGTCTGTCATATGATTACAAAAATTATGCCTTTTCAACAATAATTTACATGTATTCTGGAGGTTTTATGCTCTAAAAATACACGTTGGGCAACGTTTGACCTATTTCTATATAAGCTAAATCCTTCTATTTTTCTGTTAAATATAAAATATCTCGAATCTTCCATTTGTAAGTAAACCAGTTAAGATTGCCTTCCATCTGTCAGTGCTGTTTTAAAGATTTTATTGACCCTTGTAATGTGATTGCAGTTATCTAAACAACAACTATCTAACGGGAGGTATTCCTGCACAGCTAGCAAACTTGACCAATCTGGAAATTTTGTGAGTATTGAATATGCAAATATGTTTTGGAGACTGAATTTTCCTCTGAAGCTGTTATATAAAAAATTATGCTAATGTAATATTGTGTTGGTTTCAGGCATTTATCTTATAACAAAATGTCTGGAATAGTGCCACTTGGACTTGCTCATATTCCCAAATTAACTTACTTGTAAGTGTGCTCATTTCTCACAATTTATAAAACCATAGAATTTGTCTTCTATTGCTTTCATCTAATCCAAGCAGCAGACCTTAAGTGGTTGAGAAATTAATTACAAGTTTTGCAATAGAGATGATCTAGTTCAAGCTATTGCTTAAGCAGAGTATGCAAATAAATAAATAAATAAAATGAATTTGTTATTATCATGATGTCAAAATTTCAGGTACCTGGATCACAATCAGTTAAGTGGCAGGATTCCTGATGCATTCTACAAACATCCTTATCTAAAAGAAATGTAAGCTTACTCTTTTCATTCCCTCCTTCCAGTCCTACATTTCTGGAATTTACATATTATGAAACTTTGTAGACGTTTGAGCCCGGGCCCAATAACCATGGGCTGCTTCCTAGGGCAATATTGACCAATTTACTTGATGTCAATTCCGGTTATGTTTTATCTCTTATGAATTAAATGGGTAAAGAAATGAGCTAAAATGGAAACGGGTCAAATGTGTTGAAAGTCTTTTAGTTTGTACATCTTAAATCATTTAATCCAAAAGAATAATTCTTTTTGTAATAAATATAGTATTTGCAATCATATTTTTACTTGCTAGTTGATTATAAAATTACTAGACAAGAGGTCAAACCGAAACACGACCTGACCCGACTCGACCTTACCCAACCAGACAAAAATACATATTACCCAACCTGCTCATTGTGCCACCTGTATAGTCTACCGATAATCGATATTTTAGAATTTCACGGATTTTGTTTCTCATTTAGTATTGTATATATGACAGGTACATTGAAGGAAATGCATTTAAACCGGGCGTGAACCCAATTGGTGTTCACAAAGTACTTGAACTCGCGGACTCAGACCTCTTGTTTTAATCAGCTCATTACTTAATTTAATTTGCTTCTAGTGAATACTTAGCTTACTATACACTCCCACACAAACAACCGTTATTTGTGACCCTCCTTGATGATTACAAGAATTTCAAAGTCATGTTCTGGTAATATTTTGTAGCTCAGCATAAAAACCTTGATAAACCATTCATGTTCCAAAATTGTATATGATATTGTTTTAATGGATTTCAAGTTTAAAGGATTCTATTGCTGCATTATACATCAACATTTCTTCATTTTTTTTAACTGCTTTAATTATCTATGGTGAAAATAGACGGAGCCGATCAACTTTTTCATTAACAGGTTATCAAATAGGGTATCAAATGTTATCCCTTTCTTGTAGTTTGATTTCTTAATTGCCACCGTAGATTGAGCACCATGAGGAAATCTGGATGCATGAGTTCCTAGAATGAATGAATGATATGTTGAATTATTTCTGGTTACCGGTGAGTTAACATTCATTCTTGGAGTTGCATTGTTTATACATTCTGAGTTTGGTAACGTGGAAGATGCACAGTTTGTGTTTGATGAAATGCCGAGCCATTGTGTTGAGTCACGGACAGTTTTAATTACCGGGATTGCTAAAACTGGGGCTGTTGAGGTCGCTCGATAGGATTTGATGAAGCAGGGGTTAAGGGTAGAGGAGTTTGGGGTTCTTTGATTTCTGAGTATGTGCAGAATAATTGTTCTTTAGTCGGTTTAGAGGTGTTTCGGGGGATGCAATCGACTAGCATTGCGCTTGATGAGGCTGTATTTGTGAACATACTTGGTGCTTGTGCTCATTCGCATCACTCGAGATCAGGATTTGGAGATAAACTAGTAGATGAGGTCAGTGGCGGAATCATAAATTTTGTTCAATGAGTTCATTTTTTCTGGTGCTCGGTTTTCTCTCAACTCGACATTATAGTTTTCGGGGCGGGTTTTTATCACTAAAATTCCCATCAAGAACAACTAAAAACATTAAAGTTCCGCAAACTAATTTCAATAAAGCTTCATGTTTCAACCAAGAATCAAGTTTTACATATAATTTTAATATTAGTGATGGCTATGTTCAACAAATACTAGTCTGAAAAACAAAAATCAAAAAATCAAAAAGGAGATTTACATATAATTTTAATTTCACTTTCACCAAGTCTTAAATCAAAAAATCTAAAAGAAGATTTACATAGTGTTTGACTTAACTCTCATTTTGGGTAAAGTTCATGGAGGGGCCGGATCGCGAAGCGATCAGATGCATGCAACCTTCCCCTGTACTTTTGTGCAAGAGGTTGTTTCCATTGCTATAACTCAAGGTCATGAAACAACAACCTTACTCGTTGCTCCAAAGCCCAGCCTCATCAACATACATACAATAGAGACAACAAGAGAGCAGAGAGAGTGTGTACTTTAAATTAGAGAAAACTAAATTATACAATTTAAACACAACAACATCTGAACTTGTTTTTATTTTCATCAAGTTTTTTATTAGGGTCGCCTAAAAAAAATGATTGGGGTCAAAATATTATCTCTTAATACATGCTATATATGAAACGCAAATATGAGTCGGGTCACTTGACCCCATTCTTAACAAGCTATCTCCTCCCCTGGATGAGGTGAAATCGAAACGTAGTGTGAGATATGGCGTTGATGGACATGTATTGTAAGTGTAGGAAGTTAAATGTTAAATGTAGCTAAGAAAATTTGATGAAATGCCTCAAATACATCATTTCCTAGAATACTATGATCTCGAAAGCCATTCACGAGGAAGTATTACAATATTAACAGGAAAACTGACTGTCAACATTTGTATAATTCATCTTTCCATAGAGATATCATGGTTAAAGAAAAAAAAACAAATATAAAACTGAAAAACAAAAATGGTATGATTAATACGTGTCTTCAAAATGAAAAAAAAAACAAAAAAGTTGTTACATGCTAGTTATACGTTGTTCTCTCGTAGCGCTGATAATTTTAAGACTTTTTTAGAATGACGGCTCATACGCATATAAATTCCTATTCTTTACTTATATTACTTTTTAATCTACCCTAATATCATGATTGTGCATAGCGTACCAATTTTCTACCATGTGTCCAGCTTGAAACTTGCACGTTGCTAGATGCGTGAGAATATGGATTCAATGAGAATACCTTATTTCTATATAACAGTTGGTTAGCATGTTGGTTTATTATATTGTTTTGAATATCAAAACGGACTAAGAATTTGATTTTTTTTTTCTACCTTTTTAATATAAAAAAGTTAAACAAAAGCTTGTTTTTATGTTTGGATGAATAATTTATAAATGTTTAACATTATTGTCTGAACTTTAATACATTTAAAGCTCTTGTTTTTTTAGAGTCTTCGTAACTTATATGTTTTTTTAATTTTCAAATTAGTTATATCATTCTAAATTCATATATGTATATAATATCAAATATTAAAAGTTCTTGCAAGGAAAATCCATAAGAAATTAATTATAATGCTTAAAAAAGTATACAAATTTTATTACGTACACGTATACTTTTCATAGGTTTGAGACGAGTATGAGAATAGTTTTAGAATTTCACGGGTCGGGAATATACATAACATCAAGTGATACCATGATACTCATCTTATTACAAAGAACTCTTTACTGTAAAGTATTATTTAGAATTTTTTTTAACATTACCATAATTATATATAAGAATAGAAGAGTTAAATGTGTTTTTCATCCCTGTGGTTTGATTGAAATTGTCATTTGAGTCCAAAAGCTTTTAATTTTGTCATTTGCATCCAAATGTTTCACAAAAATTGTCATTTGAATCCATTTAACTGCTCCTAATTAACACCATTAACTTTTTCCGTTAAGTTTCTTACATTAGGTATTATTTTTGTCAAAACAATTAAAAATATAAAAAATTAACTCTATGCGAGAGATTTTATGCGTTCATTCTCGTTTGATAATCATCATTACGATTTGAATCCACCTATTAGATAAAATAAAATATAATGATAATCACATAAAGTGACTCATCGCAAACTATATAAAATATACACCATAAAAATATATAAATAAACAAACAAAACATATGATACAAACCATTTGAATCATAACCATAAAACACAAATTATCATAAAAGTATAAGAAAACAAAATCAATATGAAATTAACAGCCCATAAATAATAATCATAAAATATCAATCATCGTAATCATTATTAAACTTTAAACTAAAAAAATATATTATTTAACAAGATAGACAAAAGTAATATGACTATTAAAACAAAGTATATTAACAAGACAAAACAACAAAGGACTACTATGGAGTCAAATCATAATTGTAGTTACCAAAATAAATTAAACGCATAACAATTTTCACGTAGGCTAGTATTTTAGTCAAAATGATTACAAAATAAAAACCAACCCATGTGAATAATTTATATGTTCCGTCTCTTTTCGTAATTACATCTTCTTCAGTTTCATTAAATGTGTGAGCTGTTTATTTATTTATTTATTTATGGTGTATATTTTATAAAGTTAGAAATATGTCACTTTTAGATGGTTTCAAATCTTAATTGTGATTACCAAACGATACTGAACGCATAAAACCCCTCACGTAGAGTTGAATTTTTATTTTGTAAATGTTTTGACAAAAATACCTCTAATGTAGGTAACTTAACGGAAAACGTTAACGGTGTTAATTATAAGTAGTTATATGGATTCAAATGACAATTTTCATAAAACCTTTGGATGCAAATGACAAAATTTAAACTTTTGGACTCAAATAACAATTTCTATGAAACCTCAGGGATAAAAACCGCATTTAACTCAAAATAGAATGAACATTATGTTAAGTTGGTAGAAACTTGATATTCAATAATTTTAAACTTCTTAAAAGTGAATTGGGTATTTAACATTCCAAGTCGTTTGTTGACGTTTAAGATCAAGTTTTAGGATAATGGGCATCCCAATAAATAATTTTTAACCATGTAAGATTATAAATGGGTATACATTTATACTTGCATACCCGACGAGTAAGACACACAATAGATATGTAAACCAGGTTTGAAACATGATTATATAGTTGAGTGTTAGATTGATTTTACGAATACCAATCACATATTCAACCCATTTTCATCCATCGTACATTATTTGTTCTATAAGGGGTGGAGGGACACCCTCAATTTTACCCAAATTACCATGAATACCATCAAACTAAAACATTCCATCTCATTTTTATTCAAAACTACTTTAACATACTCTAACGGGAGATAAAATATGCCTATCGTTTGAACCAAAAACACCCTAGCATTTTTAACCAAAACATATAATATATTATAATATTATTTACACTAGTAGAGCACTCCACTAGTAACAAGCAACAGGGTTCTTAATCAGGTTAGCTTCACCCAAGCTATTTGCGGGCGGTGTGACCGCCCTACGTCCCTACCAGCAGATGAAGCGGTGCCCCCTCCTCCCTAACACAAATAAATAAAAAGATTAAGGCCTCATTAAAAGACCTGGGTTCAAACTTTATCTGGGTAAACATCTTCTCGTTGTTATAAAATATGAAAAATAATAGGCGGTTATGAAAACATACATAAGCCGAAATCGAAATCGAAAGCCGAAACCACATAAAAAGAAATCGAAGATCGGGGTCTCTTCATTTTTTCTTATTTTTTAAATAATTTCACACAAGCTCTACCTCTAGCCAATAATTGCCCTCGATTTCTCTCTCCCCAAATCTCTCACCGATTACCAAAGGTATGAACAATCGTAATTCTACTTTATGCATCTTAAATATGTTTGATTCACTTGTTTAATTTCAAAATTTTTGAATATCTGATTTTTTGTTCAATGTTCTTTTGTATAATCATGTACGATGCGAAAATCCATCTCAATTTGTTATTTTACCGAAGATGTTGAGATTCAATCGATAAGTTAGGGAATAATGATTAATTTAGGGTTTTGTTTTTTATATCGTTGTCAATTTTGCGTGAGATTGATGGATTGTGATGTGATTCTGCAATTCGTCAACATCCCTAGCTTCCCCCAATTAGTTGAAGTTTAGGTGTTCAATAGTTCATGTGGTTTGTAGGTTTTTGTTGGGGATTAATGGGATAATGATTGTTAATTACAGTGTTTTGAAGTTGTATGAGTTTTGAGGGGTTGATGGGATGATAATTGTTTTGTTGTGATTGTTTGTGTGGGTGAAGGAGGGCGGTGGAGATTTGATTGATAACAAATGTACCGGCATATGGCGGCGACGGAAACCCGTGGCGGGCAACCCACTGATAGTGGTGATGCTGTGGTGACTCTTGATCAAGTTCCTAGATGGAGTGATGGAGATTTTAGATATTCTTATGAAATTGAAGATCCGAATTTTCCAAGCATGCATTTTCCTGATCCGTTAGCCTCGTCGTCTGGGGCAGAAAGTAGTGGAAAAGTTTCTAGGTTTCCTGTTGATCATGAGGTTAATTCGAAGATTTATCTTTGGAGAGGAAATCCTTGGAATCTTGAGGTAGACGCGGTTGTCAACTCCACAAATGAGGTCAGCAGTTAATTCTCGTGAATATATAATATTTAATTTGTATTTCTGAGTTATATTTGCACATTGTTACCATAAATAAGTAAATGGCTATCCGGAAACACAACCGGTATGATCTATTCATCATGTAGTTTAGTAGTCTACGATCCAGTTTTCTTCTTAAATATGTATCACTTATTCCTTCTGATATCTTCTTATTGGTCTCATGCTTGTTAATGTGGAGACGATTGATGAATTTCTCATTCATGATGCTGTTATATAACTTCAGTTAGCTATATATGGATATTTATTGACTAGGAATTATTGAATTTGACATTTCAGATGTATAATATCAAATCAAATGAATGTTTTTTAACTGAAATTGGTTTTGTTAATTGCAGAACTTGGATGAAGCTCATTGCAGTCCTGGTTTGCATGCTGCAGCTGGGCCTGGTCTTGCTGAAGAATGTGCAACATTGGTACTACAATCTTTCTATCTATAGTTTTATTTTAAACAATAGAGATATATTGCATGAGATATTGTTGATTATTCAAAAGAATCAAACAACTTGTTATACCCTTTTGTGTCACTATATTATCATTGAATCTCTTTATGTAAAATTTCTGTAACCAAAAGATGTGCATTGGTTCGGCTCACAGGGTGGCTGCAGAACAGGGATGGCGAAAGTTACTAATGCATATGATCTGCCTGCAAGGTGAGCTGTTGGTTTTTTTTGTCAAATTGTTGTCTGTTTGAGACGGAACTATTGAACTATCAGCATAAAGACATTTATCTTTCTAAAATTTCGTGTTATTACACATTCACACCTAAAATGGAAATAAAAAAGTAATAAATATGTTGCTCTGTTTTGTTGTCAGTATACTCCTATATCTCCAAATTATGCCCTTACGCACATATTTCACGTTTTTGTTTTTTCTTACAGGAGGGTTATACATACTGTGGGACCAAAGTATGCTGTAAAATATCATACTGCAGCAGAAAATGCTTTGAGTCACTGCTATCGTTCTTGTTTAGAACTCCTGATAGAGAACGGTCTTCAAAGGTTAATTATACAATCATTTTATTTTATCCAGTTTCATATAGTGTGCTGTGTATCTGCCTATTTGGTAATATTGAGCTTGCTACTTAGTATTTATTGAAATGTATGAATGCAGCATTGCAATGGGCTGCATATACACAGAGGCAAAAAATTACCCAAGGGAACCAGCAGCTCACGTGGCAATTAGTAAGTTGCTTTAAAGGAACATGCATATAAAAATGTGTTCTTGTATATGGTTTAGAGAAGTATTATTTTTACATACTTTTGGTATATTTGCCTATATGACACTTGTACTCAGTTGATACTATATTTACTAATGCATATTTCTATCAGGAACTGTGCGCAGGTTTCTTGAGAAACAAAAGGATAAAATTAAAGGTGTAGTATTTTGCTTAACGACAGCAACTGATACTGAAATATATAAAAGGTTAGCTGCTTGATGTGTTTCTTTTCCCCATGCAATTTAGGCGGCAATTTTGATTTATTTACTTATAAATGGGTTGATATTGTTTGAGTTTTATCTCAAACAAGTCAAATAAAAAATATAGCTAGAAGGGAGAACTGGTCATATGGGTTATAAGTTGCCGCACTGAAAGTCTATTTTGTAATGCGTCAACAGTCAACTATATATAAATGGCGTAATATATGTGGAGGTCGCCAAAGTACTTTTTTCATTAAGGTCACCCAAGTACGTACGCAATTTCATTATACAGATTCTGACCTAACTTCTTGGATTATGAGAATGCTGTTAACTTTTTTAAAAAGAATAGAGTTTCAGCCTCTAACATGTTGGCACATAAAATAGTTTCGATATATGGGTGGTCTCAACGATAAAAGTTGAATTGGGTAACCTCCACATATATTATTTTATTTTTAAACGATCAACTAAAAATGTTTCTGGCTCTACCCAACTTGATCTGTCTTGACCGTTGCCCCACTCACTCATCTTGCCTTACGCTTGAGCGGGTACAAGTGAATATTCTATTGAAATGGTATGTAAATACGTGCACTTATATTTGATTTGCAAATGCAGACTGCTTCCACTCTATTTCCCCCGTGATAAAAAAGAGGAAGAGATTGCCATTTCTAAGCTTCCTGCTGATGTTGGAGATGAAAATGGTGAAACAGTTATAGACGAAAGAAAAATTAGAATAAAACCACTACCAAATGTGAAAAAGACAATTCCTAAACCTCCCCGAGCCTCATTAGATGTTCCTGTTGGTGATCAAGGATTGGCTAGACGGTTAGTGACCTGTAAAATTCATGTTTTTAGCACTTTAAAATTACAGCCGCTTCCTTTTTTTGAGATTTTTTTATTTGCATTCTAGAATTGATTGTTTGACTATTACGATGTTCTAATAAACAAATTCTGCTTCTGATTATAAAGTTAATTATGAATCAAAAAATCAATTTCATGCAAGCGACTATGAAACTGATTATCTAGGTGTAGAATAAAATTACCTGCTTAACCCGTCTTTTAACATAATTTGTGTGGGTTTTACTTCCATTTTTACAAGGAGTCTACCCTTTTTTTCTTTAAAAAAATGTCATATATGGTCAATTTAACTGTTAGTTTTGTAGAAAATAAGAAATTGACAAACAGTCAAAAATGTTTGGGGTTATCTTACTATTACAATTTTAAATGTCCAAACTATATCTCCTGCATCCTGTTTTTTACAAGTTACCACTTTTGATCAAACAATATAAGATAACCCGCCTTTAAAACTCAACTTTTTAAAGACCTCCAACCGTTCTATTTTGTGAGCTCACTTCACGTGAGAATAAATGAAGTGGCCACACATAAATAATAAAGAATGAAGAAATATAATCTATGTTCTAATCTGGATATATGATGACAGGAACTCTTCATATTTGGAATCATATTTAGATCCTGCTTTCATGTCCATAATTAAAGATCCTGATCAAAGGCGCCAGGAACAATGGGAAAGAACTGCTCGAGCCCAAAATGGGTTCAACTTTGCAAAAATGCTGGGATTTGGTGAGCTCGGGGGCCCACCACTTTCTGCTGCTGAGGAATACTCCCTCCATTCTAGATACCTGGCCAAAGCAAATTCTCTTAATCTCTCTGAAATTGCAGAAATGAAGATTCTGTAAGTGGCTGTTGTGTTTTATTTTAAGGTGTTCTGTTTTTTTTATTTATATTTTTGAATTACAAAATTATAGATGTACATATTTGGTTTTGGTTAAATCTCTAATGGGTATAATAAAAAATGTAGCTAAAAAGAATTATATCAGATGCGTTGAAAATCCCCTAAAGTGTATTTTTAATGCATAAAACCTCCTAAATCATTTTATTTAAGTTAGATTCTTCGAATGAAATCATTTTTGATAGAATTTGATGCACTAATGGTTATTCTATATATTAATGTTTTCTGAGTGCTTACAAGCTGTACTTATGATTCAGGTATCGGGGAGGAGTTGATAGTGAAGGTCGTCCTGTAATGGTTGTAGTTGGAGCACATTTTCTACTTCGGTGTCTTGATCTTGAAAGATTTGTTCTTTATGTAGTAAAGGTAAAAATGATTCTTGGCACTTGTTCTGCTAGTATTTGGACCTTTATGTTTCAGGAGTGAAACTATGGCCAACAGTTGCTGTATAAATTTTAGCATATAGAAAATTAATCATTGCTTGTATTTGTTGAATTTCAGGAGTTTGAGCCCTTAATCCAGAAACCTTACAGTATTGTGTACTTTCACTCTGCTGCATCTTTACAAGTGTGAGTTCTTATTGCTTTAGCTCGTCTTAATCTGTAAATCCATTGTTTAAATGATATTTTTTCATATAATATATTGGATTATATAAATGATGAATATACTTCATAAATTTTATTTTTGGATTTAACAGGCAGCCAGATCTGGGATTTATGAGAAGATTGCAGCAAATACTTGGTAGGAAAAGCCAGCGGAATCTTCATGTAAGCAAATAATCTAAACATCATTCAGTAAAGATGAAAAAAAGGATTTTGTTTCTAAACTATCTTTCAAGGTTATTAGTTGTTTGATTCATTTATGCGTGTATATCGCACACTCGCAGGCAATATACATCCTCCACCCGACCTTTGGACTGAAGGCTGCCATACTTGCATTGCAACTATTAGTGGATGGCATGGTATGTAATACGTATGAACATAATTCGTTGCATCTTTAGAAATTGCAACATTTGTTGTTTACCTAGTTTAAATGTTGTATGAAATTGTTCATGAAATCACTGTAATACCCTTTTTATTAATGGCAAAATTATGTGATCTTGTGACTATGGATGTGTTTCCAGCATATCTGAAGTTCCTTTTTTTGGCAACAGGTGTGGAAAAAGGCTGTATACGTTGATCGACTTCTTCAGCTTTTCAAATACGTTCCTCGTGAGCAACTAACCATACCTGACTTCGTGTTCCAGTTGAGTCTCGATCTCTCTCCTTAAAATTCAATTTTTTTTAATTTACTGTTTTTAAATGAAACTCTCACATTTACTACCATTTTTTTTATAATGTAGGCATGACTTAGAAGTAAATGGAGGAAAAGGGCTTATCGTTGACCCAAGAACAAAATATGTATATCATCGACCTTAGGACATCACCTTGTTCTTGAACACCTGGACCCATTCAGCAAGGCTCTTCGATTATTCAAAAACTGGGAGGAGAAACCTTTTGCAAAGAAGTTGCTGTAACCCAAACCCGAGTGGCTCCAAGATTTGCACACGCCATTGCAAAGTTTCTGTTGGCTTTATTCGAATTTCGTTCTTTCAGAAGTGTAAGTTGTGTTGTATTTAATTTTTTGTCATTCTGTTTTTTGCTCCTTGTAAAGTTTTGAAGTTTAGCTTGTTCTTGTATGCAACAGATTCGTATGAGAAATTTGTTATTGTTTGGAATATCCATTTTGAATAAATTTGAATGGTGATGCAGTGACTTTGTTTTTTAACAACGTATTTATTATAGGTATTTTATTATTTTTATTTAGAAAAAATTCTCATTATTATGGGTTTTTATAATGTCATTTTTATGCTTAAGACTGGTATTTAAGGGTTAAAAGTTCTGAATGGTTGATGGTTAATTGTTAATCGTCGTTAAAGACAATTATTCGAGTTATCAATACTCTTATCTTTTATAATAAATCATTTTAGACCGAAACATAAAACATTGAACAATATAACTATGTCGATCCAGGATCAACGCGTTACGATAAACCTGTCAAACGGAAAAAAATAGATGTAAAAACGTTGAACCACACACGCACGTTACGTCGTGTTAGCTCACAATATTCAGAACAAAACCTAAAGGAAATGTAATAATGTTGAATCACGCATGCATGTTGCATTGTGTTAACTTGCAAAACTTAAAATGAAAATTTTACGGAAGATGAAAAGTACAGGGGATCAAATTTGAAAAGGAAAAAAGTTATGAGGTTAAAATACAAAAGATGAAAAGTCTTAGGTTAAAAGGAAAAATCAAATTTTGTAAGGTTGCATTGCAAAAAATAAAAAACTTCGGGTTGAAAGTAAAAAATCAATTTTTTTAAAAACACCCTAAGCATAAAGTGCAACACTATAATGCATAAACAATTTGATAATTAGTATAATTTAAATCTACATCAAATTTGATCCAGCCCTGTTGTGTTCTCAAGGCTTTTCAGGTTTGCTTGATTTTTGGAAGAACAAAGTGTTCTTAATCAAGTAGTTTAAAATTATTGTATTTATAATGAGGTGTTTTCAAATCAAGTAGTTCAAAATTATTTTATTCATGATTAATGAGGTGTTAAACACGTTCAATTGTTTAATACAAGTTTACAGCAAAACTAGTTGACATTTTTAATTTACCTAACCCCCCTATTAAAAAAGAGTGTTTTCTCTCTTAAGATTCAAAACCATCATCAGCTTCTTATAAGCTTTGAGTTGCTATTAACCTTTTGTTTTTCTGTTCAAGTTTTACATATCTTCAAATCTTCAATATAAAGTTCATGTCTTCCATTAAAGAAGAAGTGAATCACTTGCAGATTCCTCTTCAAGAACTATCAGATGCAACTGACGGATTTTTGGATCAAAATCTCATTGCAAGGGGTGGATTTGGGAAGGTCTATAAGGGCGTATCTGTAAAACATGGCAACATCGCCGTTAAGATGTTGGATCCTCGGCAAGGGCAAGGAGACCATGAATTTAGAACAGAGATTGCTTTACTTTCTGTTTATAAACATGAAAACATTGTCTCACTTCTCGGGTTTTGTGACGAAGCTGGGACGAAGATACTTGTTTATAAGCATGAAAGCAATGGAAGTCTCGACAAGCATTTAAACAACACAAATCTAACTTGGATCCAACGACTTCAGATTTGCCTAGATGCTGCTCGCGGTTTAAAGTACCTTCATGATGATGTTGGACATCAGCATAGAATTCTCCACCGTGATATCAAGAGTTCAAATATTCTTTTGGATGAAAACTGGAAAGCTAAAATCTCCGACTTTGGGTTGTCCAGAATGGGTCCCGCGAATACGCAATCCACCTTTCTTATCTCCAATGCTTGTGGGACAATTGGATATATTGATCCAGACTACTTGAATACTGGTTATCTCACACAAAAGTCTGACGTTTACTCTTTTGGGGTTGTACTGTTTGAAGTTCTGTGTGGAAGGCTAACGCGCGTTCCAAAGTACAAGGAAGAGCATGAATTTTTAATAAATTTGGTGAAAATACATTGGGGAAGGAAAACATTAGACGAGATCATTCATCCCGATTTACAGATACAGATAAAGACGGCTTCCTTACTTACATTTTCAAGCATCGCGTACCAATGTTTGATGAGCGGAAATGAACGTCCAACAATGAAGAAGGTCGTCCAACAACTACAGAAAGCGCTTGACAATCAACTGGTAAGTTGTTGCAATCGCGTATTGGTTTACGTTTCTCTTTATTTTCCTGATATCTGGAATCCTTTTGTTTGGTTGTTTGACATCACATAGGCACCAAGTAGTTCATGGTCAGATGATGATGACTTTGCTGCTCATGATCTCCAAAGACAATCTGCAAGGTATTTTCTGAAACTGATTATTAAGTTTCCCTTCATGCTAAAAATAGTTGTTTTTTATTTTGTTTTTTTGTAAAACGACTCCTAATCTGCTTCTAATTTACTCCTATTAACAACCTATATCTGCACGTAACATAATTTGTACCCCCCCACCTCTTACGTAGAGGGGTCAGGGGAGGTAGATTTTTAAATATCTAACTCACAAATTATATATAATACTAATTACTAAATGCTTTGTGCATTGTGAGTTGTACTTTAGATTTAATAGTTGTACTATTTTAGTTTCTTTTAAAGTTTTTTACTTTAACCCCAATACTTTTACTTCTTTTACAACTAAACCCCTAAAATTCTTCAATTTCAACTTTGGTTGCATATAGTTTTCATATTTTTACAAATTTTTCGTTTTACGTTTCGGTTTATATTTTACGATTTAACACGCCGTAACGTGCGCGTGTGGTTCAATGTTTTTACGCCTATTTCCCCCCGTTCAAGGGCTCCGTCACAACGTGCGTTTCTAGATCGACTTAGTTGGTTTTAATATTCTACGATTACGTGTGGGGTTCAACGTTTTTGCCTCTACTTTTCATTCGGTTTTATTTTTATCGTTTTTATTTATTTTTTAATACAAGTTTTTCGGGTGTTTGTAGTTGCTAATGATGGTATGAAATTGATGTTACTTGACATGATTTTATGGCCCCCGCTGCAACGCGGGGGGGCTTATTTCTAGTTTACTCCTAATCCGCAGATTTTTAAATATCTAACTCACAAATTGTAAATAACATATATATTCTTTTCTTATGAGGAATTCGTTTTCTTATTATTAGTTAGTTTATTATTAAGGTTTAGTTCTGTTTAGCCCGTGGTCCAAGTTAGGTTTCTAAGGTTTCTACTTTCTGATTTTCATATATATTGAGGGTTACCCTCTATTGTAATATACAACTTTCAGTAATATTAGTTCTTGTTTCTTTTACACATTCCATATATTTATTGATCACATATTTTGGAACCTCATTTACAAAACTATTTAACAGGTTATCGGCATCCTCTTCTAATCAATCCACTCCTGCCGCTTCTTCTCAATCGTGGAAGTACGATGTCTTTATAAGTTTTAGAGAAGAGGATACCCGCAAAACATTTGTAGATCATATCTACGCGACTCTTGAAGATCGACAGATCTTCACTTACAAGGACGACGAACTACTTCCTCAACAAGAACCAATTCATCCATCCCACTTTAAGGCTCTTCAAGAATCACGTATAGCCGTCATTGTATTCTCACCAAATTACGCTACTTCTTCTCAGTGTTTAGATGAACTTGCACAAATAATGGAGAATAGTATACAGAGAGGACAGATTGTTATAACTATATTCTATGATGTGGATTACTCATATTTGAAAACAAGTTATTATAATAAAGAGCTTGTGATGCATAACAACAACAACAACAACAACAACAACAGCAAAGTTAAATCTTGGAGACAAGCACTTGTGTGGGCAGCTAGTAATTCTGGATGGGCCGCGGGCAAAGGGTAGTTTTCTTCTTTCACTTTTTCAAATGCGCGTAAATAAGAACTAATGATCGCGTTTATGCAATGTGCAGGCGGCATGAAAAGGAAATGATCATCAGAGCAGTTTGTGACAACATTTCACACAGATTGCTTATCATGATGACACAATCTAAAGCAAGCGCCAATGTAGACCGTGGTGAAGCAAGTGCCAACACAGAGTTAATTGGCATAGAGACCCGCGTGCAAGAGCTTAAATCACTTCTACAAGTTGGGTCAGGTGGTGTTCGTATGGTTGGAATATGCGGTATGTGGGGTAGTGGTAAGTCTGCACTCGCGTCTTCTGTTTATGACCAAATAAGTCACGAGTTCGAAGGTTGTTGCTTCGTCGAAAATGTTAGAGACGAATCAAGAATGCACGGCTTGAAAGCGTTACAAGAGAAAATTCTCTCAAATGTTTTGAAATCAAAAGTGATCTTAAAGAGCTTTGAACAAGGGATAATGATGATGTCAGGAAGATTGTGTCAAAACAGTTTTTTAATTGTTCTTGATGATGTAGACCACATGGACCACCTAAAGATGTTAGCTAAATCCAAAAACTGTTTTGGTGAAGGGAGCCGAATAATAATCACCACTCGAAACCAAGATCTGTTGAATGCTCACAACGTTGTAATACATAACGTCAGGATGCTAGATTCTAAAGAGGCTACTGAACTCTTTAGCAGGCACGCGTTTGGGGAAAGTAAACCTGTACAAGGTTTCGAGGAGGTTTCACTGTATATGGTTTCTAAATGTGGTGGGCATCCATCAGCCGTTAAAAGTTTGGGCGCTTTTCTATACGGCAAAGGCAAGAGTGTGTGGATGAGTATCATAGATAGACTAGAAGGTATATCAGTTGATGAAGTTCTGAAGAAGTTGAAGATACGCGATGATGGCGTGCTAGTGAGAAATATTATTTCTGATCAGTTTCTTACTTGATCATGCGAGGGGGCCGGAGCCGTGATGCTTGTGTTATTAGATCACTTAGATGTTTGTCGTATCTCGTATATGAAATATGATGTTTCTTGGTCATATATAGCTATTGATCTTGTAATCTTGTTGGCTAATTAGTATATTTGCATATAAAAGTGATTAGGAGCTGATCCAAGGGTTGGTAGATAGTAGACTCTTACCTGGACCGGTTGGATGTTAGATGTAGGGGTGTTCACAGTACAGTTTTGATGGTTTTTGGTCAAACCATGAGCCAAATCGTTAGCACTGGTTTTTGACTATTGAAAAGGAAACCAAACCGTTAAAGTTTAAACTAATGGTTTGGTTCTCTTTTAATTCACGATTTGAGCTTTTATTGGTCTTTATATAGAAAGAAATTGTTGCTTGTCCAAAATGTATAAATCAAGATCAGAAGGAAAAATAATTAAAAAAATGGGTGACTTTGTAAAATAGTAATCAACTTTTAAAAGTGTTTTAATTAGGAAATTCAAGTTTAAAAATGTGTTCCAATTAGGTTACTCAACTTTCATATTTTATTTAAATTATAAGTTTTAACATATTTTTAGCATGTTTTTCTTTCTTTCTTTTTCCATTAGGAAGTATTTTTTCCTAAAAATAGCATCACTTGAAAACATAAACAAACATCCATTATCACAAGAACCTAGTTAAATAAGAATAAGATGAGATGTGCTTAATGTACATGATGTTTAAGTCACATAAATCACTTATAAACATTGTCATTAACTCACTAAACCTATATGGAAGATTGAAATCATTTAGTAGCCTAGTTTGTATTTAACTTGCGTGTGTATATATATGTATATAGTATTTTTAAAAATCTTTATAGTCCAACCTTGTGGTCCGGTCCGGTTATGTACTGCCGGATTTTGTTCAATTAATCATATCCAGTAAAATCTCATTCATAGAAGTTATTACTAGGGTCTTAAAGGAGTAAGATCTAGGCAAAAATTACCTCTATCCCCTCTGTTATCATATTCACTATACTCATCACTTCTAACTTATCTCTAAAAACCTTGTTTCTAATCCAATCTAACCTTGTGTGCCCACACATCCATCTTAACATCCACATCTCAATGACCTCCATCTTGCATGCTTATGCCTTTATGATAGCCCAACATTCCCTTCCATATAACATAGACGCTGGTCGAATTACAGCTGGTTTTTGGTATAAATCGTAAACCTAACCATTCATGACGTTTAATCGAAAACTTGAACGTAAACAAATACTTACTTAAACAGACATGTTATATCGTTTGTGTTTGTTTATTAGAAAATATTTTTACAATGAACGAACGTGTAAGGAAATAATATATAATCATATAAATACTTTAAAAAATTAAAATATATGAGGTCAAGGTTGTAAGTTTTAAAAATGTATGTACTTCTGTTATGTGTAAGTATATATTTGTATTATAATAATAATAATTAATATTATTATATAAAAGTTATGATAACACTAATATTAAATAAATATATAGTACGTTGTATAAACAATCATATACATATTGTATAAATAATTACATAAATACATAAATTAATAATTAAAAGATTAATAGTAATTATAGAAATAATCTTTTAGGTTTAAATTACTCTTAAGTTAACAAAAAAAATTAACCTCAGTTAATGTATAGGATCTAACTTTTATAAAATGCATATTTCAAAGCAGTTTAGTATAGATTAATTTACTAAAGAACTTGATGTGTTAAATCATATAACAAAATCTTGTAATTTTCTCTATAGATAATTTACGTTTTTCTATTGTACATGTATTTAATTCGTTCTCATTTGTTTAACTAGTTTAACTCGTTAGCTCATTGATTTAACTGGTTATATAAAATTAGAAACATAAAGAAATTAAACCTTCAAACAACAATATAAAAATACAAAAATGATCATTTTCATATGTGTCGTATCTATACAATCATATAAAAATAAATTACTTAATTAACCATGAGATACACGAGTAATAGTGACGTATCATTTTTCCTTGCATATGAGGGTTTTTTGCCATAATAATAAATAAAATCTATGATACACAAAACCGAATCTAAACTCACATATGTATTATTATAATTATAACCATATACATTTTAAATTAAGGTGAATAGTATTTATTCATTGTTTATTGCTTTGTTTATTAACATTTTGTTTTCTTTTTTTTATTTGCATAGAGTTTTGGGTCATACATTTTACTATTCATTTATTTTAAAGTTACAAACTTCAATACCACCGTTGTATCAATGTTTACGACCACAAGTACGCGTTTACTAGCCCCGCTGCGTAGCGAGGGATACGAAAGATAGTTATTATTACTATTTAAATGTCACTATTCACCTGTAAAATAAAATAAAAATCAAGATCCAAGTAAAGTATATACACAACCAAAGATACACATATTTATACACATGATATTGTAACACATACCATATACCTACACACATGAAGTTGTAATACAGTCAATAAGCTCTTGATTTAATGGTCTAAGGAGAAGATAAAATGTCTTGCTTCTATTAAAAAACATGAGTTCAATCTTTAACATGAGCGAATGATTACCAACTTAGGTCTTAACCGATAAACATCAAGTCATTGATTATCTAGTTATACTTGATAAACATTGTCACATGAGATAAACATGAGTTTGTTAGATTAGATGAGATATCATTAAGGTTGTTATTATTCCTAGAAAGTAGGACATGATGTATTATATAAACTCTTGATTGATTAATGAGAAGGCAAGGAAAATCCCATAATACTTATCATGGTATCAGAGCTTCTCTGATTACCATCACCCTCGATCCTACCATATTCTCCATTCTTACCTCCTTACCTCTTTGCCTCTATCCTATCATCTAATCCCCAGCCATGGAATCCAAACTTCATCCTGCCATTGCTGTCACCAACATCAAGAACTTCATCCCCTTCACCTTGGAGATGGAAAACGGCCAATACAATTCATGGGCAGAATTGTTCCGCATCCATTGTCGAGCCTGCCAAGTCACAGATCACATCGACCCAAAAGCCGCCCCCCCACGGCTGCCACAACCCCATCCCCCTCCACCGAAAAAGACAACGCCACACCAACTGCACCCGATCCCGCCCTCACGCTGTGGTCCCGCTTAGACGCCATTGTCCTTCAATGGATCTACAGCACTATCTCAAACGACCTCCTTCACACCATCCTTAAACCCAACACCACCGCTGCCCAAGCCTGGACCGCTCTTGAAAACATCTTTCAAGACAACCAGAATACTCGGGCGGTCTACTTGGAACACAAGTTCGTCACCACCAAGCTCGACAATCACCCCAACATCTCCTCCTACTGTCAGACATTGAAGATGCTCTCTGACCAATTGGCCAACGTTGGGGCCCCGGTATCGAACCAAAGGCTGGTTCTGCAACTCATCGCCGGACTGAATGAATCCTATGATGGCGTTGCCATGATGATCCAACAATCCACACCCTTACCTGAATTCTATGAAGCTCGGTCCAAACTCATCCTCGAAGAGACCCGAAAAGCTAACCTCGCCACGCACTCCGCCCAACTCGCCACCAAGTCTCCCCCAAACCCGTCCCAAGCCGCCGACTCCACCGGTCCTCGCAGCTTCCCAGGTCCCGATGGCACCCGCACCCCACAACCTTCGTACCGGGGTCGCGGTCGCGGTCGCACTGGCCGAGGCAGAGGCCGATCATTTGGGGGTGGCCGCGGCAGAGGCTTTTACCCAAACCAGGGACATTATGGCCCATGGCAACTCTCACAGTGGCCCAACCCAACTACACCTTGGTCCCATGGACCCCACCCAAACATCTGGCCCAACTATCCTCCATGCCCATACCCTACAATTGGCCCAAGACCTACATACAACACACCGGCCCGCTCCTCTGCCCCCGGCCTGCTTGGCCCACGTCCCCCAACAGCAGCTTATGCTGCCTCTGAAGCCGAAAACACTCCGACTGAACTTGAAGAGGCCCTCCACACGATGACACTCAATTCCCCGGATCACAATTGGTACTTAGACACCGGCGCTACCGCACACATGACCAACTCCCCAGGTAATTCCCCGTCTTATGTCAATAAAGGTAATCGGAACATAGTTGTGGGTAATGGTTCAATGTTACCCATCCGGGGCACCACCGGGCATCATCACCTATCCCCTCCCTTTCCTCCTCTCAAACTCACCAACATTCTTCACGTACCTAATATTATCAAAAATCTTCTTTCAGTTCGAAAACTAACCACTGATAATCATATTTCAATAGAATTTGATCCCTTTGGTTTTCTTGTGAAGGACCTACGGACACGGAAGCCCATCCTCCGATGTAATAGCACCGGCGACCTCTATCCACTCACACTCAACTCCACGTCCAAGTTCACTCATCCCTCCAACCTTGCGTTCATCACTCAAGACTTATGGCATCAAAGACTCGGTCACCCGGGCTCATCTACTTTAGCTTCAATAAATCATTGTCTTTCTAGTTGTAATAAATCTTCTTTTGGTTTTTGTTCTTCTTGTGTACTTGGGAAACAAACTAAATTACCGTTTGCAACTTCTACTTCTTACACGTATTCACCCTTTGATATAATTCATAGTGATTTGTGGACTTCACCCACTCTTAGCTCAAGCGGTCACCGTTATTACCTATTATTTTTGGACGATAAAACCAATTTTTTGTGGACCTTCCCCCTCTCACACAAATCACAAGTATACACAACATTCACCAATTTTTACACATACATTAAAACACAATTCAACGCCACCATTAAAACACTCCAATGCGACAATGGGCGTGAATACGACAATCATAACTTTCATCGCTTCTGCAAAACTAACGGTCTACAATTTCGATTCTCTTGCCCATACACCTCTTCCCAAAACGGTAAGGCGGAGCGTAAAATCCGGTCCATCAATAACATCATCCGAACGCTCCTTGCACACTCCTCGGTCCCTCCCAATTTTTGGCACCATGCACTTTCCCATGCAACCTATCTCCTTAACATCCTCCCTACCAAACTCCTACATAACTCCACCCCCACTCGTCAACTATACAATCGCACACCCGACTACTCTCATCTTCGAGTTTTCGGCTGCCTATGTTTCCCCTTACTCCCCTCCCCCACCATCAATAAACTTCAACCCCGCTCCACACCCTGTGTCTTCCTCGGATACCCGTCCAACCATCGGGGGTACAACTGCTTTGACATCTCCTCCAATCGTCTCATCGTGTCCCGCCACGTTACCTTTGACGAAACCACCTTTCCTTTCTCCAAACACAACACATCTACACCTTCATCCTACCACTTTCTTACCTCCGACCTACACCCACACCTTTGGCCATCCACCACACCAACTCGCAAACCATCCTCCATTTTCCTATCGCAAGCGAAGTATGCAACTGAGATTCTGCAACGGGCGGGCATGACCAACTGTAACCCCGCTCGAACCCCCGTGGACACAAAGAGTAAATTAAGCTCCACTTCGGGCGATCTTCTACCGGATGGCACTATGTATCGCCAGCTGGCTGGGGCTCTCCAATACCTCACGTTCACCCGTCCGGATATATCATACGCAGTGCAACAAATCTGCATGCACATGCATGCCCCCAGATCGACACACCTTAATGCGTTAAAACGCATCCTGCGCTACATACGCGGGACCATTACCTTCGGCCTGCATCTTCAAAAATCTCAAGCCACCTCCCTCGTCTCCTTTACCGATGCCGACTGGGGCGGCTGCCCCGACACGAGACGCTCAACCTCCGGCTACTGCGTTTACTTAGGCGACTCGCTGCTCTCTTGGTCATCCAAACGCCAACCCATCCTCTCGCGCTCCAGTGCCGAAGCTGAATACCGGGGCGTGGCAAATGTTGTCAGTGAAACCTGCTGGCTTCGTAACCTACTCATTGAGTTACACAATCCGCCAACGCGCGCAACCTTGGTCTACTGTGACAATATCAGTGCCATATATCTCTCGGGAAATCCAGTGCAACATCAACGAACCAAGCACATCGAAATGGACATACATTTTGTTCGAGAGAAGGTCGCCCTGGGTCAAGTCAAAGTTCTTCATATTCCCTCGCGGTTCCAGATAGCCGACATCTTTACAAAGGGCCTCCCTCAGCTCCTATTCGATGACTTTCGAGACAGTCTCAACATCCGTCAACCTCCTGCTTCGACTGCGGGGGTATCTTAACCGATAAACATCAAGTCATTGATTATCTAGTTATACTTGATAAACATTGTCACATGAGATAAACATGAGTTTGTTAGATTAGATGAGATATCATTAAGGTTGTTATTATTCCTAGAAAGTAGGACATGATGTATTATATAAACTCTTGATTGATTAATGAGAAGGCAAGGAAAATCCCATAATACTTATCATTAGGCGTTGTTTCAGAATTTCTGAATGATTAAATGTTGAACCAATAAGAGGTCTGAACTATTAAGTGTTGAACCATTAAAAGGTCTGAAGTCTGAACCATTAAAAGCTAGTATATAACTTAACAATTTAAAGACAAATGTCTGACCAATTCAGATAAAAGGTATTCACTATTTAGCATTAGACCTCTTAACCATGTAGCATTAATATAATGCGTAACCATTCAGAGGCATATGTCTGAACCATTCAGACATTTGCTCGCGAAACAAACAGTCTGAACCATTAAATGTTGAACCATTCAAGACATCTGAAACATTAGAAGACTGATTCAAATTGCTAGCAAACAGCCCCTTAATATTATTAATTTACTAACCAATAACTAAATAACCAGGCCCTTGAAAAAATATTGTAACACATTTCAGAAAAATAGGTGCTTTTTTACTTTCAAGAATAACAATACTCACCACTCAAGTACCTACCACAACTAGAATAGTAACCACCTATCCCTACCAAAATAGCCCACTTCTTCATGTTTCACTTTCAACTACACAAAGTGTCCCCAAACCATCAAAGGACAAACTACATGTGGTACAATTATTGATTCTCTATCCCTCAAATATACAAACATACACTCACATGATATATGCATACTGAGATACCTTATCTAAAACTAAAAACTTATGACAAGTTATTTATGAATTATTGATTGCTCACTTTAGGTTATATACTGAACAAAAACTGATCTAACAGAGATTAAAGGAATAAATGTTGTATGACATGATGAAATCACGCGGTCGGTTTAATATTTTTAGGAATACCAAGTTAGCATAACGAAACAGATAGACACGGGTCGGGTTGGGTCGGGTATGACAGACAGCATGTACAATGGCAATATCCACAACAATGAACAATTTCACTCTCAACAAGCCATAAATAAGCTTCCCTAAATTGTTTTACCTCCCTCTGCAATTCAGAGTTCATGTAGATGATATAATACTCAAATGCACAAAAATTACGTTTGCGGTACCGCCACAGAAGTACCCGCAGCACATCGTTGTCTCCGAGGGCGTCTAGTCGTCTTCCCCCACCCCGTTAGGCTTCTCTCTTCCAATCCCACCGCCTCTGACAACGGTGGTGGTGGTGGTGGAGGTGGTGGCGGTGGGGATGATGCGGGAGGTGGAGGCGGAGGCTCCACAACCACCGCCACGGACTTCCGCCTTCCCCGGGTACCGTTTCTCCTTGTCGGTCCCACATTCCATGAATGTCCTGTGGCTTTCATTAGCCCACCAAATATCTGAAGATCTTCGGTTACCTCGTGTCTCGAAAGAGAAACCAGCCCGGGAAGGATGTCCCTTTGGAAGTCCCTCCTGGGCCTGCCTCGTCTCGCTTGACCTCTTCTGGGCCGGGTCGGGCCCGATGATGGGCCCGCTTCATCCGGCTCTTGGAAATCAAGAGCCGGAGGCTTTGGCATGTAATCTTCTTCTTTAGTCAACTCTTGTTGCAAAGTCAACTCTTCGAATTCATCCAACTCGTTGGCGACAAAACCCGAGTTTTCGATTACCTGAGCTAACCATAGGAGGCGGTCGTTGTCATCAGAACAAGCCGCCACCTCAGACTCGGACCCCGCTTGATCTTGCTGACTGGATATCCCAGTCATCGCAACTATCGCTTCAGCTGCCACCTTGGCAAGTAATGCATCATTACAGTCATCAAGTTTTTTCATTTCATCAATGGCTTCTTCTTCATCAACATCTGGAACAGCAGGAGCTTCTAAATCTATCTCCATCATTATCTTCTTCGGTTTATCACTCGAGCTTTTAACAGACTCTTGTACTAAAACATCTTCAACCTCAGTCAAACAAGAATTCAAGTCGAAATGATTCTTGATCTTATCAGTTTCTGTGTCGGTTTTTTCCTCAAGTTTACAATCACCCACATCAATCTGTTTGTTTGCAGGATCATCCCATGGAATGTTAATATCAAATCCTCTGTTCTCCATTTCGGTTTTCACTTTTCCATTTTCACGAGGGAAACGAAGTGATGCTGAGGTCGACACAAGTGATGAAGAATCGTTTTTCGACACACAAGAATTCCCAAAAACTGGAAACCCGAGAATCTTTCCATTATTACCCAAACACTCGCCTTTTACCCGATGATCATCACCACGAGAATCATTTCTACAAACATCTGGTTTAGCTTGAAGCCATGGCAACACTGTTTGATCACATTTTCTTGAACTATTTCGGTCATTATTCAAGTCAATGCCTTTAGTAGTATCAGTCAAATCTATAAAGTTTGAACCTTTGAAGATCTTTTGTGGCCTATCAAGATTCTGGCTGTTTCTATGATCAAACCCATTAGAAGGCAAACGAGCACGTGGATCTCTTGGCCCAGATGACGACCCGTGATAGTATCCATTTGGTGTATAACATCCGTTCATACGCCACTTGTCTCCAAAGACCATATGGCTTTGTGGAGATGATAAAAAAGGCGGTTGTTTCTGAAATGAAGTCAACTTATGACCCAAACTACCATTTGACTTTCCCCAAGAATTGACCAAATCTGTGGGATTCATATACGGGTATGAAGTAGATGAGCATGAATTCGGAAAGGGCAAAGGGGTAAAACGGGAATTATCATGAAGTCTTGTAGAAATCTCAGGATAATTTCCTTGTGTGAAGTTCATGTTGCTTCTACTATTCCCTGTTAGGAGAACAAGCATACAAATTAATCCAACATGAACTTAAATTCACACTATTTATGATAATAAAACACAGCTAAAAAATGAAAAGTATGTAATAAATTTAAAATACTACTAAAAATTCAAAGATGCAAATTCGACCCGTTTACCTAAAAGTTCATCAGTGTGGTTATGTTTTATCTCTAATAGATCAAACAGGTAAAAAAAAGCTTAATAATTATAAAAGGATATAGATCAAATGGGATGGAGTTGTTTTGACCCATTTGCCATGCAAGTAAATGTTATTTGTTTTGACCCAAATCCATTATCTAATATGCACTTAAATAGTTACAAATTAAGGCTTGTGATAAAAAATTATGATGATAAAAATACACAAAATATATATTTTTTAACACAAAGAGACACTGCAATCTATACAGGATATCGAAAAACCGAAAAAAAATCCAGATTTTACAGGACTAGCAAGTTCATATTATGTTGAGAACCTGCAAGCTAGCTATTATTCAATAACCATATAACACATTATTATGTTTACTATTTTCTTTACTAATATGTACTACTTTTAGCAATTTATAATATATACAACTCATATCATATAAAAACCATGAGTTACAGAGAACATAAAAATTGCATAAACATTACCTGTTTCACGAGTATTCGACAGCCAGTCTCTCCCGTTTCCTTTTCCCTCGTGCAATAATGGGTTAAATGCACCACTTTGAGACTTCTCAAACAACTCACGGGTCGCGCCAAGAAATGGTGGTCCTTTTGGTTTAGCCGAGGGTCCAAGCCCGTCAACAGACCCATGAGCCATCGGTTCATCAACATTAATGGGTTCATTAAGATCAGCCAATCCATTTGACCCCCTAAAACATTGGACCGATGAAGTACCTTTATAACTTGATTCTTCGGATGCTTGTTTACATTGAATTTCCTCATGTTCATGGTCAATGTTGTCATCGGGCGGGAGTTCAAGATCAAATAACTTTTTTCTAACTTTTGAAGGTCTACTTTCCATGTCACAATCCTTTGAATTACTATTATTATTCCCTTTTGAACAACTTAAAGGAGAATTACTTATATCTGCTCCAAAAATTGATGGTCTAGCACAAGAGTTGGCCACTGGGAAGTTTGGTATTTGCCACTTTTGACCATCTTCATAAGGCTTCTGTGACGGTCGGTGGCTTGAAGATGATGATGTGTCAATTGAAATACGTTGTTTATGGTACTCGTTTCTTTTAACTTCTTCCATCATGTCTCTTTGTCTTCTATAAAGACGATGAAGTTCATAAACCTGTTTTTTTCCCAAAAGAAATATAAAAGTCAAATAAATAAGAACTCTCGAAAAGGAAATATGACTTTGACTTCAAAGATTTAAGCCAAGTACTTTTCAGATTCGGTTTGTATGTAACATTGTTAGTTCTTATCCCGAAAAGGAAACCTTTTGTAAAGAAAAGAGAGATTGTATCGTGAGACGGGAAAAAAGTCTTGTGTTACGTTAAATGTAGTTGTTACGAATTTATCTTAGCATTTAATAATCATTCATGTTGCAGCATGGTAAGAAGATGATAATATACGCATATAATTAGATAATCAGAAGCCAAATCGATGCATGCAAACTTTAGTGCTAGTTATCATAACTACAAGGTTCAGTGATCAAATAATCAGTTTCAAAACAAAATCTGTAACTCTTGCCTATTTTAGTTCATATAAAGTTACATATTTGACGTTTAAAAATCCAAATGTCAACTTCTTTTTTACCTGATTCTTGAATATTGCTTCATGTTCAAGCATTTTTTGCTTTAATGCATCCTTATCACACCCTAGATCTGCATCTACTATTGTCCTTGGTGTAAAACCGTTGTAATAATGGCCATTAGTCAAACCTTTTTCTCCATAAAAAAGTGGCCAATTGCTACTATTTGAATCCTCATTAACATCCCTCATGGAGTAATACCCTTCAAAAGAGCTCTTGCATTGAACTTCTGTTCCCATACCTGTTGACCAATCATATAAAAGTCAACCATATTACTAAGAATACTTCACAAGTTCATTAGGCTAGAGGCTACATAAAGATTTCATTTATTTCTCTTCATGTCAAAAAAATAGGAACCCTGCATTTTGAAATTGCCAAAAGAGCAAAAAACATAGCAACATGAACCTTGTATATTTTTACCATATAAAGTGCAGTAAAAGCTCTTCCTTTATCCAAATCTTTTGTACTTTAGATCAATGGTGGAGCAAAAAACATCATTTTAAAAAAATAACAGGATTTCATATGTCTGTTTAGAAGCTTAAAAGATATGTCACAGATTCAAATGCCAAATTATAATGCAAAAATGAATTAATACATATTATTTGAAGCAGCAAGTGTTGTTCTAATACTAATGCAGATAGTCAAACTAGTACGTAATCATCACGACTGATATGAGGTATGCAATTAATTGTTCAAAGAAACAAAGAAAATGAGTTGAACATTGATAAGAAATTCGATGCATTCATTTCAAACTTAACAAGCACTATATGAATTGAAATTTTGGTGAGGAGAATTGTATTGTCAAAGCTTTAGACTATAAAAGCCCAAAGAATATATAGTAACAAATGACAATTGATAGATATCAAACAAATTATGTACAAATCCCCTATAAAGAACAATATAACTTACCAGTTTAAGTGTAACTACAAACACCAATATCTAACAAGTCTGCAAAAACTAATGCTTCTTGTATTAGCTAAATTACAAATATTAACATACTAAAAACAACAATAATAGTTGCTTAATCCCCAAAAAAGATGGTCAACTTTACAATCTTTCTTGTCACAAACAAAAGGAGTCCTACTTCAGATTTTAACATAAAGTCATAAAGATCAACATAATTATGCTGAAGTGATCAAATACAATAATATTATGACAAGATTTGCTTTAATTTACTTTTAATAAGCAATAATGGCAATTAAATGCACCACTCAATCACATTCTACAAACATTCACTAAAGAAAATCAAATTATCTCCTCAATTGAACAAGAATTGCAATTCTGAATCATTAGGGATCACAGTTCTGAAATATAAAGATGATTAATTTTGTGAAATAAAGCTCTGAATAAAAGGAATTTATGCTTCAAATCCCTGGTTAAATCTACTGCAAATTAAAACAATCTTGAAGCACAAATTAGCAAGGAAACTTGTAAAAACTGTAAATTTTTCCCCTTTTGATACTTAAAATCAAGTGAGAATCTAAATCAAAAAAATAAAACCAGTATATAACAGATCCAGAATATTAATCATCATTCATATCAAATGCTAAACCTTAATTACCAAAATCCCAAATCAAGAAACTTAAAAAAAATCATATAACAAAAGCCCCAAAATTATATAATATAATTACAAAAATCAAAACCCAAAAAAACCCACCACGAATCTTGAAGCTGATGATAGACTGTACACAAAAATTTACCTTAGACCCACATCCTTATTTGCCCTCTGCTTCAAGAATTCAAGATTGACCAAATGATTGACCACTTTCTTCAAGAATCTTGAAGCAAAAAGAGATAATCAACAGCAATTATTGTTGAAACAATAAAGAAAGAGAGAAAAACGGCCATTGAAGGAGGTTAGATCATGAAGTGATGAAAAAGACGATGAAGATCTTCGATCTGCTGGGCCAGAGTCTCTCTGTGAAAGAAAGAAAGAAAGAAAGGAAGGTGTTTTAGAGAGAGAAAGATGGGGTTTTTTAGAGAGAGAAAGAGATCCCAGATAAGAAATCTTCACACAAACAAAACAAACGACCTTCTAAGAACAGTGACATGAAATTTGTCAACATCCGGTCTCCTTTTTATTCTCTGCTTTTTGCTCAATCCTCACACACAAACACACACACACACACATAAAAGAAATTCTTTTGTTAAAATAAACAATTTTTCTGAAGGTTTTCAGGAAATGAAAAGAAATCAGCATTTCTAGATTCTTTCTACCTTGCTTTTGGTACAGACATTAATGAAATTTATTATCATATACTAAAACTGTCAAACATGCATTAATGTCTATATTATATATTCCTGTGAGATTTATAATGGCTTCAATTACTATACGAAATTACTATACGAAAGGTTGTGTTATACAAACAATAGTTTATATTATTAAGACGTCTTTTTGTCTCTATTTCTCTCCATGTGTTTATATATATATATATATATATATATATATATATATATATATATATATATATATATATATATATATATATATATATATATATATATATATATATATATATATATATATATAAAGATATAAAGAAGATAAAATTAATTGGATGTATCAATAACATACCCCTTAAATGAATACTATAACTTTTGTTATTTGAACACCCACATCTCTTTATCTCTTCTATCTATATTTATATATAAAAAAAGATAAAAAGAATTGAAGATTGATGGATGTATTTATAATCAATTTTTTTATAATTTGTTTCACTAAAATGCTTTTGGTATAGAGGTGTGACGATATCCAAGTGTGTATAATAATGTATCTTTTTCTATAAGGTTGAGGATTTAATTCTTATAGTGGAAACCGGTGTAGGTTAGAAATAGATTAGATTGTTGTTAAAAATAATTTATATTTTGTTTGAAATCTAATTTTATAAAGGTTTTTCAAGATCACGTTTTTCAACAGTAATATCTCATGTGGCTTTTTGAAATAGGCTTTTTAAATAGTTTTACTAAATATTAATTAAAATAAGAATACTTGTATTGGAATTTTTTATCTAAATTTTTATATACCGTATATAAATTTAGATATTATTTGTATTGAAGCGAGGAAATTAATGTATCGCCCTGATTTTAGAAAGTGTTATTCTTTTTTTTATGAGTTGTATTGTTCAACACGTAAAGATAAGAATATTGTGTGGTTTAGAAAAGAATTGTCAATTAATAATGACCAAGATATTGTATTAAAGTAAAAAAAAGGTTTCTTTATAAAAAAACCAGTCTAGTTTTAATCCCTTATATTTTTATAAAATTTTTAAATTTGATTAAGTATTACTGACATAAATAAAATAGTTATTATATTTGCTACTATTTAATATCTTTTTTTAAATTTGTAATAATACTAAATAATAATCAAGTTGTATAGCGATCACTTGATTCTGGTATAAAGTTTTTCATAACAGCTGAACAATATTAAAAGTCTAAGTAACTTATGATAAAGGAAATTATTTTGACTTACTAATATAAAAGTGGTGAAGTCATGAAACCTTATTAATATGTAAAATAGATTTTAACTAAAAAGAATTTAAAAATAATAATAATTTGAGTGTGAACAACCTAAATAAAGCATTACTTAGAGCAAATGTGTTAAGCTTTGAAACACATGACAGACAAGAAAGATTAAGGGGTTGTTTGGTAATATCTGAACCATTAAATGTTGAACCATTAAAAGATCTGAACCATTAGAGCTAGTATATTGCTTAACTATTCAAAGACAAATGTCTGACCAATTCAGATAAAATGTCTTAACCATTCAGCATTACACCTATTAACCATTCAGCATTAGTATAATGTTAAACCATTCAGAGGCAAATCTCTGAACCATTTAGACATTTGCTCGCAAAACAAACAGTCTGAACCATTCAAACATCTGAACCATTAAGAGCTTGTTAAACAGCCCCTAAGTTGGGTATTGATAATAATAATATATTCAAATTCAAAGTTTTATTAATTGTGTGGTAATTAAATTAGATTATATATAATTACTTTAAATTATCGATATAAAACACTAGTACTTCAAGAAGACCTCACGCGTTAAGTTTTTGTAACTCCTCAATGAAGATTATTATTATTTTCTGGATTATGCTTATTTTTAAAATGCAAAAAATATATATATCTTTTCAAAAGTATATAGAAATAGATAACTTAAATTTTATTTTTGACCTTTTTTATATTCTAATGCAAACTTACAACATAAACCCAATAATTACATGTACCCATGGTGTTAGGTGTACCCAAACAAATTTGGCTGTCAAGTGAAAATTACATAATGTATTCAATTCCGTTTGAAAAAGGTCCATAGAATAATAATGCATTTTATTTATGATTTGATTTAGTAATTATATATTTTTATATCCAAACGTAGTAATTAAAGTTATGAAAATTTAGAGTGATATAAAAAATTCCTTTATCCTTACCACAATCGAGGTTTATGTTTCTTCTATTTGATATATAGCTTTCCACGCAATAAAAAAAATAACTATTCAGATATGCTTTTTTTTTCTTTGTAATAGTTCAGTGTTTTTTAACGAGCCTCACAAAGTATATAAGGTTGAGTTGAAATAATAATAAAAAAACTCGAAAAATAAAAACTAAATTTAGTGCAATATACAAAGAGGATGGAGATACTTTACCTTTCCATCCTATGTCCCTCATTAAATTATTAAATTATAAATGAAGGATTTAAATTGCAATATTTTAGAACAAAATCTTGGAATCACATAGTTAAAAAGGGGAAAGAAGTGAAAACACTTTTTGGATGGTGGGTGAATAGAGGCGTCCGTATCCAGTTTTTTCCCCAATTAAAAAAATAAATATTTATTGTATGAATATTTGTTTTCATAATGCTTCGTGATTTAAAAATAATAATGATTTTTAATCTAACTAGTTAATATAATGTATTCATGACATGTAAAAATAAGTAGGTTATGAGTTTAAGTCTCACTATAAGTAAAATGCTCAAAGTTGAGTCAGTGGTTTTCTCAGTAATAAGTTTCCTCCCGAGGGGGTTTGGGGTGCGATTCCGGCTGTGAAACAGATAGGTGGGTCTGATTAATATAACACATATCCTCCAAAACAGTGTCACACATTTACCGTTAAAATTTTTTAAAAATAACATTAAAAATGATAATAAGCTGACTATATATAAATTAAAAATTATTGGTTGTAATCGACGACGCAGCCTAACACGAGTACAAAGATTTATTTTTAAAACGCTGATCAAGAAAAATATATATGGTTATAATAATGTGTATATATAGTAAGATAGTGTTACAGTAAAAATTATATTTAATTTGGAAAACCTAATAAAAATTACAGGCTTGACATGATTCCTTCTATTGTGTTAAGTGGAAGTGCATTTTGATCATCGTGTCAAATACATCAGATTACTGTGTCAAATATCTAAAAATTGTGTCAAATATTTTTTTATTTGTTACATGTATTTATCATTGTGTTTTACATTTTAATTTTTTTGTATTATTTTTGTTATTTTTTATATTTTATATAAACCTATTGTTATCTTATCATTGTATATTATAATCAGATGTACAAAATGATGTTATTCCATTAATGTGTTAATTTTTTTCATCGTGTTTTACATGCTAAAATTACACAACAGTGTTATTTCACCATTATAGTTTTTTAAAATTCGTTATTTTATAAAAACACAATAGTGTTTATAAAAACATGATAACTAATAAAAAGACAATAAACTGCACTAAAGGCATAATAACGAGCAAACTTCATATGATATGAACAATGTAAAAAAATTCTATATAACAATATTGTATTTGTTTTAAAGATAAAAAATGTTTCTTTTAATGGTCTAATTTTTATAGAAAAATAATATGATATATAAAAGTTACGCAACAAAAGTGAGTAAGCCTAAAATATCACTCTAAATCTCTAATAAACTTGTTTCTTATAATTTGATTTTAACTATTGATCAAGAATATTAATGGTTAAAATTTTTTTTACACCTTTTAGATTTATCACTCTTTTATTTGTATACTTTCCGATATAATATCCATTGTAAAAAAAACTCATCTCCAACTATTTTCTTAGAAAATGTAAAATTTTTATTTAATTTTGTTTTTTAGATTATTTTAGTGTCTTCAAAAATATTTTAGTACAACCGATGTTACTTAATTCCAACTAAGAGATTAAATTAGACATGAATATACAAGTTAAGAGGTGTGAAGCGTATATCCATTTAAAACATTATAGTTTTTGAAGTAAAAAAAAAAAAACCTCTTGATAGTTTGACGATGAAGCCCATAGATCAAAGGGGGGTCAAGAGGCAGCGCCCATGCTTGAGCGTTGAGGTTCCAGGCTGCGCCTTGATCATGGAGTCCAAGGTACAAAAATTATTGTGTTTACATCGAGCAATAATTCTTGAAATCTAATTGTCATTTTGCAAAATATCAACTTTAGATTTTCACCAAACATTCATTATCTACTGGTTGTTTCATATCATATTCATCTTCAATACGCAATGTGCATACTAACACATACCAATGTACAAGTAACGTAGATTTCATTATAACTCAGGGTTAGTTTTTTTTACTCTTGCGAATGGTGAGTGAAAAATTTTAATGGCAATCAACATAGTAAGTATGAGGATTTTCCATATTTTCGTTTATTAGAAAAATGGCAATTTTACAGAATAGTTATTAAGTTTTAAAAGTGTTTAGATTAGATCATCTAATCTTAAAAAGTACTTTAATTAACTCACTCGGTTTTCATATATTATTTAAATTATAATTTTAACATGTTTACTATTTGTTTCAATTTGGATCTTTTTTTACTGATGTGGATTGGTGACGTAAATTTTAGGTGTTTTTTTAGTTTTTTTAACATAACTAACATGTTTTTAACTTCTTTTCATATACTTGCATATATTAAAAATCTCGACCCTCACATCTTCTCATCCAAATCTTTTCGTGACACAAAAAAATCATATGATAACTCGATTTGATGGTTTAATGATCTAATTTAATCAAAATGTGTAAGAATGATCTAAATAATAAATTAAAAAAAAGATCATTAATATTCTATGATATCTCTTATAAAAAAAACTAATATTAAAATAGTCTATCATACATGTTTTTCCACACAAGAAGGTTATACAACATCATAATTCTTTAATCATAGTAATCCTTCACCACGTCCCCTTAGCAAAATATATCCACAATAGTTATGAATACTCATTTTATATCATCTTCCTATTCAAGGGCAAGATGGTCAACTAAATTTTTTTTAATATAATATAAACATTAATTAATTATTCAAGTAAAAGTTAATAAAGAATTATGAAAAAAAAAAGAATCCCCAAGTCTTATTCAGTGAATATAGAAACTCACATACCTTTCAACCATATTATAATTGCATACCTAAAAGCGAGTAGTTTTTTAACACCTGTTGATATTAATTTATTGAGTGTTAAAATATTAAATTGTGTTACAAACAAAATACTTATAAACGAGATCTTTTACCCGTCGCGCGTTGTTGCGGCATCATACGCGACATCATACGTAGCGTGATAAAGTATAAACTACAGTTGACCCGAGTCATTTTCGAACTAAATTTACATCAATACGTAGAATTAGCTACTCGAAATTATATCGTTGAATGAAAACGTATTATATTTGACTCGTCTCTTTTTCAAATAAAATTTATATCGAAGCATTGACCTCCACTTGTTAAGACTCGTTTCCGAACTAAAATTACGTTGAACCTTAAAGTAAATGAAAACGTATTAATTATATTAACTCAAAGGGTTTTAATAGAAAACTTACGTCAAAGCGTAGAAGTATGTTGAAACGTAGACATTCTTAAAACGTATATAAAGTTAAGCACGAAAACAATTTATATTTGACCTGAGCCTATACGTGTTACTACGGTGACATTGACGTGGTATAAGTACGTAAAAGAAATGTGTGAATCAGTGACGATTTGATATTGGTTGAAAAAAATACTATGTATAGTACGTTGCGGCGTAAATATAAAATAACATCGAAACAACAATTGCTCAATAAAAATAAAAGTGATTTCAAAAAATAGAAAAAAGATATATCAAAAGAGTAAGAGAAAGAAAAAACAAAATGATTGCAAGTCAAAAGACTCGAACAGAGGAAAACGGTTTCAATTTCATAAGCTTTAACCACTCCAACCACAATGCATTATAATTATAACTTTGAAACATAAAATATAACGTGAGGTTAAGAATAAATAAAAAAATGAGTACATAACCAACCGACCTTTGAAAATAGATAGTAGTATCTATACTTATTAATAAAACAATAACTTTGGTGCCACATGGCATTCTCTTAAGCCTCTATTTTTTTCAATTCCCGCCTAAATATGTATCTGTTCTTAGTGTTAGTCTAGGTTCATTTGATTAAAAGTCAACTTTTATACAAGAGGTATTTAAGGAAAATTTGGAAATTTAACCCTAAATTAGAGTACATCTTTTTTTTGGAAATTAAATCATGCCAGATATTTCTTTTTTTCAAATAATTCATCAATAAAAATTATACAAATCATTTATGATTTTTTTCATCTATGAAATCAGTTCCTTGATTGTGTTTTTCCATTAAATACTCTGTTTATATTCAAATTTTGACGAAAGTTACAAAATTTTTAATCGACTCCTCTTCAGTTTGAAGAAATTCATGACTATCTTTTTTTGGAAATGAAATCCTACCCGATTTTAAAATATTTCACAACCATCCAAGGTTTACGACCCTCGCGATTTGTCTTTATAAAGTCTGATGATATCGCATTCGACAGACTTTATTTACGTTCTCATTTTGGCTTCGATTTTATCAAGTTTTCTTCAACAAAATGTATTTATTTTTTGTTATATTTGATCTTTCATCCTCTGTAATTATGATTTAACCTGTCATTATTTATAATTATATTTTTGGATTAATATTATTTTACTTTAATTTTTTTTAAGGTGATCTGCTTCAACAGTCCATCTATGAAGAGGTATTACATGTTTTTACTTTTTGTACTTTTTAATTTCTTTTTATATGTACTGCCATATTATTATTATTATTATTATATTTTATTATTATTATTATTATTTATTATTATTATTATTATTATTATTATTATTATTATTATTATTATTATTATTATTATTATTATTATTATTATTATTATTATGTTTGATTGGAATTTGTTTGATATGAAAAAATTGTTTTGATGTATCTGCAAGTAATATTGAAAATCACATTTTTATTTCACGATTGACTTTGACACCTTCAGACAAAAGGATTTATTTTAAATTTCAAAAAAGACAGTTTCTATTATCAATGTGTTTTGAAATGACAATAAACAAAAACCAATGATAATCGCTATACAAAGTTGGTTTGTTTTTTTAATAAGGATCATGATCAGCTCTATGTTGCATTATCCCGAGTTAAAAGTAGATAGAGGTTAAAACTATTAATATTAGATAATAATAGATAAATTTCCAACAAAACATCAAATGTTGTATACAAATAAATTTTCGGATGTTTATGAATTTGAAATATTATTTTTCATGTTCAATTTAATTTGTTTATTACTTAAAGTTCTTATTTATAAAGTTATTTCATTCCATATTATACACTATTTAGATGTATAAATATTAACAGAGAAAACCTACTAATGTTAGATATAGCTAATGTTAAATATTATACATAAAAGTCGATATACAAAATATTATCAACAATATTATAACTTACGTACATTTTTAAATAACAATAATATTATTTGATTGAACCCGTGTGTTACACGGGACTTTAGCCTAGTAATGGTATAAAAGAAGATATTTTCAAAATAATTTTCATGAAAGAAACAAATTAAAATAAAATGCCCCAAAACATTAATTGCATTTTAATCCAGATCTATGGCAACAATACGCAACCATCAAGGTAGGTTTGACAAATAACCTCCTAAAGCTAAGCTATAGTTTGTTAATCTCAATCTTATTATAGTAATCATCCATTCATTACATCTCAATGTTGTCTCTTTATCGGCTAATATGCTCAGACAGGGGGACCACCGTGGGTCCACACTCTTTTTCAGAAATTGAGATATTATATTGTACTTTTATTTCAATTGTTTTGCAATTTTTTATTTCATTGAAAAACGAAAGTAAGGTTTTAATGAGTCTCGTATCTTTATGGGATTAAAATTTTTAATTTTTCATGAGATACATGTAAAATTTGCTCTTATCTGATCTTTTAAAAGATTATGTTGTACTAGTTTTAGTAAACTCGTGTGTTACACGGGTTGAATAAATAAAGTATTAATATAATAAAATTTAATTAATTATAAAATGATATTTTAAGATATGATATAACTGAAATTATATATGAGAAATGACTATAAGTAATAAATAGTTATATAATTTTATAAAAAATTGTTTTAATATTTTTCTTAATTAGAAATAACATTAATAAATAGATCTCTTTCTTAATTTATTAAATTTAAAAAAGTGTTAATAATATTATTAGTAATTAAGATAATTATTTAATAGGAGATAGAGGCGGGAATTTAGTGAAAATGATTGTGATGTTGACTCGTGTTATCTCAATATGTTTTTTTATTAAAGTAAGAATATGTGTGAGTTTATAATTTATACGGGGTATGTTTATTTATTTTATCTTGTAATATTACACTATATATTATATTATACGGCTTAAATCTTCGATATAAATGAAATAGTTACAAGGCATGAAAAATAAGGTGGCTCCAAACTCTCTTTTTAGACACAGGGAGGTTGTTCTTTAGATGTTGTATTTTAAAATAATACTTTTTATGTGTTTAAAAAAATGTGGTAATTGAGGTTTGAAACCTCAGAGTCGCTCTCTCCTTACTCTCACTAAATTAAAATTTTCGTTATTGTTTGATTTAAAAATTTTAATATATTATATAAAATTTAGTTTTTTTGTGATATTTATAATAATTGATATTTTTTTAAAACCTAAAAGTAGTTTTTTACTTATTTTTCTAGTCTAGGATTTGAGATATGTTTTATTAGAAACTGAATTATATTTAACATGGAATATGTCATTTTATCGTAATATATATAAGATATTTTATGTTAGACGCAATTCCGTTTAAAGAAAGGGTCGTATTAATTAATTTAGACAAAAGTTAAGAAAAGATGTATAAATTTGGGTTTTGTCGAATATAGTAATTAGGAAATCTTTCTACTCTAATAAAAGAGTAACTTGAAGTGTCACGTGGCAACACCACAATCATCCTCACCAAATTTTTTCCGCCTCTCTATCATCTTAAATTAATTACCTTAATTACTAATAATATTATTTAATATTTTTTTACATTTAATAAATTAAAAAAGATATCTATTTATTAATGTTATTTCTAAATAAATAATTTTTTATAAACTAATAAATTTTTCTAAAGCATAAACTTTTTTAAAAATACAAAATATTTTAAAAGTGGTATCTTTAAAAATTCATTTTTTTAAAACCAAAAATAATTAATTTGGGAGATATAATAAGAAAATTTTTAAAAATGACATTTTATACGGTTTGTTTTAGAACAAAATATTTATTTTTTTGGAAAAAAATTTAAAAACAAAATTCTAAAAAGTTGATATCACAGTTTTATTAGTTATAGTCATTTCTAATACGTAATTTCAGTCATATCATATCTTAGAATATCAATTTATAATTAATAAATTTTATTACATTGATATTTTAATTATTCAACTCGTGTAATACACGTGTTTACTAAAGCTGGTGTTTAAATAAAAAGGTTTCTGAAATTAAAAAATATAAAATGTAATCTCAACAATCAATCTACTTAATTAATGGTTGAGATTAAAGTACATGAAAAAGTTTGTTAGAGGGTTATTTTAAAAACAACCACTTTTGTTGACTTTTCTATAAGTTCCTCCATATTTTTTAAACGTTCATAACTTTTATTTACGTCATTATTTTTTTTATAAAATTACACCATAAAAATAGTTTTTGTTATATCTAAAACAAGTACAGTATTGTTATATAAAGATATAATAATTTATTTTACGTTCTTAAACGCATATCACGTCATTGCGTCATTTTGTGCAGTCCATTGTGTATTTTTGTTATTTATTGTGTTTAATTGAATACTATTGTGCTTTTCTAATATGATGAATTTAAAATATATATAATGATGTAATAATAGTATTGTGTATCTTTAATATGTAAAACACAATAATAAATTAATAGTAATTAATATAATACATTAAAAACAAAGATAAAATAACATAATATCTCATTATGTTTTTTATCGTCATTATACTATCTTGATTATTATGAGTTTTGAAAAATATATAAGTGGAATAACATTATTGTGTATTTCTAACTATAAAACACAATTATAGATAACAATAAGTTTATATAATCAATAAAAAAGAATGACAAAACTAACATATTATGTTATCTTCAACACTATGAGTTTTAAAAAATTAATTGGTAAAAGTATATTATTGTATACTTCTAACTGTAAACACAATAATAAATAACAAATTCGTATAATCTATAGAAATAATAATAAAAATAACACAACATTATCTAAAATGTAAAACTCAATGATAAATACATATAATAAATGATGTAAAATATATGACACAATGAACTGATATTTGACACAATAAACACCTAAGACACAATGAACTAACCTACTAACCAATTTTTCCTTAAAACAAAACGTTCAAACTTACAAACACTTTTTAGATTAAATCTTATTTTTGTAATAACCCTATCCTATTAACTATTAGTGTAAAGCTAAATTATATTATATATTTAGCCAAAAAAATGGTTTTTTTTAACGGCAGCCAAAAATAGAAGTTAGAAGAAAAGTTCAAAGTTTACGAGATTGAGAGGAGAAAAGGTTAAGTGTACGTGAATCTTGACTCCCACAATTATTTAAAAAAGAAAGAACAAAATTATATTATTTTAAAAATATTTTGAAAACAATACAGTTATATATATTTAAAAAAACTCACATTCGGATGAGGTTAATTCATGAGGACTTTACTTTATAAGGGCATTCACAAATTCAATAGGTTTTTTATTTTGATTTGAGTGTATGCCTTATATTATGGGGGATGAATGTTAGTGATTGTGAGCGAATTGGTAAGAAAATTTATGAGAATTGTACCGTGATTTTTGATATTCGATGAAACACGATCCAAACCTCATAATTTTTTAATGTTTTGAAGTCATTGTGAGTGAATGAAACAAAAAAATAATGATAAAAAAATATTTTTTAATTAAAATATAAAGTAAAAAATAATATTTTTAACGTAAACATAAATATGAAGATTGGGAAGTTAATGTAAATGCTCTGGTTACTCGTCCCCCTTCTGGTTTTAATTTAATACCATACGAGCATGTAACATCATACATGAATCATGTTCCATGGCGCAATTTTCTATTGCTCAAAAGTACCATCTCTCTCTTAAATGTAGTGATGTTTAATTAATCATACGATTAAAATAATATTTGATGATCAATTCATACGAAACAGAAAAATATATAACTAGTGGGTGTAGGTTGGTACAAAAATAATCAATCTAAGTCGTTTTTCTTTAATTATGTATGGCTCATATTTTTTAACATTTACTTCTTACTTCTTACGTATTAAGACAAAACACCATCAAACTAATTTTTTTATGGATAGGCTTTTAACCGTTATTTATACACGTGTAGGCTACATGTAGGTAATATAACCTATGTAGGAGTTACATATACTTAGGTTATTCATACACAAAATTTATTTATTTTTATATGAATTTCAGGATATAAATTTTTGGAACAATTAGATATATCCATCTACAAACTTCATCAATTACATATATACTCAAACTAAACTTTTAATTACATATATCCACTTCCTTAAACATAGATATTACATATTTACCCATTTAATTAAAATTAACTTTTAAATGATTATTTTACCCTTATTTATACTAAAACTACAAAATTACATATTTACTCACTTCTTAACATTTTTTTCTCTTTTTCTAACTTGTGTTTGATGATTTATACATTTTGATACTAATGGTTGTTATTATTTTTTTGTTCTAACTCATCTTGAACGAACCATACTGCATTATAGTAAATAAAAACATATTGTCAATATCATATAGTTTATTCAACCTGAATGAAAATTAATGAAAAAAATATCTTATTGAATAAACTAAAACTGATTGCAAAATAGAATCCAAACAATTATAACTATTAAAATAATGATTAATGGAGCAAAATGGTGAAATAAATTCATAATGTCAAATCCCTACTGTTATTAATTACAGTCGAACAAAATAAAACCCAGATTTTATAATCGAACGTAGTATCTAACAACAAATATTTGGAGCCATGGAAAGCAAAGAAAAATTCGAACTTGGTGTTTACTTTCTTCCGGTTTGGAGCGACAAAAAGCAAAGTATAAATTGTGAAAATGGTATATATGTCATTCTGCACTATTTTTATTAGCGAAGATGATATATGTAACTAAAAGGTTAGGTTGAGTATATATGTTTATTGTTATCATTTTCTTTTAGCAAACTCATGCTCTCGATGACGTCACCTCTTTTATATGTGTATCCCCCTCCTTGCTGGCAGTGGTAACTTTTCCTCACTCAAACCGAAGTCCTCCCAATGCTAGCTAGTCTTGAAATCCGTCGAGGTAGCGATGAACATGTTGTGACATTGGAAAGTGTTTGTGCTAATTGTAGCAAGATTGTTGGTTGTATTGGGGTATCACTTTGAATCACGAACAATATCTAAGGCCGTAGAATGGATTCTTAGTTAAGATGGTGGTTGTGACGATGGGTTTTTTAACAAGATTTTTGAAATTGGTTTTTTTAACGGAACGAGATATGATTACACAGTGCAGCGAGTATATAGTTTAGAGAGTAAAAACAAAATACAAAAAATAATTGGTTTGATTAATATTCATAGTTTATAAAATTATTTAATTTGTTTTTAGATTGTAGTGATCTCATAACCATTTAACGATCAATTTAAACAAAAATAGCAGCCGGTGATTACCGATAAAAATTCCCCTATTTGGAGAATAATTTTTATTTCTAAAAATCAAGTGTGGACTCCACTTCATGAGTCTTTAGATAGAGGACATACAGGACCTTGTATTTTTCTTGTGATTTATAATCTTAAAATGTGTCGTATCACACATTATAAATTAAGAAAAACAAAAAAAAACAAGAATGATTACCCTTGAAGTTGGTGATAATTACAAAAGGTGGTATTGTACTTGTCGACATGTGATTGATGGATGGATTGATACTCTGTCACCAACAAAGAGTCTATAATTTGTGTGTGTGAGGGTACTATTTAAAGGTATATTTTCATTTGCAGATGTTCTGACACGTGGCTTCATGCTTTTTTTAACTTATATATACATAGGTCCCACATACAGATACCATAACTCATTTTTTTGTATAAATACGGTGTATGTTCCAACAATAACCGTAGATTATACTTTTATTTCTTACAAAATATCATTATTGTTTGAATTTATTTTTATTTTGATAATCTGTAGATTAAAATTGTTTGATTGGTATGCAAATCGATACGTGATCCGATTCCTCGTAAAGTGGATGAAGTCCAAAGAAATAAAAATTGATGTAACGTTTATGTGACAATCTGAAAAACCTGAAATGACTCCCAACTCCTTATAAATTGCTTAAATATTTTAGTTTTGTCAAAATGTTTGTAAAGGTATTTACACAAATATCAAACTAGATAACAACGGTTCTACTTGGAAATATTTCTTTCTAAAAAAATTATTACTTTATCTAACGACTGTATTTAGAATAATATGATTTTTATAATAACAATATATATTTTTAAAGATATAATTTTCTTATAACGTGGTCCTATTTTTTAATACAAGTATTTTTGTTATAAACTATTAAGTGGCGGCATCTTGGTCAATATTAGTGCTAGCATCTTCAAAACACTTTAGCTTTTGTCCCCTTTCTTCCTACCTTTTCATAAAAAAGTTTAAAAATAGAACACGTACAATTAATATATATATATATATATATATATATATATATATATATATATATATATATATATATATATATATATATATATATATATATATATATATATATATATATATATATATATCATAAGATTAATATATTACATTATCAACACTTCAAAATCAAATTTTATGATATATTATGCAAAACTAATAGAATATAAAATAAACCTCTTTCTTTAGTTCCCAAATGAATTTTAATAACTTTTATGGAAAGGACCGGAGTAAATTGTTGCTTTGAGAGATATAATGAATAGTTATATTGTCTTATTTTACTATATATATATTTGACACCAAACTTACATTACTATTAAGCCACACCACCTTAAAAGACTAATCATCAAATTTAAACCTGGGTACACTGAAAATTGGTTTTTATCTCTTATCACTAGTTTACATTCGACAACCCAAATAACATATAAATGTTTAATCAATTAAATATATATTATATGACTTTATATATCTACTCGTTTTCATTTTAGCTGAATATTCTAGTTAAAGTATTATTTATTAAAGATGACATATAAAAATATCAAGGCCTTAAATTTTAAGCTAGCGTTAGAACTAATTCCTATCACCACAATATCTTAAACAAATTTCAAAGTTCGATTTGAAAAATAATAATAATTGAAAACAGAAGTATAATCTTTTATATTAAATTTTTAGTATTGATCGAGAGCACATGTATGTATTAGCACCATCCACCGATAAAAAAATAAATATCACAATAATTGTGACAAGTCGCAAGCCCATTCGGGCGGAGGGGCACACGCGTCGTGATGACACGACGATCCTCGGCCCCGCCTGCTACCACTGTCGCCACCCTCTTCACGCCGCAAAATTTTATTTTCACGGCATGAACTCGACGCGACAATGTGACCGTTGCTTGTGTGTATGAGGTGTAGTGGGGGTAGTGTGACATGGCGTGACAACACCGTCGCCATCATATTTGAGCGTGTGATGTAGTGTGACATGACGAAATTTGATTGATGAGTTTTTGATGTAGTGTGATGAGTGTGTCCCCTCCACCCTTTAAGTTAAAAAACACATATTTATATATCAAAAATATTTCTTTAATTACTTAAATATTGTATACAATTTATTCTTGAACAATATAATTTTTATTTTTTTTACTTTTAAGTAACATATATCAACTTAAACTTGCAAAAATTTAAACTCGAATCAACTTTATAAGAGACAATCATCAATGTTACTGTCACATAAGATCATTAGTTTATAAATATCATTATTGATGTTTCATTATTTCATGTTTGTTTGATATTTATTTTAGACAATTTAGTTGAGGATCACCTAGTACAACATCTTATCCATACCTATGAAAACTTTAAACTTAATCTAGCTAGTATGGTGGTTTTCATGTAGAATTTGAGTTTTTTTTCCTCCTTCATCGAGCATACATTAAGCATACTCTAAAATAATATTATTAACAAACATTTTGTATACTCTAAATCATACTTAATACTTTAGCATACAAATTCAGTAGACACTAGAGGAAAAAATATCATTAACTTATTCTAAAATGAGTTTCATCAGCCACTATCCATCGCAGTGTTTGTATATTAGCGGTATCAAAATGTAAAAAAAAGTATTCCTCACAAGTGGTTGAGTGTTTAAATCTTATAATGAACAAATGAGTAGATTTATAAGTAGAATTAGAGTGTGTTAAAATTAGTCGTTCTTAGAAAATCAATGTGTAACATGCAACCTTATTGACGTGTGATATTAATAACAATTTTTTTATTAGCTAGGGTCAAACATGTCATCGAGATTAAATTCCATAATATAATTAAGTAATTTTCCTAGGAAAACATGTTTTGATTTATAGTTTACAAATTCTTTGTATTTATCAAACGCACACATCTTATTTTAGGCGAAATAAAAAGAAGTAAGTATCAAAATCTAAATTATTATTTGCAAATAAGTGTTATCAATTACTAAAAAGTACATCATAATTACTATTGATAAAAATATGTGTGTGTGTGTGTGTGTTTTTTTTTTTCTTTTTTTTGTTGTGTTCGAAATAAAAGTATGTGGTCTTGGTCATAACACATATGCTAGGTTGCACGTATAAGTAGGTGGAATGTGTCATCCTTTTTATTAATATATGTAGATCAGGACCAGGTATGATAGTGAGATAGATAATTTCTGAGATCATATTACTTGTATCATATATTAAATAAAGAGAGAATAATATGTCTATTGATAATTAAGTAAAAAGAGAATCGCCATTTACCTTTTTAACACTCTCTATGATAACCACTTCATGTGTACAGTGGCGGAGCTTGAACACTCCCGTACGGGGGCCGGGGCGGGATTAATTTTTTTTAGGGGGGGGCGAACTCGAGTTTTATATAAAAAATTACACTATCGAGCCAAAATTTACACTACCGGGCAAAAAATTTACACTACCGGCGAAAAAAAGAGACGCCCTCATGTGTATGAATGTGTGTTTAGGGTGGATTTCAACTAAAAGAGAAATAATTGTGAGAAACTTTTTAATTTCTTATTTTTCATAAATATTGAACTACTTTACTTTAATATCTTTGTTTCGATGGACATTTTTGTTTTCACAATGATAATCAGAATACTATTGATTGTATTTGCTTGTTTTTCAATGGAGATAATTACAGGGATTAAATAGGAGCCTATTGAGGTTTATACAAGGAATTACAGCCTGTGATACAATGGGTTTTCCTATAATTAGAGTTGGTTATTTTTGGTTGGGATAGGATGTTGAGCTGATCCCCCAATTTCCTCATTCTTTCTTTTAACACTCCCCCTCAAGTTGAATAGTGGGATCTCCAATATTCAACTTGGTTAAACAGTTGCTGAAGATTCTTCCGTTGACGGCTTTCGTCAGTATATCTGCAAGTTGGTCTTCTGAGCGAATGAATGGTAGTTCTATAATGCCAGTTTCCAGCTTCTCTTTGATAAAGTGTCTGTCGACTTCTACGTGTTTAGTCCGATCGTGTTGAACTGGATTCTATGATATTTGAATTGACGCTGTGTTATCACACATTATTTTGCTGGTTTTGGTTGGAGGGAAGCCGATCTCAGTTAGTAGTTTTCGTATCCATAAGACTTCTGCGATTCCTCTTGCTATTCCTCGGAACTCGGCTTCAGCACTGGATAGTGCTACCACTTTTTGTTTTTTGCTTCTCCATGTAACTAGGTTTCCTCCAACTAGAGTGAAGTAGCCTGAGGTTGATTTCCGATTTCCTTTATCTCCTGCCCAATCAGCATCAGTGTATGCCTGGATCTCTAGATGTTTGTTTTGCTTGAAAAAAACCCCATGACCTGTTGTTCCTTTCAAATATCTGATGATCCTCCATACTGCTTCCATGTGTGTTACTTGTGGTTGGTGCATGAATTGGCTAACTACTCCAACGGCATAGGCTATATCCGGACGTGTGTGGGAAAGATATATTAGTTTTCCCACCAACCGTTGGTATCTTTCTTTGTCTGCAAGCTCTGCTCCTTCGATCATGTGAAGTTTGTGATTTGCCATCATTGGGGTTTCTGTGGGCTTACAGTCGATCATTCCTGTTTCTGCTAGAAGGTCCAGGATATACTTCTTCTGACAAATGAAGATCCCTTGTTTGGACCTTAATACTTCGATTCCCAGAAAGTACTTGAGTCTTCCCAGGTCTTTCATCTCGAATTCTACGAATAATCTTTCCTTCAGCCGCATCATTTCTTCTTCGTCGTTTCCTGTAATTATCATGTCATCAACATAAATAATTAAACATGTCACAAGTTTACCTCTTTGCTTTAGGAAGAGAGTGTGATCCGAGTTGCCTTGTTGGAAACCATATTTCTTCATTGCTATAGTGAATCTCCCAAACCAGGCTCGGGGTGATTGTTTTAGTCCGTATATTGCCTTTTTTAGTCGACATACTTCTTCTGCTTTGTAGCTTCCTTCGAATCCCGGTGGAGCCTCCATATAGACTTCTTCTTTTAATTCACCGTGGAGAAAGGCATTCTTCACGTCGAATTGGTGGAGCGGCCATCCTTCATTTGCAGCTACTGAGAACAACACCCTGATTGTGTCCATCTTTGCCACTGGGGAGAAGGTTTCTGAATAATCGATTCCGTATGTTTGGGTGTATCCTTTAGCTACTAGCCGAGCTTTATATCTTTCAATGGTTCCATCAGGTTTATGTTTGATTGTGAAGACCCAGCGACAACCAACTTGCTTCTTCCCAGATGGGAGAACGCACTTCTCCCATGTGTCACTTTTCATTAATGCTCTCATTTCGGTTTCCATTGCCTCTTTCCAGTTCTTTGATTCTAGGGCTTCTTCTACCGAGGTCGGAATTTTTTCTGTGTAGAGTGATGAGGCAAAGGCTTTTGCTTCTTGAGTCAAATTTCCTTGGGCTATGTTGGCCGTTGGGTATCTAGAGGTTCCTGCTTGTTTCTCCGGAGAGTATCGTTTTGGTGGCACCCCTCGGTTAGTTCGGGGTGGTAGAACGTATCTCCCGGTCTCTTCCTGTGTTGGTTCATTGGTCTCTTCTTCCTCGAGCTCCCCCTCTTCATCTGGCACTTGTTCTACCTGTTCTGTGACATTTTCTTCATGAACAATGTCAGATTCTATATTTTGATTATCTATGTGGGGGTTATTTACCTCAGGTGTTGGATTGGAATGATTTGGTTCGGCAGTGACACTGATTTGTGGTTCAGTAGGTTGTGTGGATTCGGATGACTCGTTTTGGGCCCTATCACTGACTTCTCCTGCTGGTGACATCCATTGTAGCCAACTCAGTGTGTCTTCATACGTCGTCTCCCCCTGACCACTGTGTTGGGATTTGTAAAAGAACTCTGTTTCGAGGAAGTCACAGTTCATAGTAGTGTAGATCAACCGTTTTCTTGGACTGTAACATCGATAGCCCTTTTGGTTGACCCCGTACCCTACAAACACACATTTCTCGGCGCATGGATTGAGTTTGGTCCGATCGGTTTTAGGGATGTGAACAAAGACAGAGCAACCAAAGATTCGTGGTTGTAGCGTAAGGGCTGGAGGAAGTTTAGTAAATTCAGACAAGGCTTGGATGGGAGTTTTAAGGTCAAGAGCTTTGGTTGGTAATCGATTAATTAGATATGTGGCGGTGGCAAGTGCCTCTGGCCAGAAAGATTTAGGGACGTGTGACTCAATCAGAAGGGCACGAGTTATTTCTAATAGAATACGATTTTTTCTTTCAAAGGTGCCGTTTTGTTCGGGTGTGTGTGGACACGAAGTTTGATGAACTATCCCTTTATTTTGACAAAATTGTTTCATTGAGTTATTGACAAATTCTCCCCCATTATCAGAACGGAGGATTTGAATATTTTTGTTAAATTGTGTTTGAATCATGTTGTAAAAAACCTGAAATTTATCGTGCACCTCAGATTTATGTTTTAGGAAGTAAATCCACGTCATTCGCGTACAATCATCCACAAAAAGTAAGAAGAATCGATAATTTTGCCCCCCATGTACCTCTGCGGGTCCCCAGACATCAGAATGTATTAAAGAAAAAGGTAGATTGACTTTGGTGTTATTAGACTTAAAAGAATGTCTATGACTTTTTGCCAACACACAAACTTCGCAATTGAAATGTTTATTGGAAGGAAATAGTTTTGGAAACAAAAGATTTAAATAACTAATAGATGGATGCCCCAACCTTCGATGCCACAACCATGCTTCTCGATTAGTCGTCCCATGAGCTAATAGACTAGTGCCTTCTGGAGTCACCTCATCCACATAGTACAAACCTTGACGTTCAGTGCCACGCCCAATAATCGTTCCAGTCCTGATGTCCTGAAGAATGCAAAATGTAGGGTGCATTAAGACTGTACAATTTAGTTCCTTGGTTACATGACTAATAGATAGTAATTTATGTGATAATGATGGAACATATAAACAATTTGAGAGTTTAAGACGTGGAGATATCTCAACCGTACCTCCCCCTTTAACAGGCATTACACCCCCGTTAGCCGTTTGAATGTGCGTTCTATGGGGTTTGGATGTAGAGACAATATCAGAAATATCGTATGTCATCGTGTCGGTTGCCCCACAATCAAGAATCCAAGGTTGTGTTTTATTGTCACATTTAGTGTTTACTAAATTGGCTTGACCATAGCTAAGTGAAGAAAAAAAATTATTGTTTGTACATGAATCAGAATTTTTATGAACAATATGAGAATTTATGTCTAATAAATTAAACATATTAAAATTGGAACTAGACATTTGTTTTGAACTAAAAAGGTCAGGGTGTTCTTTAAATAACTTGTTAAGGATGGGGGTTTGTTTTGTAAAATGTGAATTAAAGGTGTCATTGTTCAATACTTGGGGGGGGGGGGGGGGGGGGTTAAGGGAAACATTGTAATTAAAATTGAAATACGGTGGGCTTGGGGGAGAACCCCCAAACCCGGTACCTTCGAGGTTATCAACCGCAGCCGCCGTCGCCACCCCTCCGAAGCCGCCGGACTCCATGGTGCGGTGAGGGTCGCCGCCGCCGCTGCCAGTAGCATCCTTGCTGCCCACGGTGGCTGGTGACCGGCCATCGGTTCCTTTCTTCCCCTTCTTGTGACCATCGTTCCACCACTCCGGATATCCGACGAGTTTGAAGCACTGGTCTTTGGTGTGTTTGGTCATGCCACAGTGGCTACACTTCAGGTTGGTTCTATCAGTCCGGGATGATGTACCCGATTTCAGGTCTGACCGGCGCCCCTTCGAAACAAGCCCTAAACCATCGGGTTCGTCTGGTCCGGTGACAACAAGACCGGCCGCCACACCTTGGTCTACTGGGTTAGTCTTGGATGTGAGTCCGAGAATATTCCGGTGGGCCGCTTCTTTTCGGATGGCGGCGTAGGCGCCCTCGGCTGAGGGTAGCGAGTCCCACCGGAGTATCTCCCGTTTTATCGGGTCATACTGTCGGTCAAGGGCGTTTAGAAATTGGAACAGTTTAGTTTCAGATCTGATGTTGTTGTATGTGGTGATATCAGCAGCACACTTCATTGGGTTTGGGTCTCGTCGTTCGATTTCACCCCAGATCCCTTGCATTACTAGCCAGAAATCTTCGAGAGGCACCCCATTCTGCTTCATCTCATTTGCTTTGACGTGTAAGTCAAAGGTCTGCAATTTGTCCTTCCCACTGCTGTAAGTAATTGCAAGAGCATCCCACAATGATTTTGCAGTGGGAAACTCGGTTAAATTACTTGCGAGTGTGGGTTCGATGTTTTGTATTAGCCACGAAAAAACAACAAGGTCATCCTGTTCCCACTGATCAAATGTGTCATCAGTTGGAGCTGGAGGTTTCGGATTTCCCGAGAGATGGCCGAGGAGGTTCTTTGATTTACCTCCTATGGCCACTCGGATCATCCGAGCCCATAAAGCATAATTCTTGCTGTTTAGTTTGAGGCTAATTTTGAGGCTGTCGGATAGGCTCTGTTTTTGATTTTGGTTTTGGGGAAGGCTGTTTTTGAGTAGGTTTGCAAGCTGGGTTGAAAGGTCATCGTTGCCGATCAAATTGCCGTCTTCGGACATGGCGATCTGATCTGGGTGATGAGGCGCAGGTAGATGATGAGCACGAGCAAATGAACTGATCCAAGGATCACTCACTGCTCTGATACCATGTTTTCACAATGATAATCAGAATACTATTGATTGTATTTGCTTGTTTTTTAATGGAGATAATTACAGGGATTAAATAGGAGCCTATTGAGGTTTATACAAGGAATTACAGCCTGTGATACAATGGGTTTTCCTATAATTAGAGTTGGTTATTTTTGGTTGGGATAGGATGTTGAGCTGATCCCCCAATTTCCTCATTCTTTCTTTTAACAATTTTAATATTTTCAACTAAAGCAAGTTAGCAAATTAGAAGAGCACCTAGTACGTTGTATAACTGCGCATGTTGGTGCAACATATACATTTCGAGAAGATGACAAAAAAACATAAATCAATTCGATTTCAGGGGAATGGGAGAAATTACCGTTTGGCAATTTTATTTTCAATTTAAATGGCAAAGAAAAAATGCGCATTTTTCCATTGTTCCACTCAAATTTCACATGTGAAATTCTGAAAAATCAAAATTAAAGTGCATTTTTTAATGAAGTCGTTTTATTAAAATACCTTGACCCTAGTCAGGGGCTCTGCCTCTTGGGCCCCACTAGAAGTTGCCGCCTCTTGGACCCCGTTACCAGGGCGCTGCCCGCAGACCCCTGCCAAGGGGGCGTTGCCCTCTTAGAATCCCCATTACTTAGGCGCTTTGCTCCTAAGGAGGTTTTTTCAATATCGAAATCATAATAAACTCAAACAAATGTGCACTCCACACCTCTTAATTTGTTTGATGAATATTATAATCACATTGGTCATTACTCAATCCAATTAAACTAAAATATTTAACAGAAACTATATTTAATTCCTTTTATCACAAATATGTCTAAATTCTCTATAATGAATTCATCACAACTTACACTCTGTAAATCTAACCTCCTGATAAAATTATGGATTACGCATGTGTAACTCATACGAGTTTTTTACGAGTCACTTATACATAACTTATTTTGTCATCATCTTCATTCCATCATAGATATCTGTTAAATGATTTAGGCATTTAAAATACTGGGGTGAAATTCTACTCATATACATTTTAAACAATAATTTTTTTAATAATTGATTAATTATTATATGATAGACTAGATATGATTTTTGTGATTTTCTTACAAGTTGTTGGTTTTCTCTTCATTTCTCTACTATATAAATGTTTCTGAGTAAAAGAAACAGAAATCAAAAGAATTGCAAAGATGAAATAGGAATGAAAGAGGTTTGTGTGTTTGACAGAAAGTTGGAGGACATGGACTACTAAGAACTCAACCACAAACAAGGGATAGTGGTATACATGCATGGGTCAATAAAGGAGAAAATTCAATTTTCGCATGCGTACACACACCTCAAAAAAATAGCATCCTTTAATTAGTTTGTTTTATTTATATTTTTTTTAATTGAAAGTGCAGCCATTGTACAAAAATAATATGTGTAAATTCTTTCATAAGTCGTGATACAAAAGGAGAAATATCAACTCCATTAAATGATTCTACAAAATAGTCTCTAAGGTGAGAAGTTGTGAAAAAATTATGGACACGTAATTTATACAATTAGAATAGAAATTTATTTAAAAAATCTTAAGAAATTATGTAATTACTAATAAACACATGATTCTCCATATAATTCTTATACCACTACGACAGTTTGTATTGCTATGTTGTGAAGACAAGTGAACATGACATGGAATATCGCAATCGGTTTCCAAATACTCCTACCTGGTGAATTTTCACTGGTATGCAACGGTACATCACCAAGCTTCTGAAACAATTTTAAAAATAAGAGATAACGAGAAAAACTGGAACGACATCATGTAAAACAGAAAAAATCTAGGAAATATGAGAAAACTTAATGGATGCTGATGTGTGATACATGAAAAAACAAGATAGTTGATAGTGGCCTGAGTACATTATACCTTATATTTAATTTTAACTCTCTCTTATAAATTAAAAGTTTAATTTATTAGGTTAACCTATATTATACCTCAAAATTTATTATTATTGTTAATACTATTTTTATTATGAGTACTCTGTTACTACTATTATTACTATTATAACTATAAGAATATTTAGTAAGAACTAATTATATATCTAAGTACTTAAATAAGCGAGTACATAATTAGTTAATTTAAATAGTATTTAGGCGTAAAAATATAAATTTAATTCATAACTTTTTAAAGTATTATAAATAAGATAATATTTAATGAATTGAATTAAATAATCTCACAATACTAAATAACTATTAACAATGTGTATTAAATAACGTATTAATTAGAAAAACTTTATTAAATATGAGCAAAATAGAAACTATTACATACATCAGGGGCGCCCCTAAGAAGGGCGGATGGGCTACCGCCCAAGGCTTGATCTCCCCCGAGGCCCAAATGTTTTTACTCTTTTTTAACAAAACCTATAGTCAATAACAATTTAACTTATTTTAGCATATTAAATGTTAGAGTTGATAAGTATTCTAATTAGTTTAGCATATTACCATTTACCCAGTCTAAACTCAATATAAAAAAATAAATTAAGGGACCTAAGGGCAAAAGATCAATTGGCTCAGGGCTTGAATTTTTTTAAGGATTTTCGGGACTTTTTACATACGGGTAATTATCAAAACTATATTATAAGGCCCATAATTTTTTACTCGCCAGCGTCCGAATTTTTTTGAGGATTATCGGAGACTGCCTTAGCATAGAGTACTTGTATCCTATGCTTATAAAGTTGTATTATGTGTATTAAAATATGAGTGAAATTACAACTGTGTCAAGAAAACTGTATTATGTGTAGTGTATATTTTTTGATTTATTGTTAAGTTTATAATACTGTAAAATCGAATATTAAACAAATTTAAAAATGTGGAAAGATTCGGGAGACTCATGGTCCTCATTGGATGAGGGGTGGTGTTTTCGTTGGTACCCTCGAACTTAAACCGACTCCCTCTTCCTCCTCCTAAGGGTGGAGGGGGCGCCAGATCGCACGCGTTGTGAGACCATGTTGAGCCTCAGCACGGCCAGGCACCATCACTGCTGCCCCTTCACGCCGCAAAATTTTGTTTCTGCGGCATGTACTCACTGTGAGCTTGTGTTTGTTGTGTGTGTGTGGTGTAACAGTGTAGTACTGTAGTGTGGTATGATGTGATAACATCACCGCATCAAATTTGAGTATGTAATATAATGTGACATGATAAAATTTGATCGATGATTTATAGTATAGTATGATGTATCTGGTAACAGAAGATGCAACTTTTCAAGCAGGGGAAGATTTGGATATATCGATAAGTGTGAGGGACCTACATGATAGCTCAGTTTTCACCAAGTCTTCTTAAACGACACATATATTATTTTTTAATTTTGTTCCCTAGATAATGATCTATGACCTGTATTAATACACAAAATTCTTTAATATTATTTAAGAAAAAGATGCAATACGTGACTAATATTATATGATATTTAAAACAGACTTGTGAAATGTATAATCAGTTGACGTTTGATTATTGTTCATTGACTTATAGTAATTTAATGAACGAGTTTTTTTATATATATTTGTAAGATTCCTCTATAAGATATGAAAAAAGAAGTTTGGTAATGTTTTATCTAAATAATCATAAACAATTAGCATAGATTTTATAAATATTATAGTTAAAAGTAAAGCAATATTATTTTGTGTTATGTAAACGCTACCGATGTAATCTTGTTTTAATATATGAGTAATCTTAAGCCTAACAAATGGTAGTGTCAGGTACACGATTAAACGGATTCTTAGTAAATTGGGTTAAAGTCAAAACAACTTCTAACCAAAATAGAAGTCGTTTTAGATAAATAAAAAAGTATCAAGAGAGGTTCATGCATCATATTATTAAGACAACTAATGATGACGAGTAGATTGTGGACGTGACGACAACAATGGTGGTATCACGGTGGTGTTGGGTAGTTGGGCGAAAGTGAAGGTAGGTGGTGGTGCAAGCGGCGGCTATAGTGGTTGTGGCGGTGGCGACGGTTGATAGTGGCGACAAACAATTGTCGTGCGCGGTGCTGACCCTTTGAGCCTATTAAAAAATTATAAGTTTCATAAGAGAGATCTTGTAATGTCAAGTGAGGTTACCCATGATATTAATTAAAAGTGAAACTTTCATCAATTAAATTATCAGTGTGGATTATTATGAACCAATAAATTATAATTTCAAATATTAAAATCCTATTTGCTTATAATATCATAAAGATAAAAGAGCTTAAATAAACAATACTAACCATTCAACCCGTTATCCTTGATATCCATTTTGGAAAATATAATGATAAAACCATGACCAATGTATTACTTAATAAATCATGTATTGGACTATTGGAGGGTTGGTTTAACCCATATTAATATTTCTTAAGCCCATAACAAGCCTAACTTCAAGCCCAATATTGAAATTATCTGGAATGAACGATTGGGCTTCCGATTATAATACATATCCGCTTTTGTTCTTCGTGAAAGAGGCATTTGCTATTTTGCCCTTTCTCTTATTTCGACAATATTTTGCTTCCTCAAAAGTCAAAAGGATATCTTGTTGATAAAGCGGTTTGATCCTCAATCAAATGTTATAGGTTCGAATCCAACATAATATATGTGTGATGGTTCTAGGAGTATAGTAAGTGCATGATAGAAAGTGTAAAAGATGTGTTTGCATTTATAACTAGCAAATTAAGCCCGCGTTTCACCGCGGGTACCTATGCTTTTCATTGGATGGTGTTAAAATAAAATCTACATAAAAACGTAGATATACGTAACATATCATGAAAGTAAATTTTAAAAACAAAAAGAAGTTTAAGATACATTATACTTAATGCTAAGTTCGATGTTTACTAATAAAAAATTCAAGGATACAAAAGAATGTCATGTATAAAAATATATTTAAATAGGAATTTAGAAAAGTAGAAGAAAAATAATGAAAACCCATATTAAAAGAAGGGTAAAAAACAAAAAGAAAAAAATACACCTCTCTTTAACTCCACACATGGGTTATGTAGAAAATGTGTTACGAATTTTACCATATGATCACAACAGTTGTACCTTGGTTTAAAAAGATTGTATTTTACTGAATAGTGATGGCAGTTGGAAAAACACGTGTGGCAAACATGTCTAAACAATAGTACCTTATGCATTTAAAATTGTAAATCACTATTAACACTTCAAAATGTTATTATATAAATGTATTTATAAAAAATATATTACATTAATTAAGAGTGATATTATTTAACTATTTTTTAGATTAACTATAGTTTTGGTAAATTAAGAAACAAGTCTTTTTATAAATGTAATTTCTAAAGAAACAACTTTGTTAAGATAAGAATTTTTAAAACATCAAATCACTGGAAGTACATAAAACTTTGTGTTTGTTACTAATTAACTAAGAAAGAAAAATGTAGCCTGCATGATGCGGCGCGACCAAACGAACCGGCACGGTTGCGAACCACGTTACGCGCGTTACATGATGACATTAACGTACTAGAGATCAAAACACAGATAAAAAATAATATTATGCCTCGGACATTACGACGTAAGATTTTTAAAAAGTTGTTTAGGCGAAAAAATAAAAAAAACCAAATAAAAAACAAACATTAGCTTAAAAGTTCGAACCCAAGACATGAAACCTAATCCACATTGCTCGAATCACTTGAAGTACATAAAACTTTGTGTTTGTTGTACAAACATACAATATGTATAATGCAATAATTGTTGAAAAAGGCTAAAAAGAAAATCGACATTACTAAAATTAGTACTTGTGTAATTAGTTTCTTTAGATTTTTATCATATCACATGTGTTGTGCTTATCTATTTACTTCAAATACCAATTACGTGTCCAACTTTGAACTCTAAAATTCTTTTTAGTATTGGTAGTCTAAGTTAACAAAAAAATTGATACATATAAAGTTACAAATTAATATCACATCACCATAATAAAATGTTACGTACTCGTGTGAAATAAACCTTAGCATTGTCATAAAAAAGCCCCCTGGCAAATTTTACGTAATGGTTCACGTCTCTACTCTCTAGTGATCGGGAGACCATAAGAACGCAACAAGTAATAGAGCTTCCACTCGGACATAGTCTCGTGTTCGTCTTGGGTGTGTCTTGAGCAGTGCAACAACATCTCAAAATCCCCACAATGATCTTTCGACTTTCGATCGATGTTCATTCAAGTCAGAGATTAGTGCCAAACATCCCATTCTGTTTCATGTTTTTTTTTTTCTTTATCTTTTTGCCGGCAAATAAAAGTTGTAATATACAAAAAAAAATAAAATAAATTCATACGTAATTTATAAAATAATATCTTGTAAAAACTATAGAAATTATTTTTAGAAAATCATTACTCTACTAGCGGTGTTCATCCGTGCAATGGACAACGATGAGAATCAACCAACAACAACATCATGTCAACAGTCTCAGATACGATTAATAATAATAATAATAATAACAATAATAATAACAATAAAAGTAATAATAGTAATAACAACAACAAGAATAATAAATTAATATTAATAATAATTAATAGAGCAAAAGACAAAAAGTAATAATTACATGATACTACGAAGAGATATGTTCCAAAAATAATATAGTACATTGTACGGACCGTTGGGTGAACCCGCGTATCAAATCCCGCCATTGATTCTGATGATCTTCATTATATTAATATTAATAGTAATCTGCTTCCTTCATTCATTGGTTCATTCTGATAATAATCATCTAAGCAACACCATAAATATCTAGGTTTCAATCCATCTCGATCAAATTAATCAAGAGGTATCTCTACTCTGCTGCTCGATCTGCTACATTATGATCTGATATGATGTTTCATCAGACGATCTTCGGTAGGTAAGTATCCTCCCTGAAATCAACTGTTTCAAACAAGAAATATGAACTTCCAGCATCCAAATCACAAGGTAAATGTGTTTTCAAGTTGGATTTCTGATGAAATTGTGTCATGAGTTTTCTTCTTCTTCTTCTGTTCGATTTTCTACTACTCAGGTAAGTATCCTCCCCAAATTTCGCATATCTAGTTGAATCTCTGTGTGTTGGAGACGATCGTTTTTAGGGTTTTTGTGCTTAGCTGCTTGTTATGTATGTTACACAAGGGGATATGATCTCTATGTCTCCCTTTTTTTCATTACTAATTAGAAACTAGTTGAAACTAAAGAGTTTTACGCTACCATTAAACTCAATTTTAGCTAGGGTTTAGGGGTTTGTTTGCACCGAAGAGAATTTGAATTTGCGAGGGTTTAGGGTTACTGATAGAAATTGTCTGAATCTTGTTGTTGATTTGTAGGTTATATGCAAAATACTTGTTACTAGCATCAATTAACCATCTCCAGAGTATTAATTGTTATATCGGTGTGCTTCAAATTACATGTTCTGTTCCTTCTCTTGCAGGTGTCTGTTCCATAGACTCTAAATACTTGTTACTGGATTTTCAATAGCATATCCAACTGGGTCGGAGCAGACCCATTCCCTGCTGGGTTAGGCCAACTATTCCGTTTGTTATTACTTTTATCTAATCAGAAAGTTCCAGTTCCTAACAATAGTTTTATTTCATCATGTCTTGAAACACTACTACAATACCTTAATTAATATGTTGAGTTTACTGAATCACTCATTAGTCATTTTGTTTATTGTTGTTTCAGATTAGTGATGTGATGTTTGTGATTCTTACAAGGTAACAGGACATTCACCTGCATATACGAGCTTGAAACTGTAAGAAGGGAAGCAACTTCTTTTGAGAGTTAATGTTTAATTTCAAAAGTAATAATGCACACTCCCTAATTTTGCAGCAAGTTTAGGCATGGGCTGGATCATGTTGAGTATGTATCTTTGAATGCTCCACCATCAGTTTTTTATGATCCCTTTCATGTGACATTATGCGTTAATTGCTTTTATCCAATATAACTAGTAGTTCTTGTGCTTAGGGATACAAAAGATAAATGGACAAGTTAACTCAAAGTTGATGGATGCTTTTTGTGTAATTAGGAACAACTAATTTAAAAAATGTCTGCAAAGTGATGATGCTAAGATTTGATGATGTATCAAGTTAGTATTTACATTAGTTTATGTTCATCCACATTCAACACGTTTAATTTTGTTCACATATGACTTTCAATGTTAGAGGTGCATCATGCACAAAGATGGAAGAGATCAGAAATTACACATCAGTCACCCTAGCTTGTTTCTATACAGCTATACCACTCATGAGCAAAAGGAAATATTGAGGTGTGTTTTCTATTCCGTGACATTGTTTACACTTGTGTACTCTTGTTTATCTCAAATAACATTACTATGAAATTTGTTACTTGATATAAGTATGTGCCTTTTGATTGTACTCGATCTAAAAGATTTTAAAATTGTTGGTTTGCTACCCTAATGCAGGTAGAAATGGCAAATTATAGTTGTTTGGAGGAAAGATAGAAGAAGTCAGAAATCACTCATGGTTTGCTACCCTAATGCAGGTCATTGTGTTTTTTAGGTGTGTTTTTCCAATTCTTTGACATCGTTTACAGTTGTATACTTGTGTTAATATTGGTTTCATAGGTGCATAAGGAGGTCGGTGGTAGTCTCTTCCGGGTACTAATGGTATGTATGCACACACCTACTTTTTAATATTGTTGCTGGTAAAGTATATTTATGTAAAAGTCTTCGTTAATAGCTGATATCCAGTGCATTGTTATTTTCTTTTAATTTCTGCATACTTAAAAAAATTTTATGATCTTTTCCCTCCCTTGCAGGTAAAAGGGCGGGTATTCACCAAGGCCGGAAACACTACTACAATACAATACCAAGTTAATTTTACTTTCATTCATTAAATCATTCTTACACAGGTATGAATCTCATTGTTTAGAATACGTGTTAGCTTTATGTTAGCTTTCTGTTTAACATGGTTGTATATAAAACAAGTTGTTAATTTAGTAATTGTTGCGAGTCAAAACACTTGATTTTGAAAGCATTTGTTTATTTCATCTTTGATTGGACAGAATATGTGATAAAACCCAAAAAGTAAGCTTGATTAACTTCAAATAAAAAGTACAGATAGAGCCCTATTCAAGAAGGGTGATCTTCGATTACAAGGATTAGAAACCCTACTTTTGATAAACTAAACAAAGACTCTCACACATACTAAGAAGTAAACATAAATAGGAAGAATAGGGGCAATTAGGCTGCAGTTACACCCTAAACATTAGGCTGTAGTTACTCCCTAAACAATAGTTAACCATTCATCCACTAACCCTACTAGGCTGCTGCCCCTTTGACCCGGTACCAAGGCCCACCAACCCACCCAATTAGGAATCGGGTTTGTATCAATGCATCCTCCCTGGACAAGCGACTTGACCTCAAGTCGAATGCTCGACTAGTACTCAATTGGCTCGACAGATAGGAGATGAGAGGCTGCTGAATTCGGATTCCCCATTTCCTTTCCGGGGTCCCACACAATGACAAAAAATACAACCACATGTTTCGCGAGAGCCTTTGTTAGTGTTTCTTGGCAAATTTCTGGAGCTGCTGGACCAAACAAGAGTATTCTAGGGCACAAAATAAGAATATTAGAGGCATACTTCGGGAACTCCTTGTGTTTCAAATGTATATATGTGGAAATCAGTACACTTTTATATGCTTGACGCCTTGCAGCTAACAAGATTGGTGGATCAATATCTTTATGCATGCCTCTAATTTGACCAATTTCTTCTTTCCTCTTCCGAACATAGCTGCCATTTGTTGTTAATTTCTTCGCCTGTTTCCAAGCTTCGGTTCTGGTGCCATCAATTTTGTCAATTTCGTTAGTGCCCATTCCGTCATTGGGTTCGTCAGCGCCCTCACTCCCATCACTGGTTATGTTGCTTCGATCAGTGATTCCACCACCAATTTCGGATCCAAGTTGCTGAAGATGGTCATTTTCGGACCCCTGCGGTTCCTCCACCACCTTGTTTTTCAAAGCACTGTCTGATTCTTCACTGTAACCACCATCTTTGATCACCCGAGCTTTGATTTCTTCAACATCGTCCCTCAAAGATGCAAGAATGACGCTTAATTTTGCTGCAAAGATGGCTAGTTGATCTGCCAAATTCCGGGTTGCAGGTGACATTCGATTTCCCGGCAATGGAACCAAATGATAAAACCCAAAAAGTCAGCTTGATTAACTTCAAATAAAAAGTACAGATAGAGCCCTATTCGAGAAGGGTGATCTCCGATTACAAGAATTAAAAACCCTACTTTTGATAAACTAAACAAAGACTCCCACACATACTAAGAAGTAAAGATAATAGGAAGAATAGGGGCAATTAGGCTGCAGTTACACCCTAAACATTAGGCTGCAGTTACTCCCTAAACATTAGGTTGTAGTTACTCCCTACACAATAGCTAACCATTCATCCACTAACCCTACTAGGCTGCTGCCCCTTTGACCCGGTACCAAGGCCCACCAACCCACCCAATTAGGAATCGGGTTTGTATCAATATGTTTCACACATGCAAAATTATTTCAACTTTAATTTTCATATTAATAGGCATACCAAGATTCTGGTGATATTTTCTTAACAAGATCATTTTAATTTTTAGACGTCTCATAAATAATCTAGAGTGCATTCATGCTGTAACTGTTTATAAATATATAGTATAAACTGGCTGTGAATACATGTCTATTATATAAGTTCACTTTGATTTGATGACTCCTATATAGAAATTGATTTGACTTTTCTTTTACCAGAACCATTTGAGCCGTCGCCAATTGTTCTTGCTACTATGATGTAGATGCGTCTCCAATTGACAGCTGACTCTGACTATGATGACCTGCCCAATAGGATGCAAAGAGGACAGACCGATGTTATTGAGTTTCCCATTGACAACCTAGCTCTTTCAAGTTTTGAGCTTTTCACGAGGTAAGCTCTTGTATCTTAGTTCTTCTTTAGTTGTACTAATCGACTTTCGTTCTCTTTTAAATTTCACACTTTTTTACACGGGACTCCTAGCTCCTATTCAAGCTTAGAGCTTTTTGTAAGGTATGTTCTTGAATCTTACTTCTTTTTTAGTTGTACTAACAACTTCCATTCTTTTCCAGTTTCATACTTTTCTACACTAAAGTCTCACACTCCCATTGACAACTTAGCTCTTTCAAGATTAGAGCTTTTTACGAGGCATATGCACTTGGATCGTACATCTTCTTCTTCTTCTTTTGTTCTACTAATAGACTATCATTCTCTTGCAAATCTTAGGCTTCTTTACACGGGACTCTTAGACTCCTATTGGCAGTCCAACTCTTTTAAGCTTAGGGTTCAAGCATGTTCTCATATATTAGTTCTTCTTTAGTTGTACTATTTAACTTTCATTCACTTTCATATTTCATGCTTTTCTACACGAGTCTCACAAGCTCCTATTGATGGTCCAACTCTTTCAAGCCTAGAGTCGATTCTTACTTCTTTTTAGCTGTGCTAACCCACTTCCACTCTCTTTAGGCTTTTCTTCACGGGACTCCTAGGCTCCTATTGATATCCTAAACTCTTTCAAGCTTAAAGCTTTTTACGAGGTATGTTCTACAATCTTACTTCTTCGGTTGTACTAGCTGACTTCTATTCTTTTTCAAATTTCTTCATGGGTTTCCCAAGTTCCTGTTGACCCCTAATACGTACCCTGCTGGGTATCAATAAAGTCAAATAAACCCTACTCGACCCGTGGAGCAGTCCCATGACCCAGTCAACAACCCAGTAATGTAGAAGCTTCTAAATAGGGGGAAACCAAAGTAGTGGGGGGTGATGTTAGTGGGGTAGTTAGTTAACCAAATAAGAGCAACAGTAGAAATAGGTTTGAATGTTCGTTGTTTAGGTTATCTTTGTTTATGTTTATCAAAAGAAAGGGTTCTAAACCTTGTAATCGGAGATCTACCTTCTCGAATAGGGCCTATTTTAGTGGCCTAACAAAACTTCTTTTGCGTCATACTTCCATTTCCTCTCTTAGAAGTATAGTTTATCAGAGGCAATTAAATTTTTATCCTTGTCCTTTACATGCTTTGTTTCTCACTACATCATAACTTTTCCATGAAGGTACTTTACCTGGCAATATGTTACTGATTTCTTAATATTATTCTTTTTAGTTATTTCTTATAACAAAACAACTGTTGTAAACAACAACATCAATGACATCTGCATACTTCTTTGATGCAGTCACTACAACCTAAATTTTGCATGTAATTCTTGTCTTTTTATTTCTGTAATATTGTTGCTGGTGAAGTATATTCATGTAAAAGTCTCCATCAATGAAAATATACTGGCATTTCTTATTTGTTTTTGCATACTTCTAATATTATTGTTCTGCTTCTTCCTTTGCAAGCGTGATACGAACCCACTGTTGGATCAGAACCCCAGAACCCACTTTTGGGTCCAACTGGGTCGGAGCAGACCCATTCCCTGCTGGATAGAGGGAGCATTCGAAAATGAGAAGGTGGGTGGGTGGGGGTGGGTAGTCCATGAAATCAGGAGGTGGGAGAGCAACTATCCTGTTTGTTATTATTTTAATCTAATCAGAAAGTTCTATTTCCTAACAAGGTGGGTCCCTTCTAAACAATCACTAATAGTTTTATTTCATAATGTCTTGAAACATTAGTACGACAGGAGAAAGGAAAGCAGGCCAATATTCATGATAAGACCCTCATTACGCTCTCTCTTTCTGCTCGCTCCTGTCAACAAATGAATTTACTATGTTGAGTTTACTTGGTTACTCCTTAATCATTTTGTTTATTGTTGTTTCTGATTAGGATGGGATGGCTGTGATTCTCAGAAGCTAACAGGATATTCATCTGCATAAAGGAGCTTGATACTGTAAGAAGGAAAGCAACATCTTTTGTGAGTTAATGTTTAATTGAAATTAATAGTTTATATTTGGTATGAGTTAATGTTTAATTGAAATTAATAGTTGATATTTGGTTTTCTAGTGTTAGAAAATAACAATCAGATCAGCAAGCAAAACAAAGAAGAACAATTGAAAGAAAGCTGTCGGCCCGCTTGCCTGTTTCTTATTGAGTGAAAACTAAAATTCTGAATGAAAATTACATAGAATACCTACTCTATATAAAGGGCAGAACATAAATAAAGCAACGGTAAAAATACTATAAATTAGACTCCTTCTAAAATAAAAAACGCGGTATTCCATAGATAGAAGATCCTGCATTCCATAATTGATTTTTACCGAAATTAGTTAATAATCACCCCTTTAATTTCGGTCTTCACTTCGTCAGGTCCTTTCACTTTATGACTGTTACTCCAATAAGATCTCTCATTTCTCCAAATTTGATTCTTGGCAATGCTTTAGTAAGGATATCAGCCTTTTGTAGATCCCCACTAATATGTTCCACTTTAATTTGTCCCCTTTCAACGCATTCCCTTATAAAGTGATAACGAGTGTCAATATGTTTACTCCTCCCATGAAACACGAGATTTTTCATTAGTGCAATGGCTGATTTGTTATCAACTCTAATCACCACTTGCTCCTCTTTCCAACCTGTTATCTCTACCAAAACACTCAGCAATATTGCTTGACAAGCGGCTGAAGTGGCGGCCATAAACTCGGCCTCACAGGATTATAAGGCCACCGTTCCTTGCTTCTGTGAATTCCATGCTATTGGCCCTTCATTATAGTAGAAAATCAGCCCCGTTGTACCTCTTCCATCGTCAACATCTATCGAATGACTGTTATCGCTGAAACCATGCAGTATTCTGTTGGTGCTTCTTTGGTAAACGATTCCCAGTTCTGTTGTTCCTTTCACGTAACGCAAAATCTGTTTTACTGCCTGCAAGTGGGTGCCTTTAGGCGTTTGCATGAAGCGACTAGCATACCCGACACAATAGGACAGATCTGGTCGGGTGTGAGTCAAGTATCGCAGGCAGCCAATCAACTTTCTGTATTCAGTTGCATCGACAGGTTCTCCATCTTCATTTTTTGACAGCTTTAACCCTGGTTCCATGGGAAATTTAGTTGCATTACATTCCCATAATCCAGCCTTCTTGAGTATCTTCTTTGCATACCCACTTTGCCTTATCGAAATGCTGTTAACACCTTGAGTTACCTCGATTCCTAAGTAGTAGGACAAGAGACCGAGGTCACTCATCTCAAATGCAGCCTTCATTTGTTATTTGAATGTTGTTACTTCACTTTGGTTGCTGCCGGTGATGATCAAATCATCCACTTACACCCCCACAATCAAGTGATCTTTACCTGAGTTTCTTTTGTAAACAACTTGCTCCTGTTTACATCTCTGAAATCCCATCTGTTTTAGAACATTATCCAATCGAATATTCCAAGCTCTAGGCGCTTGACGAAGGCTATATAGTGCCTTTGTCAAGCGATAAATCATGTGTTCCCTTCCCTTTTGAACAAACCCTTCTGGCTGTGAAACATAAACTTCCTCTTTGAGTTCACCGTGAAGAAAGGCGGACTTCATATCAAGGTGGTGAACTTGCCAACCCTGTTGAGCTGCTAAGGCAAGGATCAGACGGACTGTCTCGAGTCTAGCTACAGGAGCAAAAGCTTCATCGAAATCCACTCCGGGTTGTTGCACGTAACCCTTTGCTACAAGTCGAGCCTTGTGCTTAGTGACGTTGCCATTTGCATCCTTCTGTAGTTTGTAAACCCATTTCAGCGCTATGGATTTTTGATTGGGAGGTAAAGTCGTGAGCTTCCAGGTTTTATTTTTCTCAATAGATGCAATTTCACTTGTCATAGCTTCTACCCAAGTTCTATGACTGGCTGCGTCAGTGTAATTTAAAGGCTCGCCCTCCAACAATAGAAGATTAACATCTTCAATGTTTAACCGTGAGGCCCTCGCATAAACGTCCCCCACAGCCCGAATTCCTCGTGGTGGAGTATCATCATACGCATCTGGATCAAGAGGAAGTGGGCTGCCGGATCCACTGCTTTCTGGTTGAATAGGCCCACGTCTTTGAACGAAGTGTGGGCTGCTCCGGTCAACAGAATTAGTTGGGCTTTCACTCTCAACAGAGCCTTCAACTGGTCCAGGTAAGTCTCCTGCAAGTGGGCTGTTTGGCCCAATTGCATCTGGCATAAGTGGGCTGTTAAGCCCAGTACCTGCTTCGAGGGAGCTGCCTGTAGCGATTGAGCTGCTGCCCGTAACAGGGCTGCTCATGTCTGGACTAAAAAAATGAACTTCATCTTCATTTTCAGCTTGTTCAGTTGATCCGGCCATTGTTTGGCTTGAATTCAGCTGAACTACAAATTCAGTCCATTCAGGACCATTTGTATCATGTTGTTTCAGATAAGAATTCCAGTCCCACCTTTTGTCTTCTTCGAATTTTACATCTCGGCTCACCACAATCCTCCTCCTTTCCGGATCATATAACCTGTACGCCTTTGTATTCGGTTGAGTTCCTAGATGAATCATCTTCAAACTTTTGTCATCCAGCTTGGTTAACCCACTGGTTAGAACCTTTACATGTCCCACACAGCCAAACACCCTTAGGTGTTCCAGATTCGGTCGCCTTCCTTTTAGAACCTCATACGATGTCTTGTCCTTTAGTGCTTGTGTGGGTGACCGGTTTAACAAGTAGACAGCATGTCTAATTCCTTCTCCCCAAAAATTTTGCAGGAGTTTCATGGCCTTGAGTAAACACCAAGTCGTGCCAAGAATGGTCCTGTTTCTCCTTTCCACAACCCCGTTTTGTTGGGGAGTATAAGGAGCAGTGAACTGATGTGTAATGCCTGCTTCATTACAAAAATTAGTAAAATTTCGAGATGTGAACTCACCTCCGTTGTCTGTTCTTAGATTCTTCACCTTCAAACCCGGGTTCATCTCGATCAAACTTTTAAATTTTTTAAAACAGTTCAGAACTTCATCCTTTGTTTTAATCAAGTATTCCCACATGAATCGACTAAAATTATCGACAATAAGAAACATGTACCTGTTTCCTCCTTGTGTGGTAGGTGTGATTGGTCCACACACGTCCGCATAAATCAACTCCAACGGTTGAGAAGCTCGATAGCTTGACTAAACAGGGAATGGAAGGCGTGACTGTTTGCCAGCCAAACAGCAGTCACAAATCTTGCTAGTATGTGTGATTCTTGGGACTCCTTGTACCATATTTTTTACTGCTAATTGTTTGATGGAATCAAAGTTCAAATGACCAAGGCGTGCGTGCCATAGCCAAGCTTGGTCATCAATATTAGCAAGCAAACAAACCGGTGAAGCAATCTTTAATTCAATTTTATAAAGTCGGTTTAGAGATCTTGGTACCTTCATGAATAGGGTTCCACTTTTCTCATACAACCACAGAAAATTGTCTTTCATCAATACCTTGCACCCAGCTTCAGTAGTTTGGCCAAGGCTGATTATATTGCTTCGTAAGGATGGAATAAGGTAGACATCCGACATCACCCGTTGTTCGCCATTTCTACACTCCAGTACAATTGAGCCTCGGCCCTTTATCTCCACACATGACCCATCACCGAAACGAACTTGTCCAGCCACATTGCTGTCCAAGTTGGAGAAGAATTCCTCGTTCCCTGTCATGTGGTTGCTAGCATCATTATCTAGAAACCACAAATGCTTGTTTTGGACCGAAGTGTACTTGCTCGGTATCACACTTTCTTCATTTAAGAAAATTGTTCCCACCCGAACAGTCATTAGTAGTGCCGGCTCGTCATCTTGAACTTGTGCTAGATTGACTTCTTCATCCCTTCTTCTTGTAGGACATTCGGATGCAAAGTGTCCCATGCTATCACATTTGAAACACTTTACTTTTGACCGATCCTTTCCGGATTGGTTCCTTTGCTGTGACATGTTTTGACCAAGACCTCGGCCTCGACCTCCTGATCGGCCCCGTCCCCTTCCTTGGCCTCGATTATCAGCGTTGCCTGTCCCTCAGCCACGCCTGCTGCCTTTCTGCTCCTGTTTCTTTTTCGCCTGCCAATCGATGTAAGACAATAGAAGCTGATCATTCTTGGGTACTTCAGACTTTACACACGGTTTGATCCTTTCTTCATATGCACGTAACCTGCCAATAGCATCTTGAAATAACATAGTATTCAAGTCAGCAAATTGTTCAATAGAGGACACTATTGGTAAGAATCGATCAGGAACTGAACCAAGAAACTTCCTGACTAGTTTCTTGTCTTCGTAAACAGCCCCAAGGCTGTTTGCTTTGGAGACGATTGCGCTTATGCGTCCAGCAAAGTCTTCAATGGTTTCTGCTTCCTTCATCTTCAAGGCTTTAAATTTAGTTTTGCAGTGAACCCAAACGGGCCTGTTTTACCCGATCAACACCCACAAACCGAGCCTTCAAAGCATTCCAGACTTCCTTTGCCTTTTCAAACTGTGCAACTTGTAAAATAAGTTACTCGGGTATCGCGTGGTACAAATAGGCGATTGCAAGGCTGTTTTTCTTCGGGTCAACATTCTCTCCAGGTTCAATCGCTTCCCAAACACCATGAACATTAAAGATTGCCTTTATTTTAACTGCCCAAATTGTGTAATTTGTAGCAGTCAAAATAGGGCATTGCAGCGATAAGTTTGTGTTTTCTCTTGATGTACCAACCTGAGTTGTCGGAGCCTGAGTCTGAGTTGTCGGAGCCGGAGTCTCAGCCATCTTTCTCTGCTTTGGTCTCTTGCTTCTTCTCTGATCGATTGCACGGTCCTTCGGCTCTTGATCACACCCTTCGGATCAAAGTTTGAGCACTGGTCGTCCCTTTGAACCAAGCTCTGATACCAATTGTTAGAAAATAACAATCAGATCAGCAAGCAAAACAAAGAAGAACAGTTGAAAGAAAGCTGTCGGCCCGCTTGCCTGTTTCTTATTGAGTGAAAACTAAAATTCTGAATGAAAATTACATAGAATACATATTCTATATAAAGGGCAGAACATAAATAAAGCAGCTGTAAAAATACTATAAATTAGACTCCTAAAATAAAAAACACGGTATTCCATAGATAGAAGATCATGCATTCCATAATTGATTTTTACCGAAATTAGTTAATATGTAGCAGGCACACTCTATTCCAGTATGTGTAGAAGAGATGAAAGATGCTGAGATATAATGGGGATTTGTAAGTAGTGAACAATATCTCCATATATCAACGTACATATATGTTATGTACTCATGTGGGATGATGGTAATATCATTTGTTACTTATAAAATATTATATTTTATTGATAAATATTGTCGGTGTTGCAAACTACATACTAGTCATGGAGAAGAAATCAGACGAGCCTTTCTTTAGCAAGACTTGTGGGCCCAATGTTGCTAATTGAAATGCTTTTTACACAGAAAATGTCAAGTGGAGGTTTCTATCAGATAATGCTCCTCTTTATATTTGATTTATTTTGTTATCACTCTGCATTACTAATAACAATCCTTTTAAAACATGTTTCTTCTTCTCATATGTTGGTACTACTGTTACTGCTGCAACGTGGACTCAAATTTGAGATTGAAGCCTTGTCTATCGTCTAAGATTCAAGGTGACATTTTTCATGCTCAAAGACAATACATTAAACACCATAGATGATAGAACTCCATAAGTACTAGTTTAACTGTTTAAATATATTAATCAAATTTGAGAATACAAGAAACACCATTATCTTAGACTAATATTGTTACACACACGTAGGAGGTGAATGAAGATTTCATGAATCCCTGCCTTCATAATTGGTTTATGATAATTAAACTGCCAAAAGGATTTGTTTTGGTTATAACTATTTAGTTTCTTTTCAAAGGAGTTCAATTATTACACCTCTACTTCAAAACCAAAAAGTAAACATGGGTTTTCTTTTTCTACTATTTCTCCCTTTAATTTTCTAATAGGCTTCTCTGTTGGAGTCTTGGAGATGATAATTTTTAGGGTTTTTGTGCTTCCGTGCTTGTTATGTTGCACAAGGGGATATGATCTGTTTTTCTTTTTCATTTGTAACATTTTAAAGATTTATTTATTATTCAGTAATATTTTCCATGTATAAAAGGCATGAGAAAGAATAGTGTTTTACAACCAAATGTTGCATGAGTGTACAAGAAGCTTATGCATGTTTTATTTTAGCTTGCAGGTGACTGAATGTCCATCTCTTATGTAATACAGATTAACAGTTTTAAGCAATACTAACCATTCAACCTGTTATCTTTCATATTCATTTTGGAAATATAAAATGATAAGACCATGACTATTTATAATTCCTGATAGCTCACGATGTATGTATTTGAGGGGGTTGGTTTAGCCATTTTCATATTTCTTAAGCCCATACCAAGCCCAACTCCAAGCCCAATACTGAAACTATCTGGAAAGACGATTGGGCTTCCAATCACAATACACATTCACCTCTATGTTAGGTATCAAATGGTAGGACTAGTTTGTAATAATTTAATAGTATAGGGTGTTTTTGGGTTAGTTGTTATTGTGGTTGTTGTACTTAAACAAATGAAATGGATCAAATGGGTATCGATGATTTGAGAATAGTTCCTCTTCTCTTTAGTTTTCTTCTTCTCTTTATCGATCTTGGCTTGATATCGTAACACTCTGTCATTTGTGAAAGAGGCATTTGCTATTTTACCATCTCTATTATTTCGACAATAATTTGATAACAAGAATCTTGGTGTATGTATCGATGTATAAATTGACGGTATGATACAATATATTTCGTATAAATTTTACAATCGTCTCATTTGTATATGATAGACTGATATAACCCTTTTTTAAAATGTTTTTGAGATAAAAAATACACTAAGCGGCGAGCGCATGAAGTACGTGACGACACATTCTAGATGACGCCCTTCTCCCTTATACTAAATACAGTTATGTTTGTCCTCAAAGACATATTTCGGTGATAAGGTGGTATACTCCCCAACCAAATGGTTGTGGGTTCAAATTTTACATATACATGTGATGATTATAAGAGTAGATTAGGTGTAGAATAGAGATCGTATAATATACATTTACATTTATAATATATCTATTTTGAAACTCAAATAAAATAACACATGAAAAAATGTATTCAAAGCCAAGAATCTTAGTGTACATGTCGGATACTGTTTAATGTACTCGACTACAATACATAAGAGGTGGAATCAATCTTTTTGTACGTGTAAATATGTTATCTCCCTGTTTAATATAATATACTTTAATAAAAAAATATTACAAGTTAAGTAATCAACACTATAATATATTTCAATACTCATTGTATTCCTTAGGAAGACCTTGAACCATTTATAAGACATGTCGTAACTCGCTCACAAGGTTGTCAATGTCCGAAAGTTGGTCAACAATATCTTTTAGTTTTTGATGATATTCATCCATGGATGAGCATGTTTCGATAGTTAGGTTAGTGAACTCGTGCTCAAGTGCAGCGACATGAGATCCTTTATTATTGAGAAAATACTCTAAATCTTCTTCCAGACAACAAGTACAGTGGTATCAGTGTCAAGGACACATACTAGTAAATCAGATAGCGTGCTGCAAATCATGGCATTGGATTGAACGAAACAAAGAACGGGGTAGAAGAAGTATGTCAACGATGGGCTAGGGTTTTTTTTAAGGTTTTTGAACCTTAACTCTAATACCATAAAAAATATTTATGGTATAAAGATGTGATGATAATTCACATAATACAACTCCCATTATATTTGAAAAAGAATACTAGTAACAAAAACACAAGCGTAAACTTTACCATAAAAAAAAGACAAACTTTACCATAAAAAAAGACAAACTTTACCATAAAAAGAGACTATCCTAACATCATAATACAATAATAATAATCATCTATAATATTATCAACTATGAAAATATTGTTTCTGTTTCTAAACGTTCTTTTTGTCATTCATGAAAATATTGTTTCTATTACGGAATTAAGTCAATCTCAAATAAAGATAGCCTTATTGGATTGTTGACTTCTAAATGTGTCCACCTAAAAAACTTAACCTACTAGCTAATATACTCAATTAGACTCAATTTTGCAAAAATCTAAAGGGGAGTTAATTACATTCACAAAAGGTGTAGTTTATCGTGCAAAATTGCACACAAAAAGTGTCTACCATTACGAAAAAAATGGGTCTACCATTATTTTGGATCGAAATAATTAGATTCCAATTAAGATATATATATTTTTTAAACTAATTAAAGAGATAACATGTTCGGTTAGAAAGACTGTTGAACTTAATTGCCCGAATTTTGTTTAAATAAAAATAATTTAACATTCTTTTCTAATCTAACTAAGAAGTCAAACGTAATTACTTATTAACCCATATTTTTCATGAGTTTGTGTTTGAAATATTTCAATTCTTTAGGAAAAAAAATCACAAACCAAAACACCATTCGTGCTTTATAAAAGGTTGGTTAAGAAGTCATATCATGCGTTTCATATGTTAATAACTTAATTTGATAGGAATAAGGTTATGACTTCTTAGGCTAATCTCACATTATTCTTTCTATCCACAAAGAAAAAATATAATTAAGCCGTGGAAAATGTCTTTTCTCAATACCATCAAAATATCTTATGTGGATAGACTAACGGGTTGTTTGGTAATTTCTGAATGATTAAGTGTTGAACCATAAGAGATCTGAACCATTAAGTGTTGAACCATTAAGAGGTCTGAACCACTAAAAACTAGTATATCGCTTAATTATTCAAAAGCAAATGTCTGACCAATTCTGATAAGAGGTCTTAACCATTCATCATTAGACCTCTTAACCATTCAGGATTAGTATAATGCTTAACTATTTAAAGGCAAATGTCTGAACCATTCAGACATTTACTCGCGAAACAAACAGTATAAACCATTAAAAGTTGATTTAAATGCTACCAAATAACTCATAAAAATAAAAGTCTTTATGTGAACAACAAAGTCATAATATCTTTATGAGCAAACTGAATAATATAAATTGTTACCATAGATATATTAGTTATTGCTATTTATGAATATTAGTTAACTTAAAAACAATATCTAAGTCAACTTCCATTCACATCAAACTTAAAGACTCCACAAAAGAAACTTATAACATCACTTTTACTTCATACTCTCATAAGCCATAACACAACTAAAGGTTCAACAATGTCTCCCTCCACCACCCTAACCACCATCAACCACCACCACCGCCACCGTCGAACCACCATCAACCACCACCACCTCCACCGTCTAACCACCGCGATCCTCAACGCCAATTCGCTCCATTTCATCACCATCTCCCTCCTCTTCCTCCCTTTAACCGCGACAATCACCACCATCTCCCTCCTCTTCCTCCCCTTAACCGCCTCCGCCTCCACCGCCATTCACCTCTACATCTCCTCCACCACCACCGTATTCGATCCATTCAACCTCTTTCTCATCAAAACAATAATAATCACCTTCAAAACCCTAATTACACTCCTCCTCTTCATCTTCTTCATCATCATCATCCCCACCATTGTCGGCATAGCGTTGATCACCTGCAGCACAAGCCATGTCATCCACCACCATAAACCTCTCACCTTCGCCTCCACCGTCGAATCACTATCGCATTTCGACATCCATCTTCTTTACACAGTCATCTTCCGAACAATACAACTAATAACCCTTTCACTAGCAATTATACTCTCCTTAATTGCAGCCATTGAAGCTATTATAGCAGCAGAGTTTCATTCTGGTTAGTTATTCATTTCCATCTTCATAAACTTAATTGCATGGAGAGTGTGTAACACGATCGTCCCCAAGAATCATCGAAAAATTACGGGCCTGGGCGAGTAAATGATTTTGGGCCCATATAATATAAAGTCATTAAAGGTCTATAATGCGATAACACGATAACAGAAACAAAACTATTGTAACAAAATAAATTAATTTATTTATTAAAGGTCTATAATACGATATACCAATAAACAAAAGTATTATAACAATATAAATTAATTTATTTATTAAGCAAATCGTGAGTCTTTTCTAGCATTTTTAGAATCGTTTTAAATTAAATAAATGGTAGTGAACTAAACTATTTAAAATGTTAATGTGTTCTGATAATATATTCTATAACAGGTACGGTTAGCCCAATTTTTAGCAAATTAAGTTTAAAATATCAAAATTCTATTTATTTTTGTCTGTACACAATGATTTTAACATAGTCGAATATATAAAATTTACCGAAATAAGTTTCTAATTTAAGAAGCACATTTTGACGAAATTTCATGTTTCATAGTACTATTCTAGTATTCTTCATAATAATATGTGAACTTCCATGCATAGTGTTCATAACAGGTTTCTCAATCGCCCCAACACTGTGGTGTTCGTCGATTTCGCAACGTTTGGGACCGACAGCGATCATGATCTTGATTATGCAACTTGGAGTCATATGTTTGCAGTCGTCGTTGATGATTTCGCATTGTGTGGTGGAGAACACGGTGGTGTATGTGCAGTGTAAGGTGGCAGGTGTGGAGGAGATGGTGGTGACGACGGTGGAAGGGGAGGTTTCCGGCGAGTATTTTACGGTGGCTGTGAATGATAAAGATGATGAGGTTGTTGATGAACTGAGTGAAGAGGAGGTTAATGGAGGTTTTACTTATGTGTTGTATTTGTTAACTATGGTTTGGATAATATTATTATGTTTGCAAGTTTATTATATTTTTAATTACTTTTTATGACCAATTTATTTTTATGGGTAATCATCAAAATGGTCAAATTAACCAACGAAGTTACCAAAAGAAAACATTAACCAGAGAATTTAACAAAATAAACAGTTGATTGATCCGACTTTTAAGATAAACGTTGACTTTTATTTTTCATTTAAGTTCTAAAAAAACTACTCGACAACTAATAAAATATTACAGAGCCAATCATATGTTGTCACCTACCCTCAACGGTTAAAAAAGCACCCAACAAGAGGATCTTTAATATATTTTAAAAGTTAGGGCATGTTTGGATAAAACTCCTTTTTGACTTTTTGACTTTTTGGAGGGGTAAAAAGACCAAAATACCCCTCCAGAAAAGTTAAAAAGTTAAAATTTTTTAACTTTTTAACTTTTCTGGAGGGGTATTTTGGTCTTTTTACCCCTCCAAAAAGTTAAAAAGTCAAAAAGTTGCCAAATCCAAACTTATCATTATATATGAACCTAACATTTTTGGATAAAAGTTAACACCTTTTGTTAAGCCTTTAGTTTTTGAAACTATATTTCTTGTGGGAAAAAACATCGTTGCAAGTTATAAACATTACAAAAACATCTTTCAAGTTATATTACATTAAAATATTAGGTGTTAACATAATGATAGATATTTATATGAAACCTAACTTTGAGAGGTCTAAATGCCTTAAACAGGACACAAAACCACTTTTTAATGATCAATAGTAGGTAATTTTATTTAATTCAAATAAAAAATATAATAACATTTCTATCAAAGAGTTGTAATTTAAAGATGATTATCATTGAAGTGATTATTTCAGAAGATAAAATAGATAAACAGCTTTAACAAGTAATTATCAAGGAGCATCTATCCACCGTCCCCCTAGGCATTATCCATTATAGTTCAGAATTATTAGTTCTGATGAATAGAGATATAAGTTTTATTTCTAACAATCTAACTTAAGAACAAAATAAATAGCTTTTTATACATTGATATGAGTTACAAGGTGTGATATCACAGAAACTTATCCATCGGCAGGAATTGCGTAATCAACACTAATTGGGTGATGACTATAACTAGATGATTAACAACCAAGTTACCACCGACAGAGTTCCTACCGATAGTAAACGTATTAACTGCTAACCAAATTCAACATCCAACTGACAGTCTAACACTCTTTCACGAAGCACTATGTCGTTGCAACTAAACGTTGTAATGGTTGCGAACCTATAAAACAAAATTATTTGGTCTGTTTCGGTACAAATTTCTGAACTGGACACGTCCTCGTTCTTGTTTCTTACTAAATTATCTCGCGAGTACCATAAAAATATCTTAATCTAATAGTTATCATGCAAGATTCAGGTAGATTATCCAGAAACATTTCAAACTACAAAACCTACATAAGTTCACTGTTTTTTATCTTGCAGGAGGATTGCAGTAACCCAAATGATATTAGGCTGTTGTCTACTCGACATAAGTTCTTAGTATCTTTCTTGTTATCCTTTATTATGCTTAGTAACCACTTTTGTCAGTATAAAAATTAACTTGTGCCTGACTGACTTATCGGATTGAAGCTAATTGTGTTCACGCTATGTTAATCAGCACTGAAACAGTCGGTCCTTATAACTCTTCTTATAATCAGATGCATAGTCTGAACTCTGATGCAGATGATTAAAGGGAGGATCTTGGCTTTATATTTTACATAAGTTCCAGTGGTATCTTGAATGGTTCAGATCATATGGATCTTTAATGGGCTGCAGTGTTCTTTTTGGAAGACAAATGGTCCTCTAAATGGGCTGCATAATGGTTGAAAGTGCTGCAGTGATTTCTGTAAAAATATATGGATCTTTGAAGGTGATTAGTTGATTATTGTGGGTCTTTACATGATACGGGTCGGATAATGTGAGACTTCAATGGGAGATGAAAATATCAGTGCAACTGCATAACCAACCATGTTTGTATAACTTTAAATAACTGAATCCATATTAGAAGTGAAGGATAATACAGTAAGCACATGATCTTGAACCGAGGCCAAGGATGCTAGAAAAAACATCTAAACCCGAGTTCAAAAACACAATCTGAACTAGAATACAGCAAGATATAGAAGTTAAGAAACAACTACAGCTAGGAATCCTAGACATTCATTCAATCTCGACCTCACTTTACGTCTGCTTCTGTTTGTTTAAATAATACAACTTATGTTGGAAGTCCAAAATAGCTAGAACCAGATGTCGAAAGCCAATCTCTGGCCACAAAACAGATGGTGAATACAAGAGACAGTTGGTGCTTTGCCACAAAAGAAAATTACTCAAACGGGTCTCACCAGATGTACGGATAATAATATCAGGGTTAGGTGCAACTGCCATGTACATATGCCTTTCAATATCTAAAACACTAATGATATCTTTTTCATGTTTTCTATCATTCAAAACTTTGACTGCATCCCATTTTTCTTTACAAGATTCTTCAACAGAATGCAAAATTTCATCGGTGGAAGTATACGCAATGCAGACTGATAACACTGCTTTTGAGTTTTTGGCAGTTGCATCCATAGCCCGTTCTGCTGCTAACCTCACAGGTTTACTTAACAGTTTAAGGTTTCCTATGAAGTAAACCCTTACTCCATATTGGTTAACTATGCTCTCTTCTTTTATCAACCCTTCAATTTTTTCCTCCATCAAATCCATTAAAGACTGAACTTCTTCTGGGCTTCTTTTAAAGTTTTCTATACTAAAAGCATAAACTGTAACATACTTTACCCCCAGCTCATAGCAGTATCTAAGCATCGACATTAACGACGAAAATCCAACCTTATGTCCTTCCCCATCAATCAAATTGTGCTGCTTTGAGTATCTTCTATTACCATCCATTATAAAGGCAATGTGATTCGGTAATGTAGCTACTGAAAGAATGCCATAGATACATTTTCTTGCAAAACTACCAAGACTCTTGTATATTTGAGTTCTTTGTTTAATATCCATACCAAATTTCCAAGAAGACCAAAATCCCTTTAGCCTATTAGACCTGCTAGTTTACATAACATGTTATAGTCAAACCAAGGCCCAAGAGAAACAAGAATCACACAACACTATAAGAACATATATAACATTGGAGGTCTAGAAATGGGAAAAGAAAAAAAGGGTCATTTTGTTCAAATTAGCAGCAAATCAAGCAAATTCTGCACAAATTTTGTTCCAATTGAATTGATCAAGAATCAAACTAACATCTAACTGGGGTTGTACGATGACTAATATACCCTGAAATAACATAGAAGTAAAAAATTTAGGTTCATCCAGTCATCCAGATGGTAATTTGCAGCAAAGTAAAAGAAAATTACAGCAAATCCAGCAAAATTTATAAAAAGATGCACAATCAAGAATCAAACTAACATCTAATTGAGGTTGTATGATAACTAATATACCCTGAAATAACATTAAACTAAAAAAATTAGGTTCATCCAGATGGTAATTTGCAAATAATTAAAAGGAAAATACAGTAAATCCAGCAAAACTTATAAAAATGTGCACAATCAAGAATCAAACTAACATCTAATTGAGGTTGTATGATGACTAATTAACCCTAACATAACATAAAAATCAAAATTTTAAGTTCATCCAGATGGTAATTTGCAGCCAATCAAAAGGAAAATACATTAAATCCAGCAAAACTTACAGAAAAATGCACAATTAAACAAGAACATTAGTTACATTACCAAATGACCTATCCAATAGAATGGATCATGAAACAAAACAATAAAAAGGACATGTAGGGTCGAAGATCACACGAAATACACAATCAACATAGTAAAAAAACATCATAAGCAGCTAAATTGAGTACGATTGTTAACGATATAATAACTAGACTTGCATCAGAATATTATTAGTTAACAGTTAAGAGTAACACTAACCACCGATTCACATGGGGCTCGTCAGCAAACGGTTGACGGAGATTGAGTGATCGCCGGCGATTGAGGCGATACGTGCAATGAAGCTTTAGATCCTCTAATGGCGACTTATTTGCGATGTTTACCGGACCGGACCACTTTTAAACCGTTTCTGAGCCGACCGGTTGGGGTTGATGACGGCTGAACCGCCGGTCGGCGGTCTGACCGGTGGGAGATGAAGGGGTAGAAAAGTAGAAAACAGTAATGTTATGGTATCTACAAAATGCCACAAGTAAATGGTGTGGGGCTAGGGTTTTGTGAACATTGAGAGATTTGGGTTGTGGGTTGGGTTTTAAATATGGTGCGAGCCCGTAAGGTCATTTTTTGAACTAGATATAGTACGTATCACGTTATTTATTTATTTTATTTTTTAATTTGTGTCTGACTTATCTGACGAATAAATTGATAGGCTACTGGTTTTAATGTCTAGTATTTTAAAATGTTGCTTCTTTTGATGGGTCATTAGAAGTATGGTGAGTTGTTTTGTATGTCTAGGCTGATGGATACGATGTGAAAATGTAAATTCCATTTAGTGCAACTTAAAATGTCAACTTCCCTTTAAACTCCATAATAATAAGAATAAGAATATATAACATCACCTACATCTCCTCCATGCTCACAACCACCACCAAAGCTCCAACAATGTCCTCCTCCGCCACCCAAACCACCGCGAACCGCCGCCACCTCTACCGCCTAACCAACGCCATCCTCAACGCCCATTCCCTCCTTCTCATCCCCATCTCCCTCCTCTTCCTCCCCGCCACCCTCTCCGCCTCCGCCGCCGTCCACTTCCACCTCTCCTCCGCCTCCACCACCTCAATCACCGCCATCGCCCTCTGCAGCATCGTCGTCGTCGTTGTCATCACCACCGTCGCAGGCGTAACTCTAATCACCTACACCACCAACCAGATCATCCACCGTAAACATGTCACCTTCTCCTCCACTGTCAAACCCCTTGTGCATGCATACGTCCGTCTTCTTCACACTGTCATCGCCGCATCGGTTAAACTGATCGTCATCTTATTCGCACTCACACGTTCTCCAATCGCCATAACCGCAGCTGTTAAAGCTTTAGGGTTCCATGATCATATGTTCAACGTTTCAATCTTCGTAAACACGTTCATTCCATATGCTTTAGCATTCACTATACTGTTCTATATAGCGATTTGGGGATCAGCACTAGCGATTTCGGTTATAGAATCAACATCAGGATTCGAGGCTTTAAAACAAAGCGCGAATCAATCGAATGAGTTTCGACGTCATTCTTATTCTATAGTGGGCTTCACAGTATTCAGGATCATCCCTTTGATGCGGTATTCGTCGGTTTCGCACGAATTTGGACCGCTGACTCACTGGATGTCGGTTTTGCAAGTTGGAGCCATGTGTTTGCAGTCTTCGTTGATGATTTTGATGTATGTGGTGGCGAACACGGTGTTGTATGTGCAGAGTAAGGCGGCAGGTGGGGCGGAGATGGCGGTGACGACGGTCGAAGGGGTGGTTTCCGGTGAGTATGTTAGGATGGGTGTGAATGATGAAGATGATGAACTGGTTGTAGAGGATGCTACTGGTGGTTTTGAGTGTATGTTGTGTTGGTTAGATATATTTTGGGTAGTTTATTTTGTGTGCAATTTATTATCATATTGTTTGGTGTGTTGACTAAACAACACCACTTGTATTTACGTGTGCATGGATAAAAATGAAATAGTAGATGATGTGACAACTTATGTGGTCCATGTACCCATGTTCTTTTATTTATCCTGCAAGTTATCTTTTCATAGTAGTGGGTGGTAGTGGGTAGTTTTTATGTTTGTTTTTTTTAGTAGTTGTATTTTATAGTCTTGTTTTGTTTCTTTCTCTATATATGTAATGTTTCGGACTTTGCTTCAAGGAGAGAGTACACAGTTCAGTTTTCTTTTCATTGTCATTTTTTCCTGTACGAGTGATTAAGTATCACAGCCTACCACATTGTTAAAGTTGACAAGTGGTATCAGAGCTTGTATTCCAAGATGTCGGACCTGCATCTAGTTGGTGGTGTGAAGAAGTTGAACAACCAAAATTACAAAACCTGGTCTACCTGCATCTCCTCGTATCTGCAGGGCCAAGACTTGTGGGAAGTGGTTCAGGGCAACGACACCGTTCAACCTGCTAGAGATAATCAAGACGGAGTCCAACGGAAGTGGAAAGTTAAAGCGGGAAAAGCAATGTTTATATTGAAGACGACGGTTGAAGATGAAATCCTTGAACATATCAAGGATGCCTCTAGCCCAAAGGAAGCATGGGATATACTGGCAGAATTGTTGTCGAAGAAGAACGATGCTAAACTGCAACTGCTCGAAAATGAACTACTCTCTATAACCCAAAAAGAGTTGTCAATTTCTCAGTATTTTCATAAAGTGAAAAGCCTGTGTAGAGAAATTGGAGAGCTTGACCCTCAATCAAGGATTAGTGATGCACGAATGAAGCGTATCATCATACATGGTTTGAAGCCCGAGTACCATAGCTTTGTAGCAGCAGTTCAGGGTTGGCAAACTCAGCCGACCATTGTTGAGTTTGAAAACCTTTTGGCCAGCCAAGAGTCGCTTGCAAAGCAGTTCGCGGGTGTTAAAATCAAAGGAGAAGATGAGGCATTGTATGTTGGGAGGACGAAGCACAAGTACAAGTCAAGTCCATCTGGTAGTCAGAACCGCAACAGTGAAAAGTCAAAATCACAAGATGGAGATAAGAAGAGTCGGTCCTATGAGAGAGGCGAATGATCAAATGAAAAAAAGTTCAAGTCACATGGTAAGCGGTTCCCATATAAATGTTACAATTGTGGAAGAAAGGGTCATATTGCTAAGAATTGTGACCAGATCCGAGAGGAAGGGAACATAGCTACGACTATTCCTCATGAACCTGAGTGGGACGCAGAAGCACTTATGGCACAAGTAGTTGAAGATGATGCTATGGCAGCAACAGCAATGGCGCGCTCAAACAAGTTAGAAGATTGGATTGTTGACTCCGGATGTTCAAATCATATGACCGGGGAAAAAGATCGGTTATCAAAGCCAATCCAATACGGTGGCAGCCGATTAGTGGTAACTGCGGATAATTCAAAGCATCATATTGCTCATGTTGGTAATGTTGCGTTCACAAGTAACAACAATGAACATGATCTTGTTTTCAAGGATGTTTACCACGTGCCAGGTATGAAAAAGAATTTGCTTTCTGTATCTCAAATAACCTCAACAGGAAAGTATGTGGTCTTTGGCCCTGATGATGTGAAAGTGTATGAGGAATTCTCAACACCCTCAAAGGCTGTTCTACGTGGGCACAGGCGAGAAACAGTGTATGTGTTGTCGGCTGAGTCCGCCTATATTGAGAAGACTAAAGGCACCCAAAACGCGGATCTATGGCACTCAAGATTGGGACATGTGGCCTATGATAAGCTGAACATGATGATGACCAGAAAACTTGTAGCAGGTTTACCAGTTTTGGAAGTCAAAAAGGGTGGTGTGTGTTCAGGTTGTCAATTTGGAAAAGCACATCAACAACCTTTCCATGCCTCAAACTACAAGTCAAAGGCTCCACTAGAGCTTGTTCACACCGATGTGTTCGGTCCGGTGAAACAAGCTTCAATTAGTGGACTGAGGTATATGATTACATTTATAGATGATTTCTCACGTTTTGTTTGGGTATACTTTATGAAAGAAAAGAATGAGGCACTTGATAGATTCAAGAGTTTCAGGTCGGAAGCCGAAAGTATGACAGGTTTGACTGTGAAAGTGCTTAGATCCGACAATGGTGGTGAGTACGTGAGTAAGGAATTCTCTGATTTTCTTAACATGCACAAGATAAGGAGACAGTTTACTTGCCCGAACACGCCACAGCAGAACGGTATTTCGGAGAGGAAGAATAGACATCTCGCAGAGGTTTCAGGGTGTTTGCTTCATGATAAAAATGTACCCGGGAGATTCTGGGCGGAAGCCATGCGAACGGCTGCCTATATAATCAACCGGGTTCCTCAGCAAGGCCTTGATTATAAGTCACCGTACGAGAAACTATTCGAGGTCAAGCCCAATGTAAGTTACCTACGGGTATTTGGCTCTGTGTGTTATGTTTTTGTTCCCAGTTCACAAAGACATAAACTAGAGAAAAAGGCTGTGAGATGTATCTTCGTTGGGTACTGCAATGACCAAAAAGGTTGGAGATGTTGTGACCCATTAACAGGAAAGTGTTACATCTCTCGGAATGTGGTGTTTGATGAAACTTCCTCGTGGTGGTCTACATCTAAAGAAGTACTGCCAGATTCATCTATGTTGAAAGAGGAACTTAAAAACAATATGGTTAGTCTTCCTGTTTCTGGTTCGTGTGTTGATGATGAGATTGATGTTACAGGTCAAACCCAAGCTTCGCAATGGCAAGATCAGTTCTCAAACACAAGTCAAAATCAGCAGCCTTGGAACACAGGAGTGTTTCACCATAACACTGATCAAAGTGAAGAACCAAGACGTTCAGCTCGGGTTAAAAAGCCTAACCCTAAATATGCCCATGTTGCGACTGTTGTTGATGTGGTAGTGGAACCGGAGTCATTTATTGAAGCCAACAGTAAACCGGAATGGAGGGAGGCTATGAATGAAGAAATAAATGCACTGTTGCGGAATGAAACGTGGGATTTGGTGCCAAAGCCCGGTGAAGTAAAACCGATCTCTTGCAAGTGGGTGTATAAACTGAAATACAAACCGGATGGTTCGGTGGAACGATGCAAAGCACGTCTTGTAGCTCGGGGTTTTTCTCAACAACCCGGGTTAGATTACGAGGAGACGTTCAGCCCGGTGGCAAAACTCACCACTATCCGGGTTCTTCTAGCTGTAGCAGCAAACAAGGGCTGGATGTTGCATCAAATGGATGTTAACAACGCATTTTTATATGGCACCCTAGATCACGTGATCTACATGAGTCAACCGATGGGATTTGAAAATGCAGCTCACCCGGAGTATGTTTGTAAACTGAAGAAAGCTATCTATGGCTTAAAACAGTCACCTAGATCGTGGTTTGGAAAAATCGCTGAGTTTTTGGAACATAATGGTTTCTCAAGTTCGAATTCTGATGCAAGTCTATTCGTCAAAAATATTGGTTCCAAAGTAGCTATTGTGTTGGTGTATGTGGATGACCTCATCATTACGGGTGATTCTGAAGATGAAGTTCGACAACTTAAAGCAAATTTATGTACCCGTTTTCGAATGAAGGATCTGGGAAAATTGCAGCGATTTTTGGGTTTGGAATTGAGCTATGGGGGAGCTGGATTATTGTTGCACCAGAGTAAATATGCTACTGATTTACTGCTGCGTTTTGGCATGCTCGATTCCAAACCTGCATGGACTCCTATAGACACAAGTGTAAAATTGTATCCAGATGAAGGAACTGAACTTGAAGACGCAACGATGTACCGGAAGATTGTTGGCAGTTTAATTTATCTCACGTTGACCCGTCCAGATATTTCCTTTTCTGTTGGTGTTCTTAGCAGGTTCATGCAAAAGCCGAGACGACCACATCTTCATGCTATACGTCGTGTGCTAAGATATGTGAAGGCCATTATTGGTGGTGACCCAAGCAACCGTTGTAACATCCTGTATTTTCCGTCATTATTTATTTATGTTTGTGCATGGCTTCGTTAGTAAAGTTTAATTCTTTAATAATAATAATAATAATAATAATAATGACAATTACAATTATAATAATAATGATGGCAATAATAAATAATAATAATAATAATAATAATAAGGATAAAAATAATAATAAAATAATATTAATAATAATAATAATAATAATAATAATAATAATAATAATAATAATAATAATTTTAGTAATACTAATAATAATAATAATAACAATAATAATAGTATTAATAATAAAAATATTCTTAAATTAAAACCCAGGGGGGTGTTCTGCCAAAATCTAAACTTAAAAATCAGATAAAATATTCGACCAACAGCCCAAACTTCAGGGACTGCTGGTGTAAAATTACCAAACCAAACCCCACCCCCCCCCCCCCCCCCCCCGATATTCCGGCTGCCGGCTCCGGCGAGCTCCGGCCGAGCTCCGGCAAGCCTCCAAACCTCATTTCAAAACCAATTTGACCCAAACAAACCGCCCAAACAACTCGGCCCCATGATTCGAACCCAAACCCTAGTTCAATTTGTGCATCACGCGTCTAACCTTTCCAAATCAGATCTCGAATCAACCGCGTCAATCACTGAAATCAAATCTTGCCTAAAAACTGCAATTCAATCAAATTAATCGCACCTAAACTTACTACACGGCTTAATCAATCAATTAATCAATCAAGATAGCTAATTAACAGCTCGGGTTTCCTCTTATTCTGGTAAATTCAAACGCGGTTTCAAACCGAGAATGATACACTCAAAGCCGATGAATTGACACTATATAAAGGGGTCTACTAATTCATTTCGAAGTCTCTAAACTCCCTAAACCATCAATTGTGCGAAACAATCACAGATTCGGAAAACCCCAAATCAAGAACACCCGAGCCTAAGTCGAACTCGAAACCATTCAGAACCTCTGCAATTCGGGTAATTAAAGCATGTTTTATACTCGGTTCAGTCCAAGGATTAAAAGCCCCATGATGATTCGAGCGTTTAACATCGAATCGAGGGTTTAATTTTGGATCGAAAGAACCTAGGGTTCATCAGGATTGGGGGAAACTGGGGAAACCATGTTTAAAACCGAAACAAACCAAAAGTGAACCAAGGCCATGGCCCTGGTTCACTGGTTCCCGCACCTTATCCCCAAGGGGAGGTCCCGGGTTCGACCCCGGCAACCCCCCCCTTTTTGTTTTCTTTTCTTTTGTTTTTCTTTTACATTATGTCTTATTTTATTTATTATCAATTAATTTTTCTTTTCTTTTTTTTTCTGAAAATTAATTTTGAATAAAACCTAAAATGATTTTATAAATTCAGAATTAATTTAATTAATTATTTATTTTGTTTATCAAAGTTTTATTTTCAAAATATATCTTTGATAGTTTCTTTAAATTATTTAAAACAATGTTGTGTGATTATTTAGAACATATGCATGTATATATATATATGTATATATATATATATACATGTAACTATTAACAAATAATTTAAATAATCTATTATACATCTATTCTTAACTTACATTGTACAATATATTCATATACATTTATATATACTCCTTATACATATACATTGTCAAGTAATAATAAAAATGATTAATTACTTACATATATATATATTCATATATTCATACATTTATATATTCATTGTAAAATATATACGTATACATTGTCAAATAAATGATTAAGTACTTACATATATATATATATATATATATATATATATAATTATTACTAGATTTATCACAATCAATAAAACATACATAGACCGGTTTAATGTACGATTAGTTTTCCCTTACATTAGTCAATCGCCTTCGCGCAATAAATCTAATTTTCATCATTTCATTAAACTCAATTCACCTTAATAACACAAAATAAATAGATATTTCAATCCATTATAACTAATCATCAAACCAATTATAACGCGTTACCTTATTCTTATTTAGGTACCTTGTGACGTTTGTGTTGGAAATTTTATTCGTGGTTATTCGTATTTCATCTTCAAGTCTTCTTATTATCATGTGAGTTCTTATGCCCCATTTACATATACTTTACACCTTTCGGGGTGAAACATGTTGGTTATACAAACAAACTTATACACGCTTTGATACTTATTACGCACGTGCAATTCTTTACATAGTCGTGGTTATTTGAATATGTTAAGTTGTATATGAGATGTGACATACGTGTGCAATCATTAACTATAACTAGCCTGGCGAAGTCTTAGATCTTTGGGCCTGACAAGCCTATTTGGTGCTAAAGCCGAGGGATTGCCGGCTCCTAGGAGCCGTATGCTTGTGCACTAGGGAACCAAATACACTTAGCTAATCATGCTTATTCATATTATTCAGTCAAGGTTTGATTGTAACTGTGCATGTTCTATATACTTACTATCTTGTGACCATTGACTAGAATTGCCACATTCTTTCTCATGATATATACCTAATGTACTTTAAAACCATGAGAACTCACCAACTTGTTAGTTGACCTTATTTTCAACATGTTTCAGGTAATGTGCAAGCTTAATGATGATTGAAGAAATGCTTAAGCTTAGGATATGGACCTAGACTTAAATAAACATTTGGATTCATTTTCTTGTTTATTGTTTTCTTGTAAGACGTGGTTGGTTGTGATGTTTGAAAAACAGTTGGTTAATGGCAATTATATTTTAATTTAGCGTTATGTGGCTGTGAACAATCTTAACCCTCACACTTCGACGTTTCCGCCGTCATGGTTGGGGTGTGACAGATTGGTATCAGAGCCCATAACTATAGGGATTTAGGTTATTAGAAATGGTGACCTAGACTATAGTTTATGCATGATCCTTATAGAATAGTATTCTTATGAATACATACATATTGTTTGCATGCTGCCTAACGCTATGCCTTATTATGTGCAATGTGATGCCTTAGCATAGATGCCTTTCTGCATGATTACATATTGTTACTCGTCTCCCTAGACTTATATTAAACGATGATTCTCCCCGACAATTGCTAATACTTAAATCCTCCCTCGTCTCTAAGTAGAACTTATTGATAGAGAAATTTCTTAGACTTAGGGTCTAATCCTATAAATATCTCATCAAGATTTTTGATTCCACGAACCATAGAACTAGTGTGGTACATAGACACCTGTATTCTGGTTTTCCTGGCAAAAGGCCCTCGGGCTAAGGTAAGCATTTCGTATAAATCCTACGGGACCAGTCATGCTTACCTGGGGAATTCCGGAATGAGTGATAAACTATGGCCAACATACACCAGTTTCTAAGGCGAATGGGTCAATTCATCTTGACGTGTCAACGATTCCAAATGATGATGTGTCATCAAATGGAATCACCCCGTACAACCCATGATTCTTACTTTAACTGTCCATCCTTATTACCATTTTAACCGAATTTAATTCAAATTATATTTTTCCCAGCATGTCTCGTTACCAAGGAACCCGAGGAAGATCCGGCCGTAAGCTTGCCGCTCTAATTGCCCGGCAAATGGCTGCGGTCATCCCGACTATGGTAGCTGAACTCAGCAGCACCATGATCGCCAACGTCGCAAGCAACAGCAACGGCCAAGGCGAAAATAGTGCAAACCAAGGTCGAAACAACCAGAAGTGCACTTTCAAGCACTTTAGCTCATGCAAGCCTCCCAATTTCAGCGGCAAGGAAGGTGCCACCGGTCTCTTAGAATGGTTTGAAGGGATGGAAAACACCTTCACCAACTGTGAGTGCCCCGAAGCACTTAAGGTGAGGTATGCCACCAGTATGCTGCAACAAAGGGCTTTAACTTGGTGGAACAGTGAAAAGCGAAACCGAGGTCCCGACGCGATCTTGGCTTTAACTTGGGAGGAGTTCAAGAACATAGCCATCGCCAAGTTTTGCCCGAGAAGTGAGATCCAGAAGCTAGAAGAAGAATTCTGGAATTTGAAACAGGATGGCGGGAACCATCTAGCCTATTCTACCCGCCATCACGAGCTGAGCATACTGTTGCCCCACATGGTGGATACTGTTGCCCGTAATGTGGAAAAATTTATCAAGGGGGTGCCGCCTCAGATTCAGGATGCCGTTGTGGGTAGCCGACCCGCAACCCTAGAAGAAGCTATTACAATTACTGCACAGCTGACAGAAAACCACATCCGGGCAGGCACCATGTCTGCAAAGGGGACCAAGAAGACTGAGAAGACGGTTCCCGAGGAGAGCAAGGAGGCTAAGGTGGATAACAGGAAAAGGAAGTTTGTACCGGCACGAAACTACGCTGTGGCCGCTCCTAAGCCATCCCAGAGGCAATGTGTTCCCGGGGCTGCACCGGCGACACAAGTGCCCGTGGCAAGGGCTTATGCAGGTCCTCTACCGCTGTGCAACACATGTAAGTACCATCATCCGGGGAATCTCCCGTGTCGCATCTGCACACTATGCGGCAAGTATGGGCATCTCGTGGCAACGTGTCGCCGAGCACTGGGGAACGCAGTGACGGAACCAAACCGGGCATGCTACAACTGTGGAGAACCAGGTCACTACCGACCCCAATGCCCTCGCCTTGTGGGCAATGTTCCACCAGCTCGTGGACGTGCCTTCAACATCAACGCAAACCAAGCCCAAGCGAACAACGACGTGGTGAACGGTATGTAATTTTCAACTCCATCTCCGTAGAAATCCTCTAAAAATTCCTGATTTATGCCTAAGTGCCTTTTTAAACCTATACAGGTATGTTTCTTATTAATGATACCTATGCTTACGTACTATTTGATTCGGGTGCCGATAGGAGTTTCGTTTCCTTAGAATTCGAACCGATACTTGCGAAACCTCGTACGAATTTGGGAAGACCTCTCACTGTTGAAGTTGCCGATGGAGAACCGATCACCGTCGACGTGGTCATTCGTGATTGCTTATTGTGCCTCGACGATCATAGATTTCCTATCGACCTTATTCCTATGAAGCTCGGGAGTTTCGACGTTATTATTGGCATGGATTGGTTATCGAAGAATCATGCTGAGATCGTTTGTTTTGAGAAGTGCATTCGCATACCCTTACCGACCGGAGACACGTTGAAGGTGTTCGGTGAACGGTCTTCCAAAAGACTCAAGCTTATGACATGCACTCAAGCTCGAAAGTGCCTGAGTAAGAATTATCCAGCATTCTTGGCTTACGTAGTCAACACTAAAGTCAAAGGGAAGGAACTCAAGGATGTTCCAATTGTACGAGAATTCCTGAAGTATTTCCCGATGACCTTAGTGGGTTACCTCCTGTTCGGGAAGTTGAATTCAAAATCGACTTGATCCCGGGAGCGAGCCCCGTGGCCAAATCACCTTACCGACTAGCACCATCTGAAATGCAAGAACTCTCTAGCCAACTCCAGGAATTATCCGAGAAGGGTTTTATCCGCCCTAGTTCTTCTCCTTGGGGTGCACCTGTCTTATTTGTGAAGAAGAAAGACGGGTCATTTCGCATGTGCATCGATTACCGGGAGCTCAACAAGTTAACCGTCAAGAACCGGTATCCCCTTCCTCGTATCGACGACCTCTTCGATCAACTCCAAGGAGCCGCAATCTTCTCAAAAATCGACTTGCGTTCGGGTTATCACCAACTGCGAGTCCACGACGACGACATCCCAAAGACTGCTTTCCGCACTCGGTACGGGCATTACGAGTTTATGGTTATGCCTTTCGGCTTAACCAATGCTCCTGCGGTCTTCATGGACCTTATGAACCGAGTGTGCAAGCCATACCTAGATAAATTTGTCATTGGTTCATCGATGACATTCTTATCTATTCCAAGTCTCACTCTGATCATGAACTCCACCTTCGTCAAATCCTCAATTTGTTGAAGAAGGAACAACTGTTCGCGAAGTTTTCGAAATGCGAGTTCTGGCTGGAAGAAGTACAATTCTTAGGGCACGTCGTGAATAGCCAAGGAATTCACGTCGACCCTGCAAAGGTGGAAGCCGTGAAGAATTGGAAGGCTCCCACAACGCCGACGGAAGTACGATCATTCCTTGGTCTAGCGGGGTATTACCGACGATTCATTGCCAATTTCTCAAAAATCGCAAAGCCACTCACGTTCCTGACCCAGAAACACCAGCCCTTCGAGTGGAAAGCAGAACAAGAAGAGGCGTTCGAGACATTAAAGCATAAGTTATGTAATGCTCCTATCCTGGCTCTACCGGATGGAAATGACGACTTCACGGTATACTGCGATGCGTCGAAACAAGGCCTTGGTTGTGTCCTCATGCAACGAGGAAAGGTCATAGCTTATGCTCGAGACAATTGAAGGTTCATGAGGTAAACTACACGACGCACGATCTTGAGCTCGGAGCGGTGGTCTTTGCCTTAAAAATCTGGAGGCATTATCTATACGGCACGCAATGTATAGTATACACGGACCACAAGAGCCTTCAACATGTCTTCAATCAGAAGGATCTCAATATGAGGCAACGTCGCGGGGGTGGAATTAATTAGTGACTACGACTGCGATATCCGATACCACCCCGGCAAGGCAAATGTCGTAGCCGATGCATTGAGTAGGAAGACACACCAAAAGATGGTCTCCGTTCAAGAAATTCGCGACCGTCGGCAGTGGTTCGATACATTGGGAGAGTTTGATACAGAAGTCCGACTTGATGTTCACAATACTACAGTGTTGCTACAAAACTTGAGGATCGAGTGTGTGACATAGACTCAAGCATTCGGGAAGCCCAACAAGCAGTACAAAGTGAGGAGAGTATGAAAGATGAACTTGAGCCCAATCTGGTGGCCCAACTGGAAGCAAGAGCCAAGGGTTGATATATTTCGCGAACCGAATCTGGATCCCCAAACACAATAACCTTCGAGCTATTATCATGAATGAAGCACATCAAACTCGCTATTCAATTCACCCGGGCTCCGATAAGATGTACATGGACTTGCGGAGTCAATATTGGTGGCCCGGAATGAAACGGGACATAGCAACGTACGTCGCTAAATGTCTTACATGCACGAAGGTTAAAGCGGAGCACCAACGCCCAAGTGGATTGCTCGAACAGCCCGAAATTCCCATGTGGAAATGGGAACATATATCCATGGACTTCATAACCAAACTACCTCGGACACCTCGTGGGCACGATAGCATATGGGTAATCGTCGACCGATTGACCAAGTCGGCACATTTCATACCCATACGCGACACGTATAAGACATCAAGACTAGCTCGGATTTATATCGACGAGATCGTAAGCCGTCATGGTGTGCCCCTTCATATCATATCCGACCGAGACGCTCGTTTCACTTCTCACTTCTGGTCTTCTATGCAAGAACTTCTGGGTACGCAATTGGATTTAAGTACGGCTTACCATCCCCAAACCGATGGTCAACCGAGCAACAGCGGACGATCCAAACTCTGGAAGACTTGTTGCGTCTCTGTGTTCTCGATTTTGGTGGTGACTGGGATACACACCTACCACTCGCAGAATTCTCCTACAACAATAGTTACCATTCGAGCATCCAAATGGCACCGTTTGAAGCACTTTATGGTCGTAAATGTCGTTCACCGATTTGCTGGACCGACATGGGCGAAAATCTTATCACCGGTCCCGAACTCATACAAGAGACGACGATAAGGTTGCTATTATCCGCAAGAACTTGGAAACGGCTAGGAGTCGACAGAAGAGCTACGCCGATAAACGTCGCAAGCCGCTAGAATTCCAAGTTGGGGAGATGGTCCTTCTCAAGGTCTCGCCGTGGAAGGGTGTGGTTCGCTTTGGAAGGAAAGGTAAGTTAGCTCCGAGATTTGTAGGACCTTTCAGGGTTCTGAAAAGAATCGGGAAAGTGGCCTACAAACTAGAACTTCCCTCTGACCTTAGTGGAATTCACCCGGTCTTCCACGTCTCGAACCTGAGGAAGTGTTTGGCCGACGATAACTTGTATGTACCGTTGGAAGACATCCAGATCAACGAGTCCCTACATTTCGTTGAGAAACCCGTCGAAATCATGGATCGCATTATGAAGAAGACTAGAACCTCTACGACCCCAATAGTAAAGGTTCGGTGGGAAAACAAGCGGGGAGCGGAATTCACTTGGGAGCGCGAAGATCATATGAAGAAGACTTACCCTGAGTTATTTTTGTAACCTTCGTTATTGTAATTTCGGGACGAAATTAATTCAAGTTGGGGAGACTGTAACATCCTGTATTTTCCGTCATTATTTATTTATGTTTGTGCATGGCTTCGTTAATAAAGTTTAATTCTTTAATAATAATAATAATAATAATAATAATGACAATTACAATTATAATAATAATGATGGCAATAATAAATAATAATAATAATAATAATAATAAGGATAAAAATAATAATAATAATAATAATAATAATAATAATAATAATAATAATAATAATAATAATAATAATAATAATAATTTTAGTAATACTAATAATAATAATAATAACAATAATAATAGTATTAATAATAAAAATATTCTTAAATTAAAACCCAGGGGGGTGTTCTGCCAAAATCTAAACTTAAAAATCAGATAAAATATTCGACCAACAGCCCAAACTTCAGGGACTGCTGGTGTAAAATTACCAAACCAAACCCCACCCCCCCCCGATATTCCGGCTGCCGGCTCCGGCGAGCTCCGGCCGAGCTCCGGCAAGCCTCCAAACCTCATTTCAAAACCAATTTGACCCAAACAAACCGCCCAAACCACTCGGCCCCATGATTCGAACCCAAACCCTAGTTCAATTTGTGCATCACGCGTCTAACCTTTCCAAATCAGATCTCGAATCAACCGCGTCAATCACTGAAATCAAATCTTGCCTAAAAACTGCAATTCAATCAAATTAACCGCACCTAAACTTACTACGCGGCTTAATCAATCAATTAATCAATCAAGATAGCTAATTAACAGCTCGGGTTTCCTCTTATTCTGGTAAATTCAAACGCGGTTTCAAACCGAGAATGATACACTCAAAGCCGATGAATTGACACTATATAAAGGGGTCTTCTAATTCATTTCGAAGTCTCTAAACTCCCTAAACCATCAATTGTGCGAAACAATCACAGATTCGGAAAACCCCAAATCAAGAACACCCGAGCCTAAGTCGAACTCGAAACCATTCAGAACCTCTGCAATTCGGGTAATTAAAGCATGTTTTATACTCGGTTCAGTCCAAGGATTAAAAGCCCCATGATGATTCGAGCGTTTAACATCGAATCGAGGGTTTAATTTTGGATCGAAAGAACCTAGGGTTCATCAGGATTGGGGGAAACTGGGGAAACCATGTTTAAAACCGAAACAAACCAAAAGTGAACCAAGGCCATGGCCCTGGTTCACTGGTTCCCGCACCTTATCCCCAAGGGGAGGTCCCGGGTTCGACCCCGGCAACCCCCCCCTTTTTGTTTTCTTTTCTTTTGTTTTTCTTTTACATTATGTCTTATTTTATTTATTATCAATTAATTTTTCTTTTCTTTCTTTTTCTGAAAATTAATTTTGAATAAAACCTAAAATGATTTTATAAATTCAGAATTAATTTAATTAATTATTTATTTTGTTTATCAAAGTTTTATTTTCAAAATATATCTTTGATAGTTTCTTTAAATTATTTAAAACAATGTTGTGTGATTATTTAGAACATATGCATGTATATATATATATGTATATATATATATATACATGTAACTATTAACAAATAATTTAAATAATCTATTTATACATCTATTCTTAACTTACATTGTAAAATATATTCATATACATTTATATATACTCCTTATACATATACATTGTCAAGTAATAATAAAAATGATTAATTACTTACATATATATATATTCATATATTCATACATTTATATATTCATTGTAAAATATATACGTATACATTGTCAAATAAATGATTAAGTACTTACATATATATATATATATATATATATATATATATATATATATATATATATATATATAATTATTACTAGATTTATCACAATCAATAAAACATACATAGACCGGTTTAATGTACGATTAGTTTTCCCTTACATTAGTCAATCGCCTTCGCGCAATAAATCTAATTTTCATCATTTCATTAAACTCAATTCACCTTAATAACACAAAATAAATAGATATTTCAATCCATTATAACTAATAATCAAACCAATTATAACGCGTTACCTTATTCTTATTTAGGTACCTTGTGACGTTTGTGTTGGAAATTTTATTCGTGGTTATTCGTATTTCATCTTCAAGTCTTCTTATTATCATGTGAGTTCTTATGCCCCATTTACATATACTTTACACCTTTCGGGGTGAAACATGTTGGTTATACAAACAAACTTATACACGCTTTGATACTTATTACGCACGTGCAATTCTTTACATAGTCGTGGTTATTTGAATATGTTAAGTTGTATATGAGATGTGACATACGTGTGCAATCATTAACTATAACTAGCCTGGCGAAGTCTTAGATCTTTGGGCCTGACAAGCCTATTTGGTGCTAAAGCCGAGGGATTGCCGGCTCCTAGGAGCCGTATGCTTGTGCACTAGGGAACCAAATACACTTAGCTAATCATGCTTATTCATATTATTCAGTCAAGGTTTGATTGTAACTGTGCATGTTCTATATACTTACTATCTTGTGACCATTGACTAGAATTGCCACATTCTTTCTCATGATATATACCTAATGTACTTTAAAACCATGAGAACTCACCAACTTGTTAGTTGACCTTATTTTTAACATGTTTCAGGTAATGTGCAAGCTTAATGATGATTGAAGAAATGCTTAAGCTTAGGATATGGACCTAGACTTAAATAAACATTTGGATTCATTTTCTTGTTTATTGTTTTCTTGTAAGACGTGGTTGGTTGTGATGTTTGAAAAACAGTTGGTTAATGGCGATTATATTTTAATTTAGCGTTATGTGGCTGTGAACAATCTTAACCCTCACACTTCGACGTTTCCGCCGTCATGGTTGGGGTGTGACAACCGTAGATCAACTACGGGGTATGTGTTTTTGCTAGGGAGTGGGGCTGTGTCTTGGTGTAGTAAGTTGCAGCCTACGGTATCATTATCAACGACAGAAGCAGAGTACCGGTCAGCTGCAATGGCAGCACAAGAATGCACTTGGTTGCTGCAAGTTCTGCGAGATTTGAAGCAAGAGATAGAGAACAAAGTTGTGTTGTGGTGTGACAACAAGCCGGCTATTCAACTCGCAGAAAATCCTACATTTCATGCACGTACGAAACACATAGAAGTACATTACCATTATATACGTGAGAAGGTACTCAAGGGTGAAATAGATCTTGTTTATGTGGATACCAAACTGCAGACTGCTGATGTTCTAACTAAGGGTCTGCCTAGAATCAAGCTGATGGAATTTGTGTCTAATATGGGAATGAAACAAGTTGGTGTTGAGAGGGAGTATGTTGACTAAGCAACACCACTTGTATTTACGTGTGCATGGATAAAAATGAAATAGTAGATGATGTGACAACTTATGTGGTCCATGTACCCATGTTCTTTTATTTATCCTGCAAGTTATCTTTTCATAGTAGTGGGTGGTAGTGGGTAGTTTTTCTGTTTGTTTTTTTTAGTAGTTGTACTTTATAGTCTTGTTTTGTTTCTTTCTCTATATATGTAATGTTTCAGACTTTGTTTCAAGAAGAGAGTACACAGTTCAGTTTTTTTTCATTGTCATTTTTTCCTGTACGAGTGATTAAGTATCACAGCCTACCACATTGTTAAAGTTGACATGGTGATGTATAGTCATTAGTAAGGTCAATAGCTCTGCTTTATCATACAATGAAAATGAAATTATAGAAATGCTTGAAAGCATATTTGTTGAATACAAAAGTCTAAAACATAGTGATATAATGAAAATGCAAATATAGAAATGTTCATCTTGATGTTAAAACTATGCCTAATACTGTCGTCACCAAGTAGCCAATTGATGCAATATTCTAACGGTTTATCTCTTTTTCCTTACTATATCGTAATTCTTGAAATGTAAGACTAACTAGGCGTTTGGTTGGAAGAAATAAAATGAACTGTAATGAAATTAAGAAACTAATATAATTTTTAAGTAAAAATATGTTTGAGTGGGTGATGAAATGTAAAACCAAGAGAATGTTTAACCTCAAATTCCATTGGTTGTGAGATTTCAAATTCCTTCTCTAGGTGGAAGGATTTTGAAATCTTACAACCAAAGGAATTTAAGGTGAGATATTCTTGGGTTTACTTTTTATTGCTTACTCAAACATAATTTTATTTAAAAATTATACTAATTTCTCAATTTCATTTCATTTCATTCTATTTCTTCTAACCAAACGCTCCCTAAAATATTTTTGGTTGATTTTTGATATGATTATGGTGGGCTAGCCAGCTAGGGGCTTGGGAAGTACTTAAAATAAAATAAATTAATTATCCCTCGATCTATGTAAATATAAATGTAAAATGTCATAATGATGTGAAAAATATATTTATGTGTTTTTTTGATTTTCTTGTTGGAAATTTTGTTAAAAGTTTTAAAAGATATTGTTTTTATGATATGATAATTTATTAGACATTTGTTTTAGTGTTTTTAAAATTCTCTATTGACGATGTTTTAATACACACTGCTTGAAATCATATTTATAAGCAATATTCGATTGTTTATTTATTATGCTAAAAAGTATATTATAAAGAGATACATGCTTACAAATAATAGATGTACTTCATAATATATCTTGAAAGAAATCATATTTGCACAACTCTATTAAAGAAGTCTTAGTCAAAATTAAATTATAACTCATAATACCACATACGACCGATATGATTTGACAGATAAAGGGACACATTTTGGCATGTATGAGAAATTCTTGAAATCACTCGCTTGAGGCCAATTATGCTATTAAAAAGTAACATGATCAAAACTTTTTGACTTTTTGAAGATGTATTTTGATCTGTTTACCCTTTCAAAAATCAAAAAGTTACTTTTTTTTAATTTGCCAAACATGACCCAAGTAGATGTAACAGTTAACGGCGTCACACTTTTAGCACATCACTGTTAGCTAGTACCTGAAACTATCGTATCACCTCATTTCGGTAACAAACCCTAAACCAACAACAAACACACGAATCCCCAATCGAAGAAATCGAGACTGAAAAATGGCGATTTCTGGTGATTTTAGGGTTTCTGCTGCATTAGGTCCTTCTCCTACCAACCCCCTCCGCATCAATCCACCTCCTAAGGTCTGTGTTCTAAAACCGCTATCAGTTGTTTGCATTTTCAATTTTCTGTATGTAAATTCAAAGATGCGTCTGTTAATGATTACATTACGACTCATACTTGGGTCCATGTTTCTTTTGGTGCTTCACTGCGTGAATTTGAGAAATATGTGACGGATTGAAGTATTAGCATGGTTTGGTGGATCTATTTATCCTGTCAAAATTAGGGCTTTTGGAGGATTTGAGAGTATTTGCTGTATCAGATTAGTGAATGTCATTAATACAGATGAGCAGCAGCCCTTAGATGGTGGTTTTGCTGGAGTAATGCAAGTGAATTGGTTTTCTATTGTACAGAATAATGCAACGAATCTTTCATTCTCAATTTTAGTTTTTAAAACAGAACCATAGTGAATTGGTCAACTTAGATTCACACTGGTTTGATGGTTTAATATTGAATAATAATTTGACAAATATAAATGTAGAGTCTTAAAGAGGTAAAGTTTTCGAAATAGAAAACAAACTAAAAGAACCTGCTATGGATCGTTGTAGAATGGGACTGATGATGGTTTTTATTAATTTAGCCAAATTTATTGTTTGTGTGAAGTTGCTATAGTGATTGCAACTAGTGCAAGTATGCAACCAATTGCTTACAAGATGAACTTGACCATAGGCTGAATGTCAAATCATACTTAAAGGTGAATTAGTGTCCATCTTTTGCATTTAATCCTTTACTATATATTTATTTATGCAAGAAATAAAATTTATAAGTTACAGTATGTAGTAATCTTTGCTTGTTTGCACGACTCACGGTCCTTATGTTGGTGTATATTTATGATGTCAATTGGATATTTAATTCTCAAAGTTAGTTGGAAAAAACAGAGCATTTGAAATCTTCCTTTACAGTTTAACTACAGCTAGATGTTGCGCTCAATAACAAACCTATAAAACACCTCTTTCTGCATACCACATTTAACACATTTATATGCTTAATTGCTTATAGGATGCATCTCTTTCAATACACTTTAGCACATTGTTCATGTTGATCCTTCTTCTTGGAAATGACCTCTTAGATATTATATCCTGGTGTGGAGATGTGTATTTTTATAGGTGGAAAGATGGGTGGGTAAGATGGGATGGATGGGAATTGGGAAGTCAAAAGGGGCTGGGTCTAGTTATGTCGACCTGTAAACGTTTAGTTGTCCATTTTGATGTATTTTTGGGTAAGTAATTGAAGCATTAATTATGTTTACAAAAACAATGTTATTATACACTCCATAATCATCTGAATCTTTGAGTAAATACTTTTACTCACTAATGGACCTTGGCCGACTTTCAGCCCGTTTGACCCGTTCCCTTTTTTGATATTTTTCTTACTTGACCTGTTTAAGATAAATCACAACCCAAACCGGTCTGTTTATATATGTAACTTACATGAAATGACCATATCTAGTATTTCTCAAACTTATGTATCCTTCTTGAATACAGGTGGATTCCATTAGTTTCCTAAATGGCAGATCTAGTGTTTCTGAAAACACGCCTAAATGGTCGACTTCAATATCACATGTGTTGAGATTACGATGCCGTGCTAGACGACCTCTGGGGATTATCAGTGACTATGAAATATCCACAAGCTCCATGAACCAAGATGCAGAAAGCTTCCTGTTGAATGCCATAAACATGAATTTCTTCGAGCGTTTAAGTTTAGCATGGAAGATAATGTTCCCGTCTTCGTCAATGATAAGGAACTCAAACGCGAGTGTCGCTAAACAACGGCTGAAAATGATTCTTTTTTCTGACCGATGTGCAGTCAGTGAAGAGGCGAAACAGAAGATAGTCAGCAACATAGTTGACACTCTTTCGGACTTTGTGGTGATTGAATCTCAAGATAAAGTCCAGCTCAGCGTCTCGACAGACCCCGCACTTGGGACAGTTTACTCGGTTACCGTGCCTGTGAGACGCGTGAAAGCCGAGTATCAAGAAGAAGATGGTGAGGGAACGATTATGAATGTGGAATACAAGGACAGTGGGGCGGCTTCTGGTTCGATGGATGTCAAGTTTGATTTTTATGTTCCAAGTGAATGATTGATCAGAGATTGTAATTTCGAAAAAAAAAAGATATTTATGAAATGTGTTCGATCAACTGGGTTGGAGATGCTTGAGATTTGTTTTAATTTATAGCAACATTGTAAATATTTGATTTTGTTTGTTAGATGTTTTTGAATTTTATAATCTGATCCTTGCATTTTGATTGCTTTTATAAACGGTGGTAAGAGGATCTAGACTAGGCATGAGTTTGAAGCATTGAGTAGAGTACACGTAAGCTCGAGCTTAAGCTTGAAAATAAATAAGCCGACTCAGTTCAGCTCCAAATACTCAATCAAGTTGATTAATTGAGCTTGAACTTAGCTTGAGTGTCCGATCTGATAACATAACTACCAAAGTGTTTGTTTTTTAGCATCGGATATGCTCGAGGACTTCCTTGGACATCCGCAACTAATCACCTCCACCACCAATCACCACCCTTCACGTGGTATTCCCATTCCTTTCTCTATTTTCACCACCTGGATTACATCGTGTGACCTTATTAGGGTATCTAACCGGGAAGATGCTGGGGAGTCCCGCCCCCGGGTAGGAACAACGCCTTTGGTTCTGGTGATGTTTCTAACCTCTGACCCGATAAAAATTCACTAGGCACCACCAACACTTTTTTGATGTGTGACGCTATCAAACCGAGAAAACAAATAATGGCGAAAATTTTAGACGACACATTGTAAAACGGGAAAGAACCGAGGATAATAGAAAATTTTAATGTGACGCTAACGTGTTATCCGAGGAATAAAAAAACAAAATACTTTAAACGAATAGAAACACAACGTTAAAAGCTTCACTTCACGCGAACACTATCTAAACATACACCCCTAAAATTACTCCATGTTTACGTAATTTTCACATCATCTTTAACAAAATTTCTCAAATTGGTAGCGGGAAACACACCCACTTTCAAAAGTCCAGTGGTTCTCTTTCTCCTCTCGTCGCACCACCACTAGCCACCCTGAACAACCTTATCAAAGCAGCTGATTTTGTTACAACTGGAGATTCAAACCGTATTAAACAGCAACAGGTATGAATTTCCATTTATCAGTGAAAAATTGTATCATGTTTGCAAATTTCTTCATAGTATTTGTTCATCTTTCCAACGATTTAGGGTTTCTGATTTTAGTTTAGGGATTTGGTTTGATTTGGAATTTGGAAGAAAAAAAACGCTAAAGCAATAAAAAGTTGGAAAATTGTAATCGGATCCACTAATGGGAACCCTAACTCTTCTGATTTAGTACGATTTTTACCGATTAAGAAAGTAGCATGCTTGTTTAGTCAATTGAAGTAAGCAGAAGAAGGTGTTTATATTGAAGTAGTTGGAAATGCATAACTGTTGGGAACGATAAGATCTGGAAAACAGGACATCAGTGAAGCAATAATGCTATCCATTTAATCTAGCTGTAGAAGATTTGAACAAACATTGTTGGATTTGTTTCTAAATCTATGGTTGATATTGTTGGAGCTTCTCTTGGACTTTAAGTGAATTCAAGCACTTATGTACTCAATAACTTCAATTGTTTTCAGTTAACAAAGATGAATAGGAGGAGTCTAAAGTTTGAAAAAAATCCAATTCAAGATGCCATTTCTAGAATTCGCTTCGCTCCAGCATCCAACAATCTTCTCATCTCTTCATGGGATGCTGTAAGTAATCTTTTTATTCCAAGCATGTGTGTGTGTGAGTGCGAACAACCTTTTATTCCACATACTTAATAACCATTGCATTATGGAATATTGTAAACAGAATCTTAGATTATACGATGTGGATCAATCTAAACTGACTTTTGAAGCTTCTGGGGAAGCTGCACTTTTAGATTGCTGTTTCCAAGGAAAGGAAGCAGCATATTCTGCTGGTTCTGATTGTTCGATTACAAGGTTTGTTATCAGTTTACACTGCTTAGTTTAATTTTGGTTGACGAGTTAAATTTAATGCCCAAAATCTAGAAATAAAAGTGTTCTTGGGTTCTGAACTTCTGATTTTAGACATGCTTTAGGAAAATGCATAATGCTGATGGTCGGTGATAGATCTATGGTTATCTTGAATGCAACTGAATCAATTTTAGTTAAATGTAGAATTTATATGATTGGTCTTGAAGGCTTGAAGTTTTAAGTTCAAGTGTTCTATGGGAAGCAGTAAATCTTGTGGCTGCATCATATTCTTGTTATTCAACTGAAAGTAACACATGCATTTATTTATGATATATTTTGGGTTCAAGGCATCACAATATTCATATTATGTAACTACTATATGTATGTTGATTTTATATCTTTACTAATAAGATATGGTTGGTTTGAACTTCACGTTCTTTTCTTATATATGTGGTGATCACTCAATTATGAGTATTGAAGATGTATTTTAGGTGTAAACTTGCTTAGTTTTTAGTTATCATGTACTCTTTTGTTACGCTGTTCACTTTCATACGTCTCATATTCCTTTTACTTCATTCCACTTTAAATTTAACCAACACCCTGTGATTAATATATTTTGTAGGTATAATTTTGATTTAGGAATCAGCGAAAATTTTGGAAGTCATGATGATTTAGCTACCTGTGTCGAATATTCTGAAGAAACAGGTAAACCTTAAACAGTTGTTTCTTTTAATTTAGCATCTCTGTATCACACAATTTAAATATGGTTACTGCCCAGGAAAATGATCATGTTTGACATGTTTTTATACTTGCCCCTTTTTGCCTATTGTACATTGATTTTTTGAATTTGGTCTTTTTCTTTGAAGGTCAAGTTATTACTGGTGGTTGGGATACAAAGATAAAGTGCTGGGATGCACGTTCAAGGAAGCCTCTCACTGTTGTAAATACAATTAACGTGGCGGTAGAATCTATGTCCATAAGTGGGTTTATTACAATGGTTGCTGTTGGATCAACAGTTAATGTCTACGATTTACGGAAGTTCAACACCTCATTTTATAGCAAATGTGTGGACATACAAATTAAGTGTGTTCGGCCATATCTCAATCATGGTAACTAAGTGATAAACTTTTGTAGTAATTATCTACTGATGACTGAATATAGTAGGTTGACTGAATATTTGCCTCTTTGTCTTTAACTTGGTGGAAATTTACCACTTGTTCTATGCCTTCATGTACATATTGTTCTCTGCATATGAAAAGTTTTAGGTGGAATTATATTACAGGTGGCATGTTGGGTGGGTCGGGTTGAAACATGCCATTTTTAGACTTAAGTACAGGCTGAAACAGGCCAGGCTAGGTTTATTGGCACACACTTTATTGTCTGTTTTTTTGTTTTTTTTTTCTTATTTTTTATAAACAAATAATGCTTTAGTTAGTATTAAAACAAAATTATTACAATGATAATCTAAATCTTTAAATACATAAATTTAGAATGTTGTATGCTTATCCAGTTGACATGTTGACCCGTTTCCATTTTACTGATTTTTTTACCTTTTTTTAACCTATTTAAGATCGAAGCATACAACGTAACACAAGTTAATCCATTCATAAGCAGGTCACAATTGTTGTCCCCATCTTACATGTTATCAATTTTAATGCAGGATTTGCCGCTGGATCTGTTGAAGGACGTGTAGCGTTGAAACATTTTAATCCCTCCAACCAAAACGACGGGTACGCTTATGTATCATGAATTCATGATAATACATCAATACTCTATTAAAGCATTAACAACTCCATCTCTAGTATTGTTATCATGTTAATATTTTAATATATCAAAATTGAAACTATATGTTGCAGATATGCTTTCCGATGCATACCAAAGGCAAAGGAAAAAAGGCATAATATGGCCGCTGTGAATGATATTGTTTTTAGTCCATCGTACGTACTTTTGTAACTGCACATTAATCATGAAAAGTTATATAAGTTTATACCACTGATACTTTTTTTGTGTTCAGGATTTATGGTGCCTTTATCACAGGTGATAATGAAGGTTATGTCACCATGTGGAACGCTCAAAGTAAAAAACGAGTATTTGATGTAATTTTTATCACAAAGACAATTTTAACATGATTTTTTTCTCAAAATTAAAATATTAATGGGAATTAACACATTTTGGCCATGTTATCGTCGCAGATGCCAAAGTTTGAAAATAGTATTGCCTCATTATCATACAATTTTGATGGACAACTTCTGGCTGTTGCTTCAAGCTACACATACCAAGAAGCAAATGAATTGTTAGTATATCTTGACTCATTTTGAATTTTGATAATTTTTTTATTATTTAATCTCATCCATTTTTGTCGTTTTTAAACTTGAAGTGTATTATATTGAAAATATTTACAGGGAAATACCTCCAAGGATATACATACATGAAATGGATGACCAAGACATCAATTCCTTTTCAGCTGAAAGTTCAAAATAGGTAATTTTTACATAAACACAAAGGTCAAAGCTTTAAGACTTGAATGTCTATTTCATTATAGTATCCTTTTACTTTGATCAGAGAGGATTTACAAGATGTGAAATATAAATCACACTCAATAATCAATATATAACCAATTCTAAGTAGAGAACTACAAGAACCACATAAGTACTTGTATATAGTTTGTACTAGATTTAGTGTGTGTGTGAGAGAGAAAGAGAGAGAGAAAGAGTCAGAAAGAGAGCGAATGTATCACGATTAAAGCAATATGTACATGTATTTATGTGGTTCTTCAATTTTTAAACTTCAAAGAACATCTTATGTATATTGTTTTGAGTGACTAGTTTTTATTGTTGCAGGTTCTTGTACACAACTCTTGACTTCATGTTCGTTGTTGTAGTAGGTTTCAACGATTATATTGACAATCTATATCAGGATTTATTTAACTCATCAATAACAGGAATTCAAGAAAACAAAACTCGATTGTGTGTATTTGCTCTTGGTGTTTGTTGGTTGATAGTGTATTGTAGTGTAGACTTTTTTTTGGAGTAGTTTGTTTTTCGGTATAGATGAGAATTGAAGTATGAAGCTTTAAGAGAATGGACTTTGCATTATATTTTGAGAAACAATGATTGAAAAGTTTGCAATTTTTATCATTTTAATTGATTTTGAAACTTGATGGCTAATTCGAACCAATGATTTGATGGAAATGAAATGTAATATGGTAAGTTGGTCACTACGTGTGATTAGTATATTGATGACCTTTGGAGAATTTAAATGGTTGATTTTACTTGTCCTAAGAGGGGATGAAGTGGAGTCAAGAACAAAAGGGGAGGTTTGACGTGGCTTAACGCCTTGTGCCAGAAACATTGGGGGAGGATGACAATCAATGTAGATTTACTAGTATTCTTGTTTGTTTGAGTGTGTGACCAGTGAGGTTAGGGAAAATCAAGGGTGGTAGGCTAATGTGGCCATTTAGTTGTTGGAAAACACCACCTTCCTCCATTTGCTTTGACTTGGGAAGATCAACCCTTAGTGCAACTATGTCCTCCCTAACCATATAGATGGTGGTTTTTTATACAAGTTTTACAATACCATGATTTTCTTATAAAGTTTTTTTCAATGTTTTCAGAACCGGATCGGACGTTGAACCGAACGTCTTATTGGTTTGGTGGTCGGACCGGATTTAAGAACCGGATGACGTTATAATTATATATATAGTATATTATATGTATATATATATATATATATTATATATGTAATTAAATATAAGTAATTTATATATGTATTTTATAGTTATATATAAAACTTAACTCTATTTATATATTCAACACATTGATTTATGGTTAAACACCCTGTTTTTACCCATTAAAAAAATTAAAAAAAAAACAAAAACCGGTCCGGGACGAACCGGCCGGTTCGACCACCACAAACTGAATCATAGCGAATCGGATCGGCTAGGGGGCCGATCCCCGGTCGAACCGGTCGGACCGGCCTATCTGATCCGGTCGCGAAACATTGTTTTTTTCTATAATTATAATAAAGTTCTATGATTATAAGATAACTGACTTCAGCTGATAACTTTGTTAAAATTGAGTTAATTTAAAGTGGCGGAGCTTGAACATCCCCGAGAGCGAATAAAATTTTTTTAGAGGACAAATTTACACTAACGGACTAACATTTAACAGTACCGAAGAAATAAAGAGTGATGGGAGGTGCTCCCTCGGTCTCCTCAATCCTCCACCCCTGTTTAAGTTAATTGTTTTTACCTCATATGATTAATACTTATATTATTATACTTTTGTAAACAACATGTTAATCCTGTTTGTGCTGAAATTAACCAACATCAACGTTGTCAATTGTATCAATCGGGTATGCATAATATTCATTCCACTCAAATCATTATAGTCAGAAACAAATTCCTTCACATGTTTTGACAAGATTCTAATTTCAGTAGATGCATAAACCAAGCGAAAAATAAAGCCTAAAACAGTTATATCTTAAAGATAGGAGGTGCAATACGACACAAAGTCAAACTGAAGGTGCTTTTGGGGATAAAACATAAATCACAGGGGCATTATCATGATAAACACAATGCAATCTAATCCAACGGCCAAGATCCAATCTGAATAAAACCATATAGTTCCTCTTCGTACGGCTGCTTCTTAAAAACCCTAATACCCCAAATTCTACTTCACCCAATCCTTCAAATCTGTAATCTTCGTCACTTTCTCTGCGATTAATATCTGAAAATATGTCTGACGAAGAGCATCAGTTCGAGTCAAAGGCCGATGCCGGAGCATCAAAGACTTTCCCTCAGCAAGCTGGTACTATCAGGAAAAACGGTTATATCGTCATAAAGAATCGTGCTTGCAAGGTATCCATTTTTTATTGTTATCTTCAAGTATAGATCTGATTTACGTTTTTATACTCTTTGGAGTTGGTACTATAGATCGTTGATTGTAAATTTTGAGTATTGATTTACATCGGTTTTCTCGATTTGATACGGTTGACTGGTGGAATGATTGTTTTGATTTTGGTGACTTGACTTTTTTATTGCAAGATTATGGATTTGAATTTATAGGTCAAGTTGTTTCTGATTGTTATGGTTTTGTGTATGATGATTTTTTGGGTTTATGCTGGCTTGATAAAGTAGGTTTAGATTGATCAATAGTGATTATCCAGTTATTTTATCTGGGAGAAAGTTTAAGTTTTTTTGTCACCATGAGTCAGTGTTGACTGGGCACAGTATTTAATATTTACCTTTTTAAAGAGGTCAATTTTGGAAGATGAAAGGAAATTATGTTATTGTGGTTTGTGTTTCTAAATAAGATTTAATGTTATTTGCTTTTTTTTATGTGTTAATTGTATAAATTGCTTTTGCAGGTTGTGGAAGTCTCAACTTCTAAGACCGGGAAGCATGGTCATGCTAAATGTCACTTTGTTGCCATTGATATCTTCAATGGAAAGAAACTTGAAGATATTGTTCCTTCTTCCCACAATTGTGATGTATGATAAGTTTCTTGCAATTTTTATTCAGTTTTATTTGTTTATTTATTTATGTGTATTTTTTACAATGTTCTCTTTGATTGCAGGTTCCACATGTTAACCGTACTGATTACCAGCTCATTGATATATCTGAGGATGGATTTGTATGTGTCTTTTATTGTTTCTAGCTTTCTTCAGTTTTGTTAATACAAGTGTGCATATTCTGATATTTGTACTGATGTTGTATAGGTGAGTTTGCTGACTGAGAGTGGTGGTACTAAGGATGACCTCAAGCTTCCAACCGATGAAAATCTGCTTTCACAGGTTTGTGGAAAAGCTTTTGGTATTTGTTGGTTTGATTATTTGTTACTTATGCTAATTAGATTTTTATAAAGATACAATCTTGCCAACCCAAATCAATACTATTGGTTTGTTTGTAATGATAATCATGGCAAATAAGTAAACTTAACTGGGACAATTTTCAAAAAAAGTTTCTGGGAACACCCAAAATGAACAGTTTCATGTTTATATGTTTTCTTTAATACATGTTAACTGTAGTGTATGGTGTGCCTTATGTGTGCAGATTAAGGATGGTTTTGCTGAGGGTAAGGACCTTGTTGTGACCGTCATGTCTGCTATGGGTGAAGAGCAGATCTGTGCCCTCAAGGATATTGGCCCGAAGTAACTTTTCGAAGTTTCTGGAAGTTATTTATGCTTGAATTGAGATGAAGACTTATTATTAGCTTTCATTTAAAGTTTTTTAAGCAGTTTAATGGCTGATTCAGAACAGTATGCTGGAATCTTGATGCTGGTTATTTGAAGATTTCTTTTAGGTTTCTGTTTCTATAATTTTTGTTTTGTTTTCTTCTGTTTCTATTGATGTGTTAAAGCCTAGACATTTTGGCTGTTTGGGAAGGGAGATATGTACACTTGTGCATCTCATTTGTTGGGAAGCTGTTTTATGTGAACTTATGAAATGCTTATTTTGTTACCTTGCTATCTTTTCTTTTGTTTGCATAAAGCATCTATTTCATGCAATGGGTGTTTGATATTTCAATTTGATCAACCAGGTGTACTTGTCTCACCCTCTTTAGGCCTTCCTATTGGAGTGGGATCTTACGAGATATATTTGTTTGTTTATCATTTAATCACCCAAAAGAATGGTTTCTGATAATAATTAAACTCAGTTTCAAATCAATTTCCAGTAAACAAATATAAAGCTAGGGAACAAAGATTGCCTCTAATTTGTATAAAAGATTATGATTGTATTCTGAACAAGTCAAAATGCATGTTACAACAACAATGAGCCTCATGAAAGAATGAAGTTGCATAACACATGTCTTATGAAACGTAACGTATAACTGTCCCGAGCCAGTCTTCAGGGATCTTGTCTCTCAATTTGCCACTTAATGCTGTCAATGAGTGTTCTGTTGCTGCCTGTAAAGAGGACCATTTATCATAGTGAAGTAACTTTAGACAAATATCAGGTTATGAATAGAAAATACATACCTTCACAATATACACGTCGATACCAAGTTTTGCAATCATTGCAGCTTCTGATATCTTGGTCACCATCCCTCCTGTTGTATCGTGCGATGCTACGCTAATCTCAACTGTTTGTTGGAAAGTTATTCATAATATTATTATTTCTTGACTAATTACAATAGTTTATAATTAGGTGGCTAAATGCTACTAACCTTGCTTATCTGAGTCTTCAAATGTTGGGTTCACAACAGACCAGCTGCCATCTTCACGTACGGCTGTCATGGCCATCATTTAATGAAGTTAAACAACAATATAGCCGTCAATTATGGTATTGATGTCTGGATAAAGAGCTGTGTGCTCACCAATCTCTCTGAGGAGAACAGCATTGGGTTCTGCAGGAGGGCGATCATATACCCCAAAAACATCAGTCTACAATGCTTACTGTATAGGAATTTACAGATAACATGACCGCGAAAAACAAAAAACCAGCACAAGAACACTAAATTCTAGCTGAAAAATCGAGTCAGTTAATTTTAATCAGTTATAAAAATGATATGTAGCATGTTCTGTCTTACTTTGGTTTAAAGCTAATTATATTGCAAAAAAATTAACTAAGTAATCATAAGGATACAAGGAAAACTACAAATTGTGGCTTTAAATGTGCTGCTAGATGACTTATGATCACATCTCCACTTAGAATAGTGCAGCCCTGAAACAATATATGAAATGACATATAGTTATTTGATGCTAATCAATATTAGCATAGAAGAACACTCTTATTAGATACTAATCATGCTACATACCAGTGACTCATCAAGAACAGCATCACCGTGCAAAACCTAAATGACAAGAACTGATTCAAATTTACAAAATAACTTATCAACTTCAAAACTTTTCAAGGTCATAAGTGCAAAACTTACTGGAACAAAACCAGAGTCAAGGGCTTCAACCACTGTTGACACATCAGCAGAAACTATCTGCAAAGACACTAGACTTTCATGTTAAACTGATTGAGTAAAAGGTGTCACAAAATTCAAACAAGTTTCTAAAGGTTTTTATACACATTCTGACATTTCTTTCACGGGTTGACCATCCACATGAGAATGGAGACATCGCAACAGACGGAATACCCTCTGCCACATATATTCAAACAGAAATCAATAGTAAAGAATAACGAGACGCATGGATAATATGTTTAACTAGAATTCTACCTCTTGCAAGTGCTCTAACTATTTCAAGATTGAGGGAAGTCACCTAATAAAACAAGAAACAACAGAAGACAATAAAACAAGAGATACAACTAAAGTCACTGAAAGTGAAGTTTAAGTAGCAGTAGAGCTTACAGATATACGAGTAGCAACGAAACCAGCTTTAACAAGAGGCCGATTCAATCCTCCCTTATGAACACCTGATTTGCTAGCTTGAAAGTGACCAAAGGAGCCTGAAACACATAAACATTAATCAAAAGCCCAAAACATAATTCACCTATAACGAATAACTAGCAAAGATACTACTTAACTGACCTGCTCCATGAATAACAACAAAACTGCTGTAATCTAAAACCTGTTGTTCCTTCAAATCATCAACTTTATTTGCAGTTTCTGAACTTCCATTGCGTTTGCTCCAATCCATATCAAGTATTGATCCAGATGAAGATCCAAACATCATTGCTTCTCGCAATTGCGAAGAAACTGAAATAAGATTAGCTTCATTGATCTTTTCAAACTCATTCTTGCAGGTGATTGCAGCACCTCCTATAAATTCATACATCACCACCAATCAGTATGGGATCCACACAAAATCACAACTTTAAGGAAACTGCAGATTCAAAAACTGAATTTCTTACTGAACACTGTGATTAAATCTACAAGATTTTTAGTGGGCAAACCTAAAAAGCTACCATACAATCAAAACAAATGTAAAAATCGATGGCCATATAGTACATCAGATTCATTAACTAAATTAGGGGATTATGGAGTGAAAGAAAGGATTTTTGACCGAGTTTGACGATGCAACGAATTGGGGTCTTGAGTTTGATATCAGTTTGCTTCGTCTCCATTCTTCTTTCGCTGCTGTTGAGTGTTTTTGTGAAATTGAAGAATCTTGGTATTTGGTACTTTTGTTTTGGGAAGATGATCCTATAATCTTTCACATCCGTTCTTTATTATTGTTATTATTATAATCTGACAACTTTGATTTTATTAATATCCAGGTGGTATATTTTTATAGTAGCATAAACTTTTTCATATCAAAACTACTATTAAGAGCATTCGTAAAATCACGAAGACTATAAACACTAACTAATACCTTAAAATTTTATACATTATTCTCAAAACATATTTTCTTATAAAAATATACGCTATGGAATGCAGCAAAAAATCCTCAAAATCCCGAAACATAAATATTTTTCTTAAATCACATGACGATGTGCCCGAGACATTGCTGAAAAACGACATACGTGGTTGGGAGTTTGACTTATAGATTTTTAGTTTCACTATTTTTTTTTATTTTTTAATGTTATATATTAAAGTACTTTTGATTTAATGTAGTTTTTAATTTTAGTTTGTAATTTATGTATTTTTATGAAGTAATTGTAAAAAAAATTGTGACATGGGGAGTCATAAGTGCCCCCCCCCCACCCCACCCCACCCAAATGAAGTAATTCTAACTTTGCAAAATAATAATTAAGTTTTTAAAGTGTTTCAATTAATTAACCCAAGTTTAAAAAATATTTCAATTAGGTCATTCAGTTTTTATGTTTTATTTAAACTAGATGTTTTAATATATATTTTTTTGTTTTAATTAGAAAATATTTTTTTTCTTCTTTTAAGACAAAACATATCACCGTGCAAAACAACTACAGATTTTATAAATGAATACAAGACTAGATTTATTGTTTCCTCACTTTTTTGTTTTTAATGTTAGGGACCTGCTACGAATTCACAAGCATATCCCGGGCTTAATGGAAAAGAGAAATGCAGTCCACTCTATTATTTTAACGACCATTTGGTGCTTTTGAAAATCCAAAAATGATGCTTTGTTTAACCAAAAACCACTATTGTTGGAAAGGATTTTTGAAGATGTGAAGTACATAGGTTATTTATGGATTAACAATCGCTCAAGAAAATGCGCGCAAAGTGACATGGGAACAACAACATGCTTTTGATATATGTAATACGAATGCTTGATTTATCGTAATAGTAATGTATTGGCGATTGTAATTTGGTCTAGCTCCCGGCTAGTAACTTATCGAATAATATTTTTGTTGGCCGTTCAAAAAAAATTCTAAGACTAGAATCATTAATTAATACACATGCGACGTACGACCAGGCGACCAATTACCATCCCTAGCATCCGCAACTGAAAGACAAGGGATGGAAGACACAGATAAAAATGTTGTAGACTTCAGCTCATAACAGCAAATCCAAGTAAAGCATTCATCTAATGACACTAATGCTAACGAAAGAATTGCGAGCAAGAACCAAAAACCAGCGATTGTGAGACCAGGGTTGAGTGTAGCAGATCTCATACTATCTTGATACTCGAGAGATCGACCTGTCCAAATGGATTTGTGATACTAATACCAGTAGCAAGGGCGCCATAAAATCTTGACAGATGACTCTGAATGACGTTGGATTGTAAACGTCTTTCCATACTCGCGTTCCTCATCATAAAACTGCGAGCAGTCTGTTGTTGCTTTTCTTGTTTGCACAGTATGATCATTATCTTTCCTTCTTCTAGGAACAAGTTCAGCTAAAAACCTACTCTCACCTTCATAATAAGACGCGTACTCAGGAACTATGGCAACGGAAATCATATTGTATGCAGGATTCAACCTTGCGCCGTGCCTCATTAGTGAGTTAAATGAAACATATCCTACATATGTTGTATTAAAATGAGACTTAGGTGCTTCATCAAACTCCTCCCAAACCTCAGACCGAGATTCGTTGTCTAGATCCTGCTTCATGCTTATCGTAAAAGACATAGCGTAGTAGTTGTTAGCATTGCATATTAAGAAGCCAGAATATTCATTGTACCAATTAGGTGGAAGCTGCAATGTGAATGATTTCCCCCTAACCAACCTATCTACAAACCTCGTCGGAATGTGGTGCCCTGCAGAATGGGTGAAACTGATATAATGATCTTCAATAGCATTTCCCTAAAACCAGAATCGAACACATTTATGATTATTCTCATATATGTTATGGTTTATAACTTTATATAACTAAAGTTCAAAAGAAAGACGCTAACCTCGAGCAACGAATGTAGTACTAAGTCACCACCAAGTGCACTTATGCCATTATTCCTTCCAGAAAATGAGACATTCCATAACCATTTACAGTTTGATGTATCTCCAACAGTTTTAAGTAACTTACACCCATCTGCTCTAAGAGAAGATATGCTTGATGGGAACCCTGACAGTTCTACAAGGCTTTCGCACCCTGACACATCGAGCCATTTGAGCCTTGGAAGTTTCAAGATGCTAAAGTTTAATCGCGAGAATAAGTTCAACGATAGATCAAGTTCTTGTAAGTTGGGTAAATCCCAAACATCAGAGTCAATGTCTTCATCTTGAAAATCGCATCGTCTGAGAATCAACTTTGTTAAGCATCTGCTAACAAACTGTAAGCCTGCATGGTTCATGCCTTTGTGAGCTAAAAAAGGCGCTTGTACATCATCTGATAGTTCACCCTCATGTGTATTGCCGCGACAACACGCCAAACAAGTAACAAAAAAGTTTGTACAATGTTGTTCAAAGGAAGAGGCTTTTTTCCGCCTATTAGAAACTTTATGACAGTTTGAGATTATAAGTGTTTCGAGTTTTTTTATCACGCTAATGGGTGGAAACTTCTCAAAACTGCTGCAATATTCAACACTTAAGTATACAAGTCTTTCCAAGCGTTCAATCGATGGATGAATCTCTAATATACTCCAAGAAGTATGAAGCATTAATATTTCAAGATTTGGAAGTCCACTAAACTCTGGTGTCGTGATTAGGTAATCCGTAGCCTGAAGTTTGATCATTCTCAAATTTGGTAGAAACTGTTGCATAGTATTACAGATAAGTAAAAAGGTTATTAATATAAGAACTATGCAGAAAAGTTAAAAGTTTACTGATAAAGAGTTGAATGGAAAATAGTTAGGTGCATATAAATAGATAAAAAGAAAATCTAATAATAAGTGACATGCATACTTATAATTTTGCCCCTTCTGATATATAACTTTCTCATTTATTTCAGTCTACTTGATATGTTGAACTTTATCATTTGTTATTAAATAAACTTCTTGTTTTGTTAAATAAATGAATGCATGGAGTATGTAATACAAATTAAGTTTAAAAACTAAGAATTACTTTATAACCCTTCCAAAGTTGTCTGCGCAGGCGGCCCATCAATATTAGACAACGAAGTTCCGATGGTGGGAAATTTTTTGGCAATGAACTCTCGCGACCAACGTTCCATTCAATCCATCGGAGATTCTTCATGTTTGCAACAACTTGATGATTTTGACTAGGTAATGAATCATACATATAGGAACCAACAGATATTGCTTCAATCCTGTCAAGATCCTGTGATCATAGAAGATCACATCATATATGTTAGAATTGAGTTCTTGATTAGACAGAGAAGAAAAGATAAATTAATTAGCTACATTCATCATCTTTAGAAATATTGTTTAATCGTTAGAAATATTGTTTAATCCGTCTCTTTCAAGTTACATGTAACATAAACAAAAGATAGATCGACGTGTAGTACTATTACCTTCGTTGCATCCATAGCCCATATGCTTTGAACATCTTTCTTCTCCCAAATTCTACTATGTTTCTCAGGATTGTTAAGATGATCTCCTTTAACAATGTAGTGTCCCATTTCTTGTATCAAATCATGCATTTCAAAAAAACCATTTGAAATGGTTATGAGAGCCTTTTGTATCAACACTTTTATGCCTATAACAGGGTGAAGACCACAAGCATCAAAGATTTCCATTGCATTATTTTTATACTTACCCCTAAAAAAACATGCTATATCAAGGAACAATGTCTTTTCTACCTCGTTGAGTCCATCATAGCTGATTTTTAGTGTTTCCATAATATCAGCATTCGGGATTTCTTTCAGTCTAGCCAATGTGCTCCTCCACTCGTTTATATCTTTATCAGATAGAAAAGAACCGAGGACTATAAGTGCTAGCGGGAGTCCACCAGCATAAGAAACCACACCCTTTGAAAGCATCTCATAATCTTCTATATTTCTATAGTCGCGAGGTGCGCGCTTGCAAAAGAGCTCAATAGCCTCTTTGTCATCTAGCAAGCTAGTATGGTGTATCATATTTACTTTATGAGAATTTAATAAATTCTCATCTCTAGTGGTGATTATTATACGGCTTCCTTCACCAAACCAATCATGCGATCCAACTAACGCCTCTAGTTGCTTTTGGTCACTGACATCATCGAGAACAATCAGGACCTTTCTATGGTATAACTTACTCTTTATCATGCGTTTTCCATCCTCAACTCTCTCGATTACCACTTTTCGTTGTCTCGAAACAATACAAAGAATCTTTTCTTGCAATTCTTTCAAACCATCCTTACGTGATTTTTCCCTGATATTTTCTAAAAAGCAACATCCATCGAATGTGCCAGAGATGTCATCATAAAGAGAAGATGCAAGAGTAGTCTTACCACTACCCCCGACTCCCCAAATTCCGATCATGAGCACACCACCTGACCCAAGTTCTAATTTCATTTTCAAATTGTGCACGCGAGTCACAATTCCAATGAGGTGTTCGTTTGTACTAGGAAGTAATGAATACAACCTATGTGAGATGTCTTTAACAATTTGTTCTATGAACTTAGACTCATGCCTGCACATTGGATACACAAGGATTACTAACATAAACTCACGCAAAGTGTAAAGGCAATATCAAAAGTAACACTCTTAATGGGACAGAATGATTAGTTTTGAACAACAAAAAGTATAGCAAGATGGGCTAATTGCTGTAACAATTTGTACATGTATGGCAAAGTCTCTAAATCATACAAAACTTGAATTTTTTTAATTTACGGTGGATTTAGAGTTGGTAGGGTGGTTTCTAGTTTGAAAATGGTTTTATATGGTTTATATGGAGTCCGCTACCTCAATGAGCAGACTCTAGTGTGACATGTTTTCTAGGGTCCGCACGTTACAATAAGTACAATTAAAAAAGTCAGAGTCCTCTGGTTGAGATAGCGAACTCTTCATAAACTACTATAAAATCATTTCAAACTACAAACTACTACACAAACTCTAAACGCTATATAAATTGTTAAAATTCTATAAAACTTGTTAGGTTGAGTTTCAATGAATTACAAATTCTTAAGCACAAAAGCTTAAAATCATGAAGAGGAAATTTACCCATTTGCAGTGTCCTTAGGTACCCATCCAGAAAGATTACCAGCATCAAACAATGCTTTTCTCCATGATCCAACTTTGGTTTTGTTCTCCAACTCATGTTTGTCAAATGCTTCTTTGTACTTCCCTTTTTGTTTTCGTATATCCGAGGGATCCACGTGATAGAATATCGGTATAACTATTTGTCCTCTCTCATCCATGCATTTCATGATATGCGCAAGCTCGTCCAAACACCAAGAAGAATCAGCATAGTTTTCCGAGAATACAATGACAGCGATCCGCGATTCTTGAATAGCCTTTAGGAGGGCCGGGCCCACTGACGCGCCCCTACGAAGTGTTATATCATCTTTGTAAGTGTGGATTCCATGATCTTCAAGACTTTTGTAGAGATGATCCACGATAGTCTTACGTGTGTCTTCTCCTCTAAAACTAAGAAAAACGTCATGATTCCATGACAATGATGAAGAAAAAGATGTGGATGAAGATGCCATTGAACTATTAGATGAATTGTTTCAAATTATTGCAAAAGCAAAGTTTGTAAATAAGAATAAGAAAGATGTATGTTTTGAGTACTGGAAAGAGATGAAATGAATATAGTGTTCCATCACTATCACATTTAAGTGGTTGAAAGACTTTCTCCATAAGAGATAAGAAAAAAAAATCTCTCCAGCTCATTTGATTTTTATTTAAGTTTTTTTTTGTATATAGAAATGAGTATAAGTTCACCAATGGAACACAATTAAAAACTGGATCTAGTTTTAATAAGCCCTAGTCAAGTAGAGTTGTTTTTATGATAATGATATCACTGTCACAATGAAAGATTTTTCTTTAAAAGGAAAGGAAATTTCTTGGATAGAAATATTTTAATTAAAAAATATAGAAAATATGCATCGACACTTCTTCTGACTTGCACATTGATCACCTCTTGATCTAGTGACAACTCAGGTTAATTCACATCAAATTAATACGGTTAAGTTTCATAAAATATGCAATAGGTGGATTTTAGAAATAAATTGTAGGGATGTGTGTTCTTCGCAAAAAAGATTTCTAAAATTATAAACTGAATTTAATTTGAATAAGATTCGCATTATTCAATTCGCAAAAAAAATGAAAATTTTCAAATTGGATTTTAGAAATAAGATTCACATTTTCAATTCGAATAAACTTATTCGAAAAAACAAGTTAAAACTAAAATAAAAAATATAAAAAAAACTAAGTAACTACTTTTATAAAAATTTTAAAATCTAACTTATATGTCATCACAAAATAAATATAAGAAACATAAAAACTTAATAATCAAAACAACATCAAAATTTTAAATTTTTAGGGTTTTAGACTTATAGAGCCTTTATGCAGTTAGTCGATTGACATATAAAAATATTAAAAATAGCCCTAACCCATATTTAGAAACAATAAAAAATATATAACTTATATGCTATTATATAATTTTACATAATATATATGTATGTGTGTATTTCTTATTCGGATCGAATTCGTATTAAGAAAATCATTTTTGAGTTCAATTCATATTCAACTTAATTATTTAAATTCAAATCAAATTTGATTAGAACAAACCAAAAGTTGAATTCGAATTCAAATCGAGTTTTGAATTGTTAGAACTAAATATTAATAATAAACACTGATAGAGTGAATTGCACAAATTGTCTCCGGTGTATATACAAAATATGGTTTACTACAAAATAATCTTTATAAAGCTACAAAAATAATCTTTCAAAAATCTGCTTGACATTTTAAGGTGGTAGGTGGTTTGAGTTCCCAAATGAAGGAAGTGAATATAAAGAGATGCGATTCTTCCTTTAACTTGCACTAAATTTTTTTGAGGAGATGTCACCAGCTAAAAAATGCTATGGGTCAACTGTTAAATCATTGACTTTTCTCTAAAAGAAAATGTCAAGGAAGTTACTTTGGATGTAAACAAATCTTTATAAATAATTGATAAAGATTCGTATATCTTGTTAGAACTACTAACCAGGCCATAAATTGCAATATTATGACCAAATCTAACTTCATTATGTGCAAGGCCAAGCAAAGCAAAATAAGGTAATCATTTCAGTTCTCGCTTCCTCAATAACACCATTACTCAACACAACGAAACCAACGGTCAAACCCCAATAAACACTACTATACCACTACCACATCTGCTTTAATATTTCGAGTTTTGAATATTCCCATTCAGGTGGTTTTTCCATTCTCACAAATATGGTAGTGTGTTCTTAGAATAACTATGTTTTCTCAAGGATTTAAAAACAATATTTTTTTTAGAAAAAGCAGATATTTAATATTACTTTATTAATATGGAAAACACTATTACTAAAAGTGTTTTTGGAAAAAAGACACCATAATAATAGTACCCTTCAAGTAAACCAAAATAATTAACATATAATACTCCCTTAAATTAATAATATAAATCATAAATAAACCACATAACAATAAATCAAAATAATTAACATAATACTCCCTTAAAATAATAATATTTCTTCTTGCACTTATGCCTTAGAACGAGCTACTCCATAAGCCAAAAGCATTCTCCTTTTGCCTTTTTTAACTTAAGTTCCTCACTGTTAAACACTTCGAGTTGTTAGATGTCAGTTTAACAGTCGATGACCCGGTGAATCTTGTTGTTGGCTCTGGTAATAAGGGAATTTTCGAAGCATTTACCAATTACCAGGGTTGTGACCCATGATTAACATCTTTGAGTTGATTTAGCAAGCTTGTAATATTGATTTACTGATCTCTTGAATTCTCGCTAACCCATACACCTCATCAAGTGTGTTTGAGGCTTAAACATCTTTAGGGGTCCTTAAAATCCCAAAGTTTAAGTCAAACAAAGCTAGTAGATATCATGAAGAAAATACTAGACTTGTCTCTTTGTCCCATCCTCCAAAGTCAAACAAAGCAACAAACATTAAAAGAAAGTCAACTGATAAATCTTTAAAAGAAAGTCAACCCCATGACGATGTTCTCCATTTTCTTTTTCGATTTTATAGTTTAATCAAACAATTTACAAAGAAAATCTTAATCAAACAATTTACAGATTAAATCTTTCTAAACCTTACTGTTAGATAAGCCAAATACAAGTAATGTCTCGAAAGTTAAAATATTTTTGGCATATATGATTAATCAAAATCCGTCATGGGTTTCTTGCAGTTTCATAATTCCAAATAGTTGTTAACCGGTGATTACTGGGTTCCTTTCCCGTCGTGGCGGCTGGTATTGAAGAAAACTAAATTAATTATGTTTTATCCTAAGTGTGACAAATTATTGTATAATTAGGGTTAATATAAGTTAGGGTAGTTATATATGCTAGCAGCTAGTTAATGATGTGACGGTGGTAGTTATTAGACCCGTCTCTTCACTCTCGGATCGGTAGCATCACACAGTTTCTTGTTCTCTATAAACACTCTTGTAACCCCGCCACTTAACACTAATCTTGAATACATGAGCATATTCTTGCAAATATTCATATCTAAATTCTCTCAAAGTGTATGTATGAATTTATTTGTGTTTAAGTGTGAGCGATTAATCCCTCTATACCCAACAATTAGTATCAAAGCGTTCCATCGGATTGATCATCGATCAAAGGTAGAACTCAAGGGAAGAACCTGTAATTGTCGTCAATTAGAACATAGGGAAAGAATTTGTTATAAAAGTTTGAACAGAAGATTCAACCAAGAACAATAACAAAAAAGTTTATAGCAATAAAAGAAGGAACGCCAATGACATTCCATTTACAAATTACAAGAACTGAAGTCAATCAAAAGAAGAGCAATGCGGCAATTGTTATATTATACCAAGTAATTCCAAAAAACATGATTTTGCAAATTGCTAATCTTACTTCAGCTAAAGTCATTTAGGATGCGTTAAATATGCTTGACATGTTAGAGTTAATAAAGTTAAGGAGGCATGTATTCAAATATTTGAGTTAAAATTTGAATATTTGAAGATGAATATTAATGAGTTGCTTAATGTCTATGCATGAAAAATTAGTAAGATTGCAATAATTGCATCACAAGCAAGCAGTCTGAGGCATATATTGGATAACAAAATTGTGGTTTGAAAACTTTTGGTTTCAATAACAAAAAAGTTCTACAAATTGTTGCTACAATTGAAAAGTTTGCCGATGTTAATGCAATGCCATTTGAAGAAGTCGTGGGAAGATTAAAGGCTTTCAAATAAAACAAAAAGAAGCAAACTAAAAAGAAAGCCAGATCTAATAAACTACTATTCTCTGAAACAGAAGGAAAAAAGAAGATTAGACACCATAAATGTGAACACTACGGTTGTTGAAGGTCAAATCAGGAGGACTTTGGGCGTAGCCGAGGTAAAGGTCGGGTTTCTGGAAAAAGTCGGAAGCGTTGGTCGAGTGCAACAAAACAAAAGTCACATCGGGTGTCACAAGTGTAACAAACTTGGACATTACAGGATGAATGTCTAAATGACTAAATTTGAAGAAAAAGGAGACCAACTTAACCCCCAATACAAGGCCAATCCAACATTATTATGAACACAATACAGACAAAGATAATAGAAGACATTCTTGAACTATATCTAGTTTAAGGGGGAGAATATGAAAAGTAAACTAAATTACCTATGATTTATCCTAAGTTAGAGTGACTAATAGTATAATTAGAGTTAATATAAGTTAGGGTAGTTATGTTAGTTAATGATGTGACAGTGGCAGTTATTAGACATGCCTCTTCACTTCTGGGTTTGCACCCTTACTTGGTTTCTTGTTTCCTATATATATCTTTGTAATCCCACCATTTGACACTAATGCAATCTTCATACATGAACATATTCTCTGCAAATATTCATATCTATAGTCCCTTAAAGTGTTATGTATAAATCAATCTGGGTGTGATTAATATTCCCCCATACCAAACAACTGATACCCTAAAACAAACAGATAGATACAAAACTTGAAATATCATAGTTGTTACACTTTATTATCAGATTAATCCTACTTGCATCATATAAAACTAATGAGAACTTACATTGTCGGGTGCTAAAATATCATAAAACTATGCGTTCATCGTCACGACGAATGAAGACGATGATCGAAACTCCAACTGGAAATTGGAGGTGTGAATGACGGTGATGTCGGAGTCAACGGCGGTGCTGCGGTGGCTGTACGACGGTGAGATGATGTATTTAGACCCTATGTCATCATATGAAATTTTAACATCAACTCTTTGAAACTTTGATGTTGAACCTCAAACAGACGTTGACACAGACCCTCTATGAAAAATCAATTTAACATATCATTATCTTACAAATATATATAAACTAATTGACAAGTGTTTTAAAATATCTTGTAAACCAACATTCCTAATAGTTATTTAAATAGTTTTAGCCCATTATCCTGTTAGTATTTATAAATCCAACTACTCGTATATTCAATAGCTACTTAAAATAATTAAGTGCATTATTTCATTATCATTAAACAATTAACTTAGCGAAATCTTGAATGGACGATTGTTGGCGGAAATTTTGTATGTATCTTTACCATTAACCGCCCCTGTGTCCAAGCTTACATGCCTTCATCTCTCGAATCCTATCCTGACAAACCCAAAATCATGTATGCCCTCACGACACTTGAATCGATAGTCAAGGCTTACTTTCATTATTGCATTCCGCTATTGAGGTACACATTAGGGTGTTACACTTAACTGTAGAGTTTATGATTACTATATAGTGATACGTGAGTCTTAGTCGGGATGGGAATGTTACACTTCGCGTTTGAAGGAAGGAAGGGTTTATGATTACAAAATGTTACATCTTTAAATTTAAGCACCTCTCTTTTTAAGTTTACTTACATTTTTTTTGACATGATACTTTTTTTTAGTTTGCCTAGATTTTTTATTTCCGCAAAGAAAATTACTAATAGACATTAGATTCAAAAGGTCGCTCATTGTCAGTGGCTAAAGCGCATGCTTTCTCTTCCATCCATACGGGGGAGGATGGCTGTTTTAGTCTAAAATTTTTTATAACCTATGTTTTTAGTTTTTAGAGTAAATTACTGTTTTAGCCCCTATGGTTTGACGAAAATTATTGTTTCAGTCCAATTGTTCATATATTACACTGATAGTCCAATAGTTTTAGATTATTTTTCAATTTCAGACCACACCACTAACGCCATTAAAATTTTATGTTTAATTAATATGAAATGATAAGTTTACCCCTATGACTAAAATCAAAATAACAAAATAAAACAAAAAGTAAATACAAAACCCCACCCCACTCTACTCACCCCAATTTGCCCTCTCTCTCATCAAAAACCCTCACAATAAGATTATTCACAACGCAGCGCCCTTAGCCCCTTCTCTACCGCCCTTCGGAAGGGTTGCGTTGTGCAGGCCCATCCGTCCTTCACCCCTCCATGGATGTTTTTTGTGGGGACCACACACACAAATGTGTGTTGTTTTGTTTTCTTAATGGTTGTTTGTGAGAAGGATGATGTTGGGGGTAAAAGTTGATTGTGGGAAGGATGGATGAAAGTTAGTGGAAAGCTGATGTGGCATGCTGACTGGGACTATTTGTGGGAAGGGCGGATTTTAGCGTTGTGGACAGTCTAACCCCAACCCTAATCTGCCACCACCTCCACCACCCTCTCCGGCTGCCACCTCCACCACCACCATGGCACCACCATAGTCACGTCCTGCCTTGCGCCCTGCTCAATGTCATCATCAACATCACCACATTCCCCCACTTAACAACTTAGGGGCTGTTTGACAGCCTCTTAATCAGCCTCTTAATGGTTCAGATGTCTGAATGGTTCAACACTTAATGGTTCAGACTGTTTGTTTCGCGAGCACATGTCTGAATGGTTAAGAGATTTACCTCTGAATGGTTAAGCATTATATTGATGCTGAATGGTTAAGAGGTCTAATGCTGAATGGTTAAAACATATTATCTGAATTGGTCAGCCATTTGTTTTTGAATAATTAAATTATATACTAGCTCTTAATGGTTCAGACCTCTTAATGATTCAGCACTTAATGATTCAGACCTCTTATTGGTTCAGCACTTAATCATTCAGAAGTTGCCAAACAGCCCCTTAACCATTTAACCATCAGATCTCTCTCTCTCTCTCTCTCTCTCTCTCTCTCTTTCCCACACACACAACCCTCAAACCACCATCATTGTAGTCCTCCCCTCTGGTTTGGGGGTTTTCAACAAAAGACATCCAAGAAGCCTCAAAGCCACCAAGCCATAACCATCATCATTGTTCATCTTCACCACCGCTACCCTTTTCCGTCACCGCCGGTCAAACAAAACAAAATTAAACCACCATTGTCGCTAGAAAGGATGACTGGAGGTGGTGGTCGATGGGTTTTGGCGGTGGCGGCCGGTGACTTTTAAGGTGAAGATGGTGGTGGTGGGTGGTTACAGTGGTGAGCCACGGTGGCGGTTGTTGGCGTAGCAGATGGCGGTGGTGCTGGAAGAGAGAGATAGATAGATAGAGAGAGAGAGAGAGAGAGAGAGAGAGAATAGAGAGAGAGTATAGAGAGATTGAGTTAGAAATATGGAAAAGGGTTTGTACTCAAATAGATACAATAACAATAGTATTAGCTAGTTACATTTTCAATCCAGGGGCATTATGGTACTTTTACACTAACTTAATGTAACAACACTAACGGTGTTAGTGGTGTGGACTGTAATTGAAAAAACCCTAAAACTAGTGGAATGTTAGTGTAATAAATGAACTATTGGACTGAAACTATAAATTTCGTCAAACCACAAGGACTAAAATAGTAATTTACTCTAGTTTTTATTTGTTATAATTTCTTTTTTATCTTTTTAGATTTTTTGTTTTGTTTCCGTCACGCATCGCAAATGGTAAAGGAGGGGCTATTTTAGTCTAGCTTTTTCTATAACGTCTTTTTTTCTCTTTCTTTGTTGTTTATTTTGAGATTTTTTTGTTTCGTTTCCTGGTAAATCTAGTAATAACAAATCCGAGAGATGTAGTTAAAATGATAAAATTTATATATGTAGTTGTTAAGTTGATTAAAAGACTAAAAAACCAAGTTACTTTTAATAAAATAAATTAATGGATTTATGAAAATGATGTTTTTAATACATTAAAATTATTAGAAGCCTCAACTTCTAGGTATGCATCAATATATAACATGTATATATTAAGTCATATCGTAACCAAAATAACTATAAAAGTGCTAAAGAAATGTGGGTGTCATACTTATCGTTAAACATGTAAATTGTTAAAGAAAATTATCACGATTTGTTTTTATTCAAGGTTTAATTAATTCTCGACTAGTTTCATGTTTCATATGCAATTTAAGGATGAAACAGGTCTGTGGTAGTTTACTAGTTCTGTATGATTTTGTTTTGTTGTTTAATGGTTGTGATCAAGTTTTTGCGCCAGTACTTAGGGGTTGTTTGGTAATCTTGTACTGGACCATTAGAATGTCCGACTTAATAAGAGGTAGTTTTTTCATCATTTAACATGTTTATAAAATTACTCATGAAGAGTCTATATGAACCATTAAGATGATTTTTTAGTAAACTAAATACAAATTACATCTGATTGATTCAGATGTAACATCTTAACAAAATTAATAAAAACTACCAAACAGTCCTTTATACTTGTGGGCTTGATAGTGGTGTCGAGTCAATGAAAGATAACATATTTTCTTTGATTGAATGTATTTAAATAAGTATGTACTTTATATATTACATATCGAAATTAAGAACACAATGGATAAATAATAAATTAGAAAAATAGGAGTCTTGGCGGGTGTAGATTGGAACATGTCGTGGGAACAATAACGTAAGAGAGTGGTGTTGGTGTCCTTTGGATGTTATTTAACAATTGCCAATTGGCAAAATTGTGTTCTCTTGTGAAACATGGTTTCTTATTTTACCATATAACTCCCTTGTGGTTTTTTGTTTTTCATAGTCGGCCATTAATAGGCATTGCGTTACACAAATGCTATTAAAGAAACTTAGGGTTCACAAAATTAGTTAATTTTATATACAAAAGTGTAAACAAGGTCTTGCATATGCGTAACCTAGAGGGCGGGGTGTTGAGACACTTGTTTAAACTATGTATTTCATCCTGTATTTTTGTACAAGAGAGTATTTATATATCTATTTCATACATATATGTAGATCATGACCAGTTTTGTTATAAAACTTGTGATTAAAGAAGAAAAAGAAACATGTTTCCGTATTAAGAAAAATATTAAGAATATAAATGAATTGTTATATTTTTTGGTTTATAAAATTCAAATCACATAGAATTACACTAATATTTGCTGGTTTTATTTTAACATTACTGTGTTCAAAAAGCACAAATAAAAAATCATGAATGCAGCTATACAAATTAATAAAAATATGATTCAACAAAAGGCGATAGTAATTTAGAACAATTCCATACCCATTAACAGAATAGTTTTTATTTAAAGAAAAAATATTTTGAGATCACAAATATAAAGAACAATTTTGTATTTAAATTTTATTCTTTTGAGTTGGATGTATAACATATAAGGATGATTCTTGCTTTAAGTTATGAGTGTCACTAGCAATACTTTTAGTGTCAGATTTTCCTTTCAATTGTTGTATAATTAAGTACATTAAGAATTTTCTGTACTCTTAAGCTAAACCCAATGTCCAACCGTTTGTTTTTATTCAAATCACGCACACAACACCTTGAAACGCATGGATCTCCAATATCATAAACCCCACATTAAAGACTTAACACTTGCATACAACTTAAAGATTAAAGATTAAGCAAACATCACCCTTTAAACAACCTCTAAACCTTCTAAAAACATCACAAGCTTAAATCTCCAAAATCATAAACCCCACATTCTATGCTATAACTACCAACAAACAATAAACAAAGGGGGCAAAACAGCAACACACAAAACATGTGGGGAGCAAAAACACACCCAAAACTAGAAACATTTTCAGAAACCCCTTTTCGTATCTGCTCCGTGGACTTTTTACAGATCCTCTGAATACAGACACCAAAACAACACACAATCCCCAAAAAGCATCTCGCCGGAGATTCTCACCGCCGGCGACTCCAACACCCACCTGAAATGCCCCCAAACTCCGATCACCCACACCACCATCACTAACACCTTCAATCATGGACCACAACAAGGCCTTATCGTTGTCGGTGCCCTCCACACGCCCCTCCATCACCCTTCCGCCGCCTTCCGCCGTCGAATCCCTCTTCTCCGGCGCCGGCTCCGGCGGTACGGACGCAAGTCCCGGCCCGATGACGTTAGTATCGAACTTCTTCTCCGAGAACGATCCTGATTCCGACTGCCGGTCGTTCTCTCAGCTTTTGTCTGGAGGTATGTCGTCTCCGGCGGAGATTCGCGGCGGAGGCGGCGGTGGTGGCGGTGGCGGTGGTGGTGGGAGCGTTGACTTTCAGTTTGTGAGGCCGGCGAGTTTGGTGGTGAGTCAACCGTCGGTGTTTACGATTCCGCCGGGGATGAGTCCGGCGAGTTTGCTTGATTCGCCGGGGTTTTTTGCTCAATCTCAGGTTATGTAGTCTTCTGCAATTGATGAACTGATGATTATTATGATTATTATTATTATTATTATTGTTATGTGATTGTGGTTATTGATGTTCATTTATGATGATGAATTGATGATGATGATGAGTGTTGAATATGAATAGAGTAGGTAAGTTGTTTCTTAATTTGGCATTAATGAGCTGCTCATGTGAAATTGTGGATGGTTTATGTGTTGGGCTATATATGGTAAATGAGCTCATGATGTGTGTGATGTTTTTGAATTTTGTATAACAAAGGTCAATTGTTGAGAGATGTTTGTTACATACTTATATAGTATGTTGTAAGTGGTGAAAACGTAGACATTTGTAACTGTTGTGTGATACATGAGACGGTTATGTAAACTGCTGATGTTTGTTGACTTGTTTGGTGTTTTGCACCTGCATTCGTGTTATAATCATACCACATGGAATGTTGGTAATATTAATATGGAAATGAGCATTCTGAGTCTGCCTTGTGGTAATTGAATTCGTGGTAAGATTTGTTTATGATGGTGGAAGCGTATATATATACATATGTACAAGGCATGTTCAATACAAAACTAGTTCTAAGTAGAGAAACATATGAAGAGAAACATAAGAACCGCATAATCACTTGCACGTAGTGCTGGCTTGATGTAGTGTGAGAGACAGTGAGGCAGTTATGCGGTTACATAACAGCCATATGCATCACAGTTAAACAATAGGTACAAGTGTGATTTATGTTATTCTCGTAGTTCTCTACTTAAAATTTGTTATGTATTAAACGGTCCTTTATATATATGTACTTTCTTTATAAGAAAATAAATCTTGGACATTAGTTTTATCCCTTTTGATTTTCTAGGATTGGCAATCTAAATTTTTCTATATTTCTATTTATAGGTGAAGTTAGGTATGGTCCAAATGCATGTATAATGAAAAGTAAATCTTGATAGTTACTGGTGTCCCTTTCATTTGTTACAACTTTTTCAAAAAATATGTATTTATGCAGTTAACTATGCACATCTTTTTCAGTCATATAAACAAGAGATCTTCCAAAATGACCAGTTGTGAAAACTGATTTTCCAAATGTGTACTACCAGTAGATCAAAATGTAATGGTGTGCTGTTGTTTGATATATACATATATCTTGCATGTTCATATGAATAATATATGAATCTGAAACAGCGGTCTCAAAGGTTACATTTTTATGATTTATGAAGTATCGTGTGTTATAGCAACTCACTTCTAGTTTTGTAAACAGGGCTCCGTTGGAATATCTCACCAACAAGCATTAGCTCAGGTCACAAGACAATCTGCACAAGTGCATACTCAATTACCACAGATTAATTCTTTCAATTCTAAAGCGACCACATACCAACGACCTCCACCTGCTATCACAGACCATAATACTACACATGAAATGTCTAATTTACCCCCTATAGCAGTTGATAAGCCTGCGGATGATGGCTACAACTGGAGGAAATACGGGCAAAAACAGGTAAAGGGCAGTGAATACCCTCGAAGTTATTATAAATGCACTCATCCTAACTGTCCGGTGAAAAAGCAAGTTGAACGGTCTGTAGAAGGTTTAGTGACTGAGATTATTTACAAAGGCCAACATAACCACCAGCCGCCTCAATCCAAGCGTGGAAAAGATACTGGTAATTTAAGCCAATATGAACAAGGGTCTGAGGGGCAAACAAGTAATTTTAGCCATTCAAGAGACGGGAGGTCAATGCATTCGTTGACTTTGAATGATCAAGAATCTAGTCAAGCTGCATATGAACATTCGGGAACGAGTGACAGTGATGAAGTTGGTGATGATGTAAGTAGAGTAGATGAAAGACATGAAGACGAACCTCAAGCGAAAAGGAGGTATTATAGAATTCCGCTACAAGTAACAGTGACAATTTTTGTTGTGCTGTTGTAGGTGTAGTGACAATTTTTGTTGAACAGGTAACTGTTGTTATACTAAGTTGTATGTTTGGCATATGATGTGTAGGAATACAGAGGTGAGGGGTTCAGACCAAGTTTCATCTCACCGCGCAGAACCTCGGATTATAGTTCAAACAACAAGTGAAGTTGATCTTCTTGATGACGGTTATAGATGGCGCAAGTATGGACAAAAAGTTGTCAAAGGAAATCCTCATCCAAGGTTAGTTTTTTTATCTTAACTGATTGCTTTTTATAACTAAAAAAATATATATACATGTGGCCCGGTAAGGTTGCTGTCATTTGACCTGAAGGTCACGGATTCAGGTCGTGAAAACAACCTCATGTTAAAGTTGAGGGTAATGATGCATATATCAAGCCCAAGTAGCCCGACACCCGAGAGTCTTGTGCACTGGGTTTGCCCTTTTGATTGTTTTTTGTAATAAGTGATCAAGAAAATATATTATAAAACATCTTTTTTATGTTATATGCAGGAGTTACTACAAGTGCACCCACCAAGGGTGCAATGTCCGTAAGCACGTCGAGAGAGCTGCAAGTGACCCAAAAGCCGTGATAACTACATACGAGGGTAAACACACACATGACGTGCCAGCGGCTAAAAACAGCAGCCATAACATAGCCGCCTCTACCGCTACTCAACTTCAGCCACCCAACCATGCACCTACAGGAGCACATTCCCTAAACCGAAGACCTGAATATCCAAACCGTCAACAACCACCACCATCTTCAACCACCACACTTCTACAATTCAAAGAAGAACAAATAACATAGTGAACTCAGGTTCGTTACAAATGTGAAGTCGATCTTTTGATCAAAGCTTGTTGTTATAGTTTTTGTTCGGTTAAATCATATCACACGACAGTGAAAATTGTAGAAGTTAGTTTAAAGTTTATATCATATACAGTACCAGAAATAACTACCATATGTTGTTGTAAATCATACAAAAACTGGTGTGTCCCATAACCAGTTGGCTAGTGTTCTTTTCAAAGTTCTGTTCTATCCACTATAACTTTATAAGATTTTTGTACCAATGTTGTGTTGTACCATGAATTTGAAAAGTTGTTACAAGGAAGGTTCTTTTGGCAGAATCTAGTTGTTGAGTTGGTGGAATTTCTGTGTATGATTTGTTATTATTATTATTATTTTTCATTGAGAATTTTTCGGTTTACACGTGAGATGTTATATTTATAGACTAGGTTATAGTATTGTGTATTACACGAAACTGTATAATAGATGTTAATAATTTTATAATGTGTATACAATAAAAACATTTAAACTACAGACAAAATAAAAAAAAGAATTGTAAGTTCTCGGTTAAATTAAATCCATGTCTAACTAACTCATGTTTTGTGTAGGAAACACAAATAGGCAAAAGTTTTGTTATACACACAACTATATTATACTTTTAACATATGATACATAGCTGTAAAAACCATCACTAATTTATGTTCTAACAAACCATGACCATTAAATCAATACATCATAAGTTTAAAAACATTCGTTGTATTTCTAAAAACAACTTTATTTGAAATAAAATTTACATTAGATCATTTAGATAAAAAAAAGTTATAAACAAAACTGTGTATTTTATTTTTTGTTTAAGTTAACAAATAAATGTGAACTAAGACAAAATTAATTATAATGTTAAATGAAGTATTTATAAAAAAAAAGAATAAAAATATAAAAGGTTTGTTGTCACATTTTGGTTATTGAATCATTTAAATATGAACCTTGAGTTTTTTAAAATTAAGATTTTGTTTCAAATTGTTGAGATATATTTGCTAACATGTGAGATTTATTTTTAAACTCTTGCCCGTGTAGCTAAATATATGGTTCAAAAGATTTTTTGATAAATTTTAGAGTTAAAGATCAGATTAGTAATCTTATGTGGTCAAATGATTAATTTGGTAATTACCATTTAGTTTATTTGGTCATAGAAGGTTTGGGCAGGAAAACTTTAATGTGGTTAAATATGGTACTGACACGTGGCACAAATTGTAATCATTTCTTAGAATAAAGATATCTAATCTAAATTAAATATTCTGTCTAAACATATTTTTTAACCTTTTTTCTTCTTATAAAAATTACATAATTCTATTATTTATTTGGAAATAATCACATATGTAGTATATAAATTTATATAAAATATATAATTTTTAAAAAAATCAAATTTATGTAATATCTAATTTATGTTAAAATAATTCTTTATGTAATATCTAATTTATGTTATAATAATTTTATAGCGTCATCAGGTTAAAAACAAAATGTGAATATCATATCATGGATGAATTTACCCATGTTGTATTTAATTAATTTCAATTTTACTCATTATATATTAACTAGATATCATCTGCCCTTCGCTGCGGACCATCACTCGCTATCAACGCGAAAGGACGTTCGCTGCTATTCGTTATGTATCGTTACCATATTAATGTTGTTTGATATACAAACAAAATCATTAATTTACAAACATCACTTGTTTTATAAAACATTACTCCGTAATAACTTTTTTCAATTTTTCTATGTACATAAAAGTGACAATCATATAAGTGAAGAAAGAGATATGTGGGAAGAAAAGATCATTCCATGTGTTTAATTTGTAAAACATAAAAGTTTTATGGTAAAATTTGAAGAATATTATACTTAACTGTAGTTAAAGTTGCTCTGTTATATAAAGTATAATGTTCATGCTTAGGTAGTTTGGTATTGAAAGGTAGTGTTTTAAATTGTAGGATTATTTCAATGAATTTTCAGCAATCATTTTTAACAATTAGGGAGAAAACAAATAAAATTCTTCATCTTAAATCAGTTTGGGGATTTTTACCCTCCAAAAGGGTTAATCAATCCAATGAAATGATGAAGGGTAAATAATAAAAGAAGTGTAAAAACTCAAGTAGTTACATAAGTATCATCCATCAAGTGTGGCCAAAAAAACATGATGGTGAAGGTAAGTAATATGGACATGGTTATAATTAAATGAGTCATGTGGTCGTCTAAAGTCACATTATTATGAACCACACCAACCTTCTCTCACTTATATTTTTCCATCATTAATTGCACTGGACCCCATCCTTTTCGAATATTGCCCTCACCTCATTTGTATGGGTGATGGGTCTAATAGACAAATTTGCTATAATTATCTTTATTTAAGTTATTAATATTTATTTATTTATTTGAATTAATGTAAGACTTGTTTAGTCTACAACTTGTATTTGAACAAATCATGACCGCTAAAAAAAAAAATTTGAATTTGATATGGTATGGTATTTTTTTGTCATTTTCTTCACAAGCGCATTTGATTGTTACATATGTGTGTGAGTGTGTATGGTTTTGATTTAAATAAATCAATCTTGTATAATTTTATAACAAATATAAGATATCTATAGTAATTACTTTAATAAATAATTTAAATTTAAATAATACTAATTACGTGGTTGGTATTGTATGGGTGTAAACGAGTAAATTTAAACCACTCACAAGCTAAAAAAATTGTAACTTGTTAAATACTAGAATCAAACTAGCCTTAAACAAACTATAGCCTAATTGAACTCAATTTAGTAAATAAGTTCAAGCTTGAACTTCACATGTCATGTTTCATCAAGCTCGTAAGCTTAATCATGTCAATAACTTAATAATATTATGTATATTATATACTGCATAATTATTTAATAAATGCTATTATTATATTTATAATTATGATAACATACTAATAATGTATATACAAACATACATGTTATATTACGGTTATAAGTATATATGATTATAACCATATATAACTATTAATTAATAAAAAAACTAACCATGCATATATGCAATAAAATAATTAAATAGCAGATAATTGATAAATGAGTTTGTATAATCACTCTAGATACAAGGTTAAACTCAAGCTTCATATATAAACCCATAATAAATTAAATTAAAATTTAGTAAAGCTCTCACCTACACAACTCAAACAATGTAGCGTTCGTACAAAACACTAACTATATGACTCACTACAAAATGCTAAGTAAATGATTTATTACGAAATGTGTTATTGCAAAATGCTAACTAAATGATTTGTTACATAATGCCTTTGGGAAGTCATGGAATGGATTATGTCACTACGGTATTTTGTAGGGTTTTGAAATTTTGGTGGTGACACTAGTTCATATTAAATACAAGTGGGCCTTTGTCTTCAATCACATGCATACAAGAAACACCAAATAGCATACCAACAACACTAAAGATAAAAACAACTACTCCATAAATGCATCAAAACAATGCTTCCAATCTAAGGCATATTCAAAATCCATAAATGCATTTTTGTAGTGTTTTACTATGAATCACCTTTATAAGTACATGACCCACTTCGCGTTTATTATAAAATATAAAAATATAGTCTTATCATTTATTTTAGCTTGTGTCATAGTAATATATATTTTTATTATATAATCATGAGACCTATTGGATTAAATCATGTGTGAAAATAAATAATAATTTTAGTAAACATTTATTCTTTTTATATAGAAAAGTAAACTTCATCAATGATCATTAAGAAAACTTGATTATTTTTAATTTGTAACGGGAAAATGAACTTTTCATATCACACTATATCAATTTTTAACATACATCTACTCTAGGAATCATTTTATTTTATTCATGAACAAACACTAAAAACTAGTAATAATTTTTATACTTAAGAAGCAAATCTGTAATGTGAAAATACCACATGGACTATACTTGTAGTTCTTAAATATAAATATTTATAGCATATATTTAGTACTTTAAACTAGGGTTAGGAAATTTAAACGTCTCAAAATTTTAAATTTAATAACTCGAATTTCTGTACGGGTTGTATAGCATCATACACGTCATATAGGTGGGTCGTATAGACTCATACGTGGTGTATAATCACTCAGACAGCCCCCTAAATTTTTCTTCATAGTTAGTGTCGAAATTTGCTATACGCGCCGTATAGCTTTATATGCGTCATATAGCCCTTTGACAGTCCCCCTTAATTTTTCATGTTTCTAGTGTCTTCGACCCTATACGTCGCGTATGGTGTCATACAAATGCATATAGGATGCGTCAATTTATAAAATAAAGCGTCTGAATATAATAATCGTTAAATTATCTAAAGGTAAAAAATTATATGCATAGTAATTAAGAATGTCAATGCTCTCACATAAGTTATTGTTCACAACGTAAAATCAATGGGGACAAAAGCTTTAAGCACAAATGTACATGTAATACAAGTGATTCGAGCAACTGTGAAATCAGTATTAAATTAAACTTACAATATGACCCATCAAGTTTAATTACACTTAACATTTACACCTATACTTTTGCATTTGTATTGTTTTTTTTTTGTTTCGCTCAACATTTTTTAACACATAGCTCCCTTATATTTTCTTTAGGTTTTTTCTATCTTTCGGTAACTTTTCAAACATGATTCTTATAAATCACTACGACATGCTTATTATTTATATAGTATCCATTGTACTTTTATATAGTATTTTCATTTAAAACGGAGTTGTGCGTAACAATGCACATGTCATAGAAACACAAATGCTTAAGTTGACATAAGCTTAAAGCTCCTTCATGGTTTTGATTTATAACTTTTTTTTCATATTTTGCTTTTACAACTTCCAAAATCAAATGTCTTTTAAAATCTGAGTTTACGCTTACAACATACTTATTTTTATCAACATTTCAACATGATTTTTTATATTCAAAAACCAAATTATGGATATAAATTCTATACGAAACATTGTAGTGAATACTAATATACATGCTCTCAAACGCAAGACTTACAAATTCCAACACCTCCGTTTAAACGCGCGAGTTCATCCACTATCTCAAAACAAAAATGAAGAAAATAAAAATAAAATAAAAACAAGAATTAAAGTGATAGGAGCCAGAAAGAATATATTAAACTTTTGACCTCGGGATGGTTTGTCGTTAGCCCAATTTCTTCTGACACAAGTTCACGGGCTTTTTGGAAAGAAAAGCAAAATGTCATGTAAACAGATTCCCCATTTGTTATGTAACAAAGCTCCATACACAACACTACAAAAACATTCTTCTTCCCTAACAAAGTAACCAACTCTTTAATAGTAAGAAAACAAAATCATATTCATAATCACTACAAAGAGTCAAAGATATTATCCACACTTTCTTCTATGCATTTTGATTTATAGTAATTCGGTTTCCAAGAGATACTTTAGAATCTCATAGAGGTCAAGTGGCAAATAAACGTGTAATCTCGCCACCATTAAGGCGGATTAGGTTGAGATGATAGGTGTCACGTGACAACAGTATAAAACATTATGTGTTATATTTGTACTAGTGACATATTATAATACATAAATTATGATAGCTTGTTGTAGCGACTCATAGAACTAAAATCCACTTACAATAAAAATTTCAAAGTGATCATAACTATAAAAAAATAATGCATCATTTTGAAAAAATAACTAAAGTACTTGATCGAATTTAATACTCAGTTGACCCGTTACCCTTTATACTGGGTTCAGCAGGTAATGACGACATATAGTTTTGTGTGATTATAATATAATGTAAGATGTAGCGATCAAAGCGCATTTGCTTTAGCGCTAATAATGTATGTTAGGAAAAATGTCTCTCCCTTGGTGATTGAGGTGTGCGAGTTAGTCATTTGTCCCATATATTTTATTAAGAGGTTATTGATTCATACATCATGTAAAAATCTAAAAAAGAGTAAACTAAAGTTTACAAAAAGATAAACGGTCATTTACTCTGTAAACTACAGTTTATATTGTTGTAAACGATAATTTACAGATTTATAAACTGCAGTTTAAAAGCATGTGTTAGTATGTAATATATAAACCTTTATTAACTACAAAGGTAAGTGACAACTGCATATTAGCTGAGGACATTGTGGTAATTTACTTTTCAAATTCTAAGAGGGAAAATAATTCATAAATGTTAGAAAAGAGACAATACATAAAAAGATGAGAGAGATAAGAAAATGAAAGGAGTTAAATAGGTGATAAAGAAGGGCTTTAAATATAGTCAGTTTAGAGTGACTCCAAAAGCAGAAATGTACAACTTGCATTGCTAATGACCTGTTGGAACACATGATTTGCCCATGAAAAAGGGATATCACTCCAACAAAACTGAAAATGATACATCATATGAGGGGCAATTCTGTCATTTCACCCATTGGAAAAAAGGAAAAACAGAGCCCCTTATTACTGTCCCTTTGCACCCTCTTCTCTCTCCACTTCAAGAATCAAGAAAACACCATATATCTCTCACTATGATTGAGTAAAAAGACAGATTTGTAGCAAATATCATCTTTCAAGAACACCAACATCCCACCAACAAAGATTTGCAGCAAAATCTTTAACCAATTTTCAGCCATTTGTTGGTGAATTTCACATGGGTTTTTCATTTTCTTTCACAAGATTTTGTTGGTGGTGATGATCTTGAAGAATGAAGATCCCTTTGTTTGGTCTCTGATGAATCTTTGACGAAATGAGGGGATGTGAAACTAAAAGATTTTAACCCGAGAGAGAAAACATCAAAAGAAACCACAAAAGTGAGGTCTTTTAGCAATTTCCTCACACAACAAGAAAGATTTTCTTGAAATTTATTATAATTTCAACATTGCAAAGATGAGGAAACATGGATGGCAACTTCCATACCATCCTCTCCAGGTATCTTGAAAATTTCATATGTTATTGTTATTATTATTTATTTTTTCTAGGGTTTTGGAATTTGACTATATGATGCTTTGTTTTTCACCAATTTCTGCAGGTGGTAGCTGTATCTGTGTTTTTGGCATTGGGTTTTGGTTTCTATGTGTTCTTTGCTCCTTTTGTGGGTAAAAAGATGTACCAGTATATTGTAATGGGGATCTACACTCCTCTTGTAAGTTCCCAATAATCAATATATATTAAGTTTTCAATTTTTGTTGCCAATTATCATAGATCTGTCTCTGTTTTGTGTGTATAATCTGTATGCTCTGATTTTGATTGTAAAGTTGATCTAATTGTATGTTATTGACTTATTGTTAATGGGTTCTTTCTGTTTTTGTGTTATTTGTGGATAATTCTGCTAGATTATATCTTCATTCGGGTTGTATATATGGTGTGCTGGTGCGGATCCAGCAGATCCGGGTGTTTTCAAGTCGAAAAAGTATACGAAAACACCGGTTAAGAAAATGAGTGGTAGAGTTAAGGAATCTAAGCTTGGTGGGGAGTCGACTTCATCGATACAAGATGCAAATGCTGCAAGTGTTGGAGGTAAATCTTCGATCAAGAACACGAAGAATCAAGATTCAAGAACTGAAGATAATGTGTCTGAAGCTGTAAAAAAAGAATCGAAACCGTCTTGCTTTTGGGCTTTGATACCTTGTGCTTTGATGTGCCATTGCTCAAGTTCAAATGATGAATCTTCTGAACTTCAAACCAGTGAAGATGGCATGTTTTATTGTAGTTTGTGTGAAGTTGAGGTAATTTTCTTGCTGTAAAAAGATTTAAAGAATTAATCCCACAAGTAAAGTTTCAAAATTCGTATCAGTTCTTGATTGATGTTACACTTGTAATAATAAGTCAATAAGATAAAATTGAGAATTTACTAAACTGGCTTATAAAACTATGTACATGATTGGTTTTCTGCAGGTTTTCAAGTACAGTAAGCATTGTAGAGTCTGCGACAAATGTGTCGATCGGTTTGATCATCATTGCAGGGTATGTAAGAATAAAGAATTATCATTATGTGAACACTCTCTATACATTATACAAGACATTTGACGCGTTATTGTTTTGCAGTGGTTGAATAACTGTGTAGGCAAGAAGAACTACAGAAAGTTCTTCACTCTTATGATCTCTGCTCTTCTTCTTGTAAGACCAAATCTCTCTATTATAGTCATGTTGAATTTATAGTCAGTTTTTTCAAATAGTCAAACATTGACACGAGTTATTTCTGTGATTGAAAAATGTAGCTTGTACTTCAGTGGTCAACTGGGATTGTTGTGTTGATATGCTGTTTTCTTGATCACAAGAGATTCAGTCTAGACATTACTACCAATCTGGGAAGCAGTTTCTCTTTAGTGCCTTATGTTATAGTCGTGGTGCGTGCTTCATTCTTTTAAGTCAATCATGTAACTTTTTGTAATCGACTCGATGCACATTTTTTTCATTTAACATCTATATTATTCTTGTTAGCATGTTTGCTATTATAACATAAAATAGTTATTAGTATTTTCTTGATAAAATAACAAATTCACATTAAATTCCAATTCAAGCTGACTCCATTTAAAAGTCAAATCTCAATGTATTATGTATCCCTTCTTTTTGGACAACAATGGTAAACTATTGAACTTCATTTATGCAACATATAGTTTTAAAAAACCATTGACCGTCAAATGTCTAAAATATCCTTCACCAACGATAAAAATAGGAAAAATTTTTTCTAAAAAGGTTCTTAAAATATAAAACTTGTTGAGATCTTAATGGGACTGATGGAGCAAGTGTTGACAGATTCATCTAACAAGATTTATCTTTAAATTGTGACAGGGAGTGTGCACGATTTTAGCCATGATTGCAACGCTGCCACTGGTTCAGCTTTTCTTCTTTCACATTCTTCTAATAAAGAAGGTGAGTTTTACATTCGTCATCAACATTCTTGAAATGTATTACCATTATTAATATCTTTAATTAAACCACAACACGGTCATATGGCAGGGAATCAGTACATACGATTACATCATAGCTTTAAGAGAACAGGAACAACAAGGCATCGGTGGTCAACAAAGTCCTCAAATGTCACCAGCAAGCTCTATCACCGGTCTAAGCAGCGCAAGCTCTTTTAATAACTTCCGTCAAGGAGCTTGGTGTACGCCCCCACGTTTGTTTGTTGAAGATCAGGTATTTCCCATTTTTTCAATAAAATTACTAGAAGTAATAACAATTCTAGAGAAACAAACTTTACACTTTTTCATTGTTAGGTAACCAACTTTGAATTAGGGCCTATGTAAAGAAATATATTTGCATGTTTGACAAAATATATCATATCAGATGCCATCTGGCATATATGTATATATTGCTTGTAGCTTAAAGTTAGTTGCTAGATCTCTGAAAAAGCGTAAAGCTTGATTATATTTCATGCAGTTTTTTACCCGTTGGAGATCATAACCCAAATCGACTCGTTTCTAAGTAAAAAAGCAGTTTGTTAATAACATATATCTTTTTGCAGTATGATGTGGTTCCACCGGAGACTGCTTCTGTTAGTTCACTAGGTAAGAAGACAGTAGACGAGCCCATGAAGAAAAAGAACCCAGCAGCTGTTAAGATCAGCCCGTGGACATTGGCCCGTTTGAATGCGGAGGAGGTATCAAAAGCTGCAGCAGAAGCCCGGAAGAAGTCCAAAATCATACAGCCCATTTCAAGAAAAGAAGCCCAACAAGCTGGCCCATATACGATCGAACGGGATAACAGTGTTGGAAGCAGTGAACGTCGGTTATTCTCACGGCTTGACAATAACCGAAGACGTGGAAGCAAGCGGATCCGTCTTCCGGAACCTTTACAGCCCGTGGAACAGACGTCACTACACCACAATATGGGAAATGATAGACTTATGACGGGTCAGGATTTCTCGAGTCTGGTCCCTCTGCAGCTCGAAGCCCGAAGCGCTTTCCGGCCCATGGGTTCAACGGGTATAGTAGAATCCTCACCAGACAGTAGCTTGGACTCGCCTGATATTCATCCGGTCAGGATCTCTTCAGGAACCGATGAAGCTAGGAAACCGATCTCTGGGGTCCATGAGAGGCCCGGGGCCATGCCATTGTCAAGATCCACTAGTGACGGATATGATGCGTCGGGCGGGGAGGATAGTGACCGGGTCCCGTCTCGGTTGGTTCAAAGGTCGGGAAGCTGGAGCGCGCGGTTGTTTAGCGGTGAACAAGATGAAAGAATTGCAAGATTAAAGATGCCATCTTCTTCAAAATCAACATCTAGTTATGGGAAATGAAAGAAAGATGTGATTTTGAGTTCATGATCCTTCAACAAAGTGCTCATTTTTGCAATTTATTTTATTTGGTGGATTGGAGTTGTGGGAAGATGGAAATCAGAAAGTTAGATTGATATTCAACCAGTTGTTCTGGAAATGTGGATTGAAGGAAGAAATGACTAAATTGAAAAAAGATTTGTTGATGAATATATTATTATTGTGATCAATACACACTTGGATGTTAACAGAAATTCAAATTTCCCTCCAAATACACATTTAGGATCATGTTTCAGTTAAACTTGTGTTTTAGTTGGGTTTCTTTATAATCCTAAAGTATTTGGATAATACTGAGGCGTTTAGTGTACATATACTCAGGGGCGAAGTTTAATAGGGGCCGGGGGGGGGGGGGGGGGCGTCGCCCCCCCTATTTTTTCGTCCGTAGTGTTAAATTTTAGCCCGATAGTGTAAATTTTTGGCCCGGTAGTGTAAATTTTTATATAAATATCGAGTTCGCCCCCCCTACAAAATCGGTTAAGCTCCGCCACTACATATACTAATAAGTTGTATAAAGAAACAACCAAGGAAGAAAATATAAACCACTATTTGCCCAAACTCTAGCCCTCTTTCACCTCATTAAGTCACTCGATTTGATTTGTAAGATGTAAGTCTATTTCCGAAGGCGATTGCGACGCATCACCTCCCTAATATCTTTTCACGCGCGTCTCATGCTATCATACAGATTGTGGAGTCATTGTTAAAACCGAATACACTAGTAGTATAGTATTGTGGAGTTTTTAAATGAGTAGTGATTAGTAGTTAATTGAGGTTGAATTTTGCCATTTATTTCGTTTACATTAAAAAGATTAAAGTTATAGTCTAAAGAATCTTTACAAACAAGTCGTTGTAGTATAGTGGTAAGTATTCCCGCCTGTCACGCGGGTGACCCGGGTTCGATCCCCGGCAACGGCGCTGTTTATTTTTGCACAAGTTTACATTAGCAGATCTCATTAGATCGTTAATCACAGCTGGTTTAATTAATCATCTTTCTTTTTATTACTTTATGAACTCAACTCTCCAACAGATTGTATATGAAGTTCAAAACAACTATGAGCATATTTCAACAATCAAAGAAACTACATATCTAACTCTAGTTCCAAACAAAAGCAACAGACAAAAAAACTCCCAAATGGAAACATTTTCATCAAAGATTGAAGTTGCCAAGCTTTCGAATCATCAAATGCTGCACATCTTCATCCACCTCCAAAAACAAGTGCATAAATCTACAAATTTGGTATCCGACTATCTGGTTGATGTGCATCTCACATAATCATACAATTTACTAATTTCTTCTGTTACTGCTACAAGTGAAGCTGTTATAGCCTCCAAAACCGATCGTTGAGGCGTCTCCAACCTGTAACACATGCAAGAATGAGCTTTGTGAATGAAGGAAGGAGAGTCTCAATGTATTTTCGGGGTGTTTTTTGTACCCGTTTGACTGTGAGAAATGCAAGGCCTGGGCAGGGTGAGCAGGTGCTTATGTGAAGCCGGTTTTGAAGCCTCTTATTGAAGAAGCTCTTAATTCGTATAATCGTATATAGTAATGCAACATTACTGTAGCTTTAGAATACCTGCATCCCGTTCAATCGTATTTTGATTCAATAATTTGCATTCATATATTAGTCCAGAGTCCCACATTGTTAGAAGGAGAAAGTTAAAGTAGCAAGAGTGTTATATAAATAGGAAGAGAAGGCACTGAAAAACATACTTACCTGGACGGGGTCAATGGATGATCAAAAAGGTCCATGGCCTAGGTTGGTGACCTCCATTGCACTTAGGAGGGGTGCCCGCCTAAGGTCGGCCCAAGTGGTCGAGCCTACGTCATAATTTGTGGCAGTGGAGGCCTGCGTTCGCGCGGCCTCTGCACAAGTCTTCAGTTCAGTATTTTATGTCTTTAGTTTTTGGTAATATAACACACTTTGATTTCTGGGTTTATATCAAATTTAAGTTGTTTTTGCTTGAAAATTTGATTTATGTTGATTGATGAGAACATTTAATTGAACAGTTCATGTGGTTTCCCGTCAAGTTTGATATGCATGGACTCTCCAAATCGGTCTGTGATAAGATGCTTTGATCAAACTGTTCTTGTAGTTTCCCGTCAAGTACCATATGCATTTCGGATTCGAGCTTGAAAACCGAACGAAGAGACTTCCACCTAGGAGAGAGGTGGACCATCGCATTGAGATGGAACCAAGGGCTAAGCCACCGGCAATGGCACCTTACAGGATGGCCCCACCGGAACTATAAGAGCTGAGGAGACAACTAAAGGAGTTGTTGGATGCCGAATTTTATAAGCCATCAAAGACCCCATATGGCGTACCAGTGTTGTTTCAAAAGAAGCACGATGGGAGTCCTCGACTTTCTGGTGATGCCTTTTGGCTTGACCAATGCTCTTCTATTTTTCACCCTAGCTCGAGCTTTCAAACATGCTCCACTCAGCTCATTTACACCTCTACACACATGATGAAAGGTTCCATATTGGTGCGGTTTTATTGTTTTTTTAATCATTTCTGAAATCTGAACTTGAGCTGTTCGGGTTTTGGATAATACATCATGAAATTCATTTGCTGACTGCGTAGAGGATGAAGATAATCTGATCATGTTACAGTTGAGACACCTTTATTGTAACTCACTGTCTCACTCTAATAATGTTCCAAAAGCTTTGTAATGGGTTCAAAAGTTGCCCAAACTTTTTTTAATCATACAACCTTGGAGAAGCCTTAAGCTACTAACTGAACTTTATAACCCCCAATATTCCAAGAACTGTAAAGTTTATGACGGAGGATCTCGGAGGACAAACTAGCCATGAGGATTTTGTAGAGGCTTGAGGGATAGAGTCTTGGAGCGAGTATTTGTAGGATGAACAGAGATAACTACTCAATCATAGAGACAAATCAAATACATAGTCACATACCCGTCATAAGACCACAATATGAATCAATACAAGTTGTTAATAATTCTTTGTTCTCAAATCAAAGCTTAACAACATCAATCAGTTGACCGATATGAATCTGTAAAAGCCAATGTAGTTTCAGGACAAAAGTTATCAGACAATGCATAATGTTGATCATCTTTCTTTATATTAATTTATAAACTCAAGTCTGCAACAGATTGTACATGAAGTTCACAACAGCCAGAAAACGACATATCTAACTGTTGTTTGAAATTAAAAGAACAAAATATCACCCAAAATGAAAACTTTTTCATCAAAGATTGAAGTTACCAAGCTTTCAAACTATCGAATGCAGCACATCTTCGTCCACCTCCAAAAGCAAGTGCATAAATCTATGAAGTTTCTATCCAGTTGATGCTTTTATATCCTGTTGATGTGCGTCTCACATAATCATACAAAGTACTAGTCTCTTCTGTTATTGAACATCTGAAGCTACAGGTGAAGCAGTTATAGCCTCTAAAACCGATTAACACTCAATATTAGAGGTGTTTTTCCAAACTGTAAGACTTGCAACTGAAGTAAAAAACTGTACTCATCATGAAATCGATAAGCACAACAAAGCTATACATTATCACCAAAAGTGGTCCTTCCCATATTCTTGAAGACCCATCTCCATAACTCAAAAGTTTTCACACGATGCTCAAACAAACCCTCGATAAACGCCATCCCGATTGTTGAACCAAGAAAGATCATCATACCAACTTGAGTGAGAACTCATAATAGCATCTTACTAATCATCTTGCTATACATGTTCTTCACCTTAATATGATTGGAGGATGTGTGTTAGATACCGAAATCAGCAAGCTTTGATTCACTAGAACATATTACAAGAACTGCCACATTCGAGAGGGCAAATCTCCAATACAATAAGACTAAACACAGAAAATTAACCAGCCTGCCCTTCTAAGATGTAGGTACACTAATATTTAAACTAAACATTGGCGGGAACGGTTAACCCACTCCCTAAATTGCTAAACTTTTGAATGTTTCCCTCCTCCTAATTTCCCTCCGCTCCGTTTCGTGTTATCCAGCAGCAAATGGGTCAAACCCACTGTTTGGGTTCGTATCATTACTACCCGTCCGAAGAAACGACTTGACCTCAAGTCGAGAGGAAGGGAATTTGCCGGTTAAGTCCCTACGTTTCAAGTTGGCTTGTATATCTTTACTCCGAACATGAAGAAACATCTTCCTGAAATTCTCCGGTAGCACTGTTTTGTGTTTCTCCTCCATGTATTTTGTGAACATATGAGGGATCGAACCACCTTTCTTGTTTAGAGGCAACATATCTGCTTTGATTTTTTGAAAATAAGGGGAATATGCAGCGGGTTTAGAATTTTTCACCATCCTCTTCTTTGAAACTTTAACCTTCTTCTCCTTCTTTGGCTTTCCGACGGTTTTTGCCGGTTGTTCTCCGGTAGTGTCGGTTTCAGTGATAAAAAAAGTTGCTTAGGCGACGGCGGCGGTCCCGGTGGTTTCAGCAGCAACTGCGGTGATCCCGGTGGTTTCAACAGTGGCTGCGGTGGTCCTGGCGGTTGTGGTGGTGGCTGCGGTGGTCCTGGTGGTTTCAGCGGCGACTGCGGTTTTAGCGGCACTGGTGTTTGTGGTGGTGCGGGTGGTTTCAGTGGCAGCTGCGGTGGTCCCGGTGGTTTCAACGGCGGCTGTGGTTCTGGTTGTTTCAGCGGCGGTGATGACATCGGTAAATTTGGTAGCTGTTTCGTTGTGGAATGGTAGTCGACCATGGAGTTCTGGATTTTGACAGATTTAATACCCTCTTCTAAGGAAGATACCAAAGAGTCTAGCCGAGCTCTAATGGTTGCTAATTTAGCGGCGATAGTGATTTCCCGGGTGTTCTGATCCATACTCTCGTCGACGTTTCCCGGCAACGGAACAATTGTTAGATACCGAAATCAGCAAGCTTTGATTCACTAGAACATATTACAAGAACGGCCACATTCGAGAGGGCAAATCTCCAATACAATAAGACTAAACACAGAAAATTGACCATCCTACCCTTCTAAGATGTAGGTACACTAATATTTAAACTAAACATTGGCGGGAACGGTTAACCCACTCCCTAAATTGCTGAACTTTTGAATGTTTCCCTCCTCCTAATTTCCCTCCGCTCCGTTTCGTGTTATCCAGCAGCAAATGGGTCAAACCCACTGTTTGGGTTCGCATCAATGTGGTTAAGGATTTTTCATCTATTACCCCTGCCTCATTAACTTTTTCCAAAGCATATTTCCTTTGATGTTAATATGTAATACCATTCCTTGATCTGTCCAAGTGTCACACTTCACCCAAATATTTTATATAAGCTAATTCTTTGTGAAGACAAATCTTTCAAATCATTTATCCATAACCTCAAATTTCCACTTACATAAAGGGCATACCTGGTGTTTAACATTGCTCCCTGCCTCGTGCTTTGCGTAGGGTCTGGGGAGGTCCAAATTGTCGCGATGTGATGTACGCAGTCTTATCTAATATATATTTGCGCAGGGGATGCTTCTCACGGCTTCAACCCATGACCTCAAGATCACAAAAAAATTAATATTAGTGGCTGCTCCAAAACTGCCCTCAACCACAAATTCAACTTACTATGATGTCATTGATATAAACCAAACACTACTTGATTGAACAAAAGTTCATATGGGGACATTTTGGAGAGCAATGATGTTAGAAGACGGTTTACGATGTATGTAGCCGAAGTGAATGCATCAACCCAAAAGTTAGCAGGGGTAAGAGCACTGGGATAAGGATGTAAGGCATGAGCATGAAAGAGAGCACTCCTATGGGGGATTCAAATTCAGGATGGAGTCACGTACAACAATATTGCAAGATCTTATGGAAAAATCATCTGGGGGTCAAAGTTTTCTTGGAAGGATGACATTCCAAGTTATTGTTTTGCTTATATTTTGGTTAATCATGGACGAACTTATTAATGATAAAGCAAAGATAGAATGGAGAGGGAAGTTATATGATATATGGGTACAAGAAGAATGAGATCATTGGGTTCCAAGTTTCATGGGAGATGAAGATGATTTTATTGAAGAAAGCGAAAATCTTAGGTACGATGAGGAATGGGAAAGGACACCAAAGGACGGAGAATCGGAGGAAAATTTAAACCGGAGATCGGAGAATCCGCAACTGGCGAGCGTTCCTTCGGCCCGTGTTGACATGTGTGCAAAGGTACACTTACAGCCACCAAACAGAACTATGTTACATATACTTATTCATCAACACACTGCAGATAAAAAATGACAAATGTTCCCATGAAAGAGCCACTTTTTTTAATCTATTTTTGACCCAAAGATAACCCAATATTTTTGTTTCCTACATTAGACTACCCAGAACCAGATTTTTGTAATTAAAGATGTAGTCGTTGCGAGATCTCTATATACTCCAAAAGGTTGTTAGTACTATAGCATGATATGCCTTCCTCTTGTTTTTAGGACATTTGATAAACTTATAAGAGTTAAAAGCATCCTATAAGCCGAAGAAGAATAATGGCTCAATGCCACACCACTAGATATCCCTCCCAATAAGGATTGTCTTAACCCATAAGAGATCATGATAAGAACCAAAATGGAAGGATCAATGGAATAGCTACAATCAAATGGGTTACAAACTGATCCGCTCAATCATATGCACCATTACCTCCCCGCCTAATTTAAGTAATTATCCTAGATTACCTCCATGTTCAATTTCAGCATCTATTTCAAAGGCTAAAAGAAAGCTGAAACTTCCAGCAATCCATTAGAACAAATAGGCCTATAGTCATCTCTTTTTCTTTGTCTAGTATTTTGATTATTGTGTTCTTGTATTTAGGGATCTACCTATCTCGAATCAGGCCAACTATTCATTGTTCTTTTAGATTTCAATTAATTGAATTTTCAAGTTTCTATCATTGGTTCCATTATCGGGAAACGATGGTGCAGACCCGTAGCAATGATACTTCACCATAAGAAGGTTCTAATCCTAATACGATTGCTGCACAACTTACAGCCATTGCCTCACGATTGGAGTCTTTTGAGAGGTTGAAAGATGATGTCGCAATGCTCAAATCACAAGCCAATCCCATACAGAAACCACACAGTCGATTTAGCCGCTATGATGATGGAAGGTTCGAGCAATATGAAGAGGGGGAAAGCTCCTAGAGGTGCAATCACCAGTTTGGGCCTTCTACAAAATTATTTTTCCCACCTTCAGTAGCGATGACCCGCGCGACTGGATTTTAAAGGCTGAAAAGTTCCTTCGACACCACGATATTCCTCATGAGGAGAAAGTTGATGTTGCTTCAATGCACTTGAAAGGATATGCGCTAGATTTCTGTTTATGGCTTTCTGCAGATCAGTCAATTATCTTCTGGGAAGAATTGGTTAGTGCCCTCACAAAAAATTTTGGCCCTACAGAATTCTAAAATCCTAATGAGTACTTATGTAGCATTAAACAAGCGGGTCAGTCCAAGAGTATAGGCAGGAGTTTGTTAAAACCAAAATGGAAGGATCAATGGAATAGCAATCCACTAGAATAAATGGCCTATAGTCATCTCTTTTTCTTTGTCTAGTATTTTGATTATTGTGATCTTGTATTTGGAGATCTGCCTATCTCAAATCAGGCCAACTATCCATTGTCTTTTTAGATTTCAATTAATCGAATTTTCAAGTTTCTATCAGATCATGAAATGCTTAGTCCTCTCGTTATATTCTCCATAAAAAGGGAACATAACCGATTATGCATTTATACCCCTAGATGTTAGAGACATAAGGGTAGGTAACCATTCCATTTTAGCCCTCCAACCCAGAACATTTACCATTAAGGGAACCTAGTTGTTTCATGGAAATTGGAAGTCAGGAGTTGAGCATGTAACCTAAAGAATTTGTGACTTTGGACTGGTAACTGAAAAAGGACCCAGACTTATAAAACATCTAATGCCAAGCATCCTCCTTGTTAGATAAGGAAACTGAGTTTATCAATGTTCTTAGTTGGTGAAGTTCATCCAGCTCAATAGGAGCGAAAGGATTCCTTTTCCAGCAGGGTAGAAATAAGGAAATGCCATTTGGACTTGGATACGATCGTGAATTGAGCACAACTTTGAACACTCAAGACTAGAGAGAGAAGGGAATGTAGAGAGGGGCTCCAATCCGACCCAAAAGTCCACCCAAAAACCAATGTCTTTCCTAAGCCCCAGTGTCCACTTGATTGCTTTGTTCAAGTCGAACCCCATTTGCCCCATATCCTTGGATATGTTACTAACTTGCTTCCAATGATCCGATATAAAAGATTTGGACGGAATCATGTTCCATGTTGAAGAATTTTAATGGATAGACCAAACTGTTTTACGCCAAAGCCCTTTTTTTCTTCCTTGAACCTCCACCATTTGGGCAAAGGGATCAAGCTAATGGCTCTAATACAGGCAATATGGAAGTCGAAAGCTTGATTCAGATGGGAAAGTGTGTGGGATTCAAGATGAATAGACATTCACATAGCTTGTATTTGGGATCCTATAGTTTTTTGTAAAACTGAATCTCTGAAATCCCAATATTTTCTTGCTTTTATAGGCTCCATTTCGGGCCTAAACAGTGAATTCACATATGTGAATGTTTACGGCCCCCCATAATGAATCTCAAAAAAGACAACTGTTGTCAGATTTATTAGCTCTGAAAAACTCGTATCAGGCCATGTGGGTTTTCTAAGGTGATTGACTGATTTCAACTCGGTTAGACATATAGAGGACAGATGGAATTCTAACTTTAACCACTTGGAGGTGTCTCAATTCAATTAGTTAATAACGACAGCAGATCCTAAAGAATATAGAATAGAAGGGAGACGATTCACGCACATGTCGAGCAACAGGGACTAACTAAGCAAATTGGATCGTTTTTTGGTGTGTTCCTCTTTTATGTCCCTATGGCCACGAGCTTCTGTCATTGTTCTTAATCTTGAAACATTAGATTTCAGGCCAACTCCTTTTGAATTCTATAATTTATGATTGAGAAAAATGTCCTTCGTGAGGTGATAGTTAAAGCTGATGCCATTCCCTCCATAATGCCCCTGCAGACAAGCTATTAGCATGGAAACTCAAAAAAATCAAGAATGCAATAAAGGAATGGAGGAAAATAACTAAAGTAAAAGAGGAGAAATCTAAGGAAAATAAATTAACCAATGGTGTTTAGTGATATTCTTGCCAGAGTGGAGGTTTTTGAGCATTAATAGTAACCATTCAATTCTGCAACAACACTGATGACTTCTTCACTTGCACTCAGATTTGATCAACACTGATGCAAAGAAAATGTAATGCATTTAGCCAACCAATTTCCACAAAGAATGAAAAGTAATTAGAACATAGAAAATTACATGAAAAAGAAGAGTTCCCTCTTGCCCGCATGTGGGATTTCCTTTATTTGTTGATATACACATTAGCATACCCACCTATGTCAGCAAGTGATTGAACTGCATAGTCCAGGAGGCAGGAACACCGATGGTGAACCAGACGGATCAAGATCAACTTGTAAAACATCAATTTACTTGGGATGAATAAGATTATATACTAAACCATCAGCAAGCTTTGATTCCACCTTTCCAGTTACAACTACACCATTGAATTTAATGTTTCTTCTGCAAGCTACAACAGATGCTGCACCAGAAACGTAACAAACATATTTAATCAGACTTATATCAACTGCAAAAAAACTTATTATTTAAGGGAAAAAGTTAAATTACTTATGTACCCCGTATGATATTAGATTTTTAAAATATTATCCTTAGTGGTCAACTTTATTTACTATTTTCTAAAACAATCATTTTATCCAGACACCCAAACATCTTCTTATTACAACTTCAAACAACGAAAGCATATACACAAACTATTATCTAAAGCTGGCTTTTCTATAGCTTATTATTCTACTCTTGTTAATAGAAAACACATAGTCATATTAATAACACAAGCCCAAACACCCCCACACAACATATCATGAAACATAAAGCAGAAATATACACCATACCCAACCTTTAACATTGTCTAGTGCCACATCTTGCCCCATCCCTTCTATTCACGAGCGTATCTTAGAGCACTTTACTCTTAGCCCTGTAGCATAGCAATTCATAGAAAACAAGTATGTTAATCACAGACCTTATAATGAAAAAGTTACAACTTACACATGAATTAAAACAATCACTCGGTAATTCTCATCCAGATTCATGATCTCCTAAGACCTTGAATGCATTTTTTCTTCTCTTAAACAATGGTGCTTAGTGATGATCTTGCGAGAGTGGAGGTTGTTGAGCACTAACACTAGTGTTTCAACTCTGCAACACTGACGAATTCTTCACTTGTACTGAGGCAGAGAAAACCTAATGCAAATAGCCAAACAATTTCCACAAACAATGTAAAGTAATAAAACATAGAAAATTTAAAAGAAAAAGAAGACTTCGCTCTTGCCAACACGTAGGAGTTCCTTTATTTGTTGGTATACACATTAGCATACCCACCTACGTCATCAAGTGACTGAACTGCAGAGTCCATGAACACGGATGGTAAACCAGACACCTAAAAAACATCAAATTTTCGTTATACAACGATAACTTGCAAACTTAAACAAATCACGCGTCATCATAAGATAGAAATGATGACAACATGCTATATATGAATAACCCATAACATATCAATTTCCTTAGCATGAACAAGCAATACACTCAACCACCAACAAGCTTTGATTCCACCTTCGTAGTTGCAACTGAACCATTGAAATTAATGTTTCTCCTGCAAGCTTCAACACATGCTACACCAGAAACATAACAAACATATTTAATCAGACTTACATCAATAGCAATAAATAAATAATAAATTATAATTGAAGGGTAAAAAGTTGAATTGCATATGTACCCCTTTAGATATTAGACATCTAAAATATTATTTTTAATGGACAAATTTATTTACTAATTCCTAAAACAATCATTTTATTCGGACACCCATCTTATCATTACAACTTTAAACAACGAAAGCATATACAAAAAATATTTTCTAAAACAGGCTTTACTATAGCTTATTATCCTACTCTTCTTATATTATCACATAATCATATTAATAACACCAGCCCAAACACCCACACACAACATATAATGAAACATAAAGCATAACTATACACCATACCCAATCTTTACTATTGTCTAGTGCCACATCTTGCCTGATCCCTTCTACTCACGAGAATATCTTAGAGCTCTTTACTCTTAGCCCTGTAGCAAACAAAGCCTGGAAATTCATTGTAAACTAGTATGTTAATTACAGCCCTTAAAATGAAAAAGGTATAACTTACACATGGATTAAAAGAATCACTTGGTAATTCTCATCCAGACTCATGATCTTCTAAGACCTTGAACGCATGTTTTCTTCTCTTAGACAATGGTGCTTAGTGATATTCTTGCAAGAGTGGAGGTTGTTGAGCAATAACACTAACTTTTAAATTCTGCAACACTGAGGATTTCTTCACTTGTACTTAGATTTGAACAACACTGACGCGGAGAACACCTAATGCAACTAGCCAAACAATTCCACAATCAATGTAAAGAAATTAGAACATATAAAATTACACGAAAAAGAAGACTTCCCTCTTGCATGCATGCAGGATCTCCTTTATTTGTTGCTATACACAACAACATACCTATATATATCAGCAACCGACAGAACTACAGAGCCCAGGAACAAAGATGGTGAACCAAACGGATCAAGATCAACCTGAAAAACATCATATTCTGGTTATACCATGATAATTTGCTAACTTATAAAATCATGTGTCATCATGCGATGGAAATAATGACAACATGCAATATATGTATAACTCATAACATATCAATTTCCTTAGCATGAATAAGCCCGTATACTCAACCATTGGCAAGTTTCAATTCACCCATTGTAGTTGCAACTAAACCATTGAATTTAAGGTTTCTCCTTCAAGCTTCAACAAATGATAAACCAAAAACGTAACAAACATATTTAATCAAACCTGTATCAACAGGAAAGGAAAAAAAACTTATTATTTATGGGTAAAAATTTGAATTAATTATGTACCCCTAATGATTTTAGACTTCTAAAATATTATCCTTAATGATCAACTTTATTTACTATTTTCTAAAACAATCATTTTATCCAGACACCCAGACATCTTATTATTACAATTTCAAACCATGAAAGAACATACACAAACTATTTTCTAGAACACGTTTTACTATAGCTTATAATTGTACTCTTGTTAATAAATAACACATAACCATATTAATATCACAAGCCCAAACACCCCCACACATCATATCATGAAACATTAAGCAGAAATATACACCATACCCAACCTTTACCATTGTCTAGTGCAACATCTTGCCCAATCACTTCTATCCACGAGCATATCTTAGAGTACTTTACTCTTAGCCCTATTGCAAACAAAGCCTAGCAATTCATCAAAAACAAGTATGTTAATCACAGACCTTATAAAGAAAAAGTTACAACTTACATGTGAATTAAAACACACTTCGTATTAATTCTCATCCAGACTCATGATCTTTTAAGACCTTGAACGCATTTTTTTCTCTTAAACAATGGTGCTTAGTGATATTCTTGCAAGAGTGGAAGTTGAGCATTAACACTAACGTATCAATTCCGCAACACTAAAGACTAATATATAAAATTAAAAGCCCAAAAAACCCCACATAACATATCATGAAACATAAAGCATACATATACACCATACCTACCTTTACTGTTATCTGGTGCCACATCTTGCTTAATCCCTTCTACTCACGAGCATATCTTAGAGATTTTTACTTTTAACCCTGTAGCAAACAAAGCCTAGAAAGTCATAGAAAACAAGTATGTTATACGCAACCCTTATAATAAAAAAGTTAAAACTTAAGCATGAATTAAAAGAATCGCTTGGTAATTCTCATTCAGACTCATGATTTTCTCATACCTCTACTGCCTTTTTTTTCTCTTAGACAATGGTGCTTTGTGTCATTATTGTCGGTGCGGAAGTTGTTGAGCTTTAACACTAACTTCACAATTCTGCAACACTAATGACTTCTTCACTTGTACTCAGATTTGATCAACGTTAATGCAGAGAAACATAATGCAAATAGCCAAACAATTTCAACAAACAATGTAAAGAAATTAGAACATAAAAAATAAATGAGAAAGAAGACTTCCCTCTTGCCTACACGCATGACTTCCTTTATTAGTTGTTACACACATCAGCATGCTGACTTATGTCCGCAGTTGACTGAACTACGGGATCCAAGAGCATAGATAGTGAACCAGACAGATCAAGTTCAACCTGATAAACATCAAATTCTGGCTATACCATTATAACTTGCTAACATAAAAAATCATGTGTCATCATCAGATAGAAACAATGACAACATGCTATATTAAAAACCCGTAGCATATCAATTTCCATAAGATGAATAAGCATATATACTCAACCATTATATTTAATGTTTCACCTTTAAGCTTCAACAGGTGCTACACTAGAAATGTAACAAACATATTTAATAGAACTTATATCAACTGCAAAAAAAAACTTATTATTTGAGGTAAAAATGTAATTACTTATGTACCTCTTATGATATTAGACATCTAAACTATTATCCTTACCGGTCAACTTCATTTACTACTTTCTAAAACAGTCATTTTAGCCGGACACTGAAACATATTATTACAACTTTAAACAAGGTAGATATAAAAACAATTTCTAAAACAGGATTTACTATAGCTTATTATCCTACTCTTGTTACTAAATATCATATATTCATATTAATAACACAAGCCCAAACACCCCCACACAGAATATCATTAAACACAAAGCACACATATAGACCATACCCAACCTTTACCATTGTCTAGTGTCACATCTTGCCCATTTCTTTCAAGTCACAAGCATATCTTAGAGCTTTTTACTCTTAACCCTGTAGCAAACAAAGCTTAGCAAAGAAAACAAGTATGTTATTCACAACCCTTATAATAAAAAAGTTACAACTTACACATGAATTAATAGAATCGCTTGGTAGTTGTCATCCAGACTCATGATCTTCTGATACCTTTACCGCCTTTTTTTCTCTTAGACAATGGTGCTTCTTGTCATTCTTGCTAGAGTGGAGGTTGTTGAGAACACTAACTTCACAAATTCTGCAACAGTGATGACTTCTTCAATTGTACTCAGATTTGGTCAATTCAATTGTACTCAGATTTGGTCAAAATTTATGCAGAGAAAACCTAATTCAAATAGCCATACAATTTCAACAAATAATATAAAGAAATAAGAACATAAAAAAATAAATGAGAAAGAAGACTTCCCTCTTTCCTACATGCATGACTTCATTTATTAGTTGTTACACACATCAGCATGCTGACTTATGTCGGCAGTTGACTGAACTACAGAGTCCAAGGAACACAGATGGTGAACTAGACAGATCAAGATAAACCTGAAAAACATCAAATTATGATTATACCATAATAACTTGCTAAGCAAAAAAATAATGTGTCATCATCAGATATAAACAATGACAACATGCTACATAAAAACCCATAGCATATCAATTTCCATAAGATGAATAAGCATATATACTCAACCATTAGCAAGTTCTGATTCCACCTTTGTAGTTGCAACTGAACCATTTAATTTAATGTTTCTCCATGAAGCTTCAACAGATGCTACACCAGAAATATAGCAAATATATTTCATAAGATTTATATCAACTGCAAAAAAATTTATTATTTAAGGGTAAAAAATTGTATTACTTATGTACCTCTTATGATATTAGACTTCTAAAATATTATCCTTACTAGTCAACTTCATTTATTATTTTCTAAAATAATCATTTTGCCACACACTCAAACATCTTACTATCCAACACTTGTTACTAAATATCACATATTCATATTAATAATAAAAGCCCAAACACCCCCACACAACATATCATGAAACATAAAGCACATGTATACACTATACCCAACCTTTACCATTGTCTAGTGTCACATCTTGCCCAATCCTTTCTACTCACGAGCATATCTTAGAGCTTTTTACTTTTAACCCTGTAGCAAAAAAAGCCAAGCAATTCATAGAAAACAAGTATGTTATTCACAGCCCTTATAATAAAAAAGTTACTACTTACACGTGAATTAAAAGAATTGCTTGGTAATTCTCATCCCGACTCATGATCTTCTGATACCTTTAACGCCTTTTTTTCTCTCTTAGACAATGGTCCTTGGTGTCATTCTTGCCAGAGTGGAGGTTGTTGAGCATTGACACTAACTTTACAATTCCGTAACACTAATGAATTCTTCTCTTGTATTCAGATTTGATCAACAATGATGCAGAGAAAACCAAATGCCACCGTCACCACTGGGAGAGGATTAAAGTAAAAACAAATTAGTGAAATTAAAAATCATATCAAATCAAGGAGAAACACAAAAAAGGAACAGAACCTTAGGCTGCATTTCACCTTCTATCCTGTAACACAATCACCGAATATGGACAGTGTAAACAAAGACTACATAAATATGCACGTTACTAGCAAACAGGAAAGTTCAAGACTTGTGAAATAGCAGTTTATAGAAGGTTGTATATGATATTTGGCTAATAATGAAGGGAAGCAAACATGATACAAATTAGCTTTCTGGTAATCATTTCAAATGTACCAACTTTCTACATACTGAAAAGGATATATGGTATATTTTTTTAAGAATGAAGTGAAACATACCTGAAGCTTGGATTCCTTAGCTAGGAGCACACTTTCAGAATGCTCGAGCAGTTGGGCTCCAAATGAGTTCATCCAACAACCCATAATATCCCAAATCGATAATAAGCCACAAATTTTCAGTGCAGAAAATGTATTTTCTTGCTCCTATTATAATGAACAAAACTAGCTTACCCAATAGCCCCATAATATCCCATGTAGCTTACTAACGTACTATATTCCAAAACTCACTTTACTATAGGTGATTGATTATCCAACTCCTATATTACTAATATCACACAATCATATTCATAACACATGCTCAAACAACCCTATATACGTGTTCAACGTATAATGAAATATAAAGGATAACTAACTATACACCATATCAAACCTTTACCATTGTAAGTGCCACATCTGCCCAACAACTTCTACTTCACGAGAAAATACTAGAGCTCTTCTCTTAACCCTGCTAGAACAGAGTCTATAATTTATAGAATACACTTGTGTTAATCACAACAATAATAATGAAAAAGTGATACCACTCATACTTACACGTGAAATAAATGAAACACTTGGTGATTCTGATCCAGAATCATCATCTTTTGATACCTTTAACACCTTGTTTGTTCTCGTATACGGTAGTGCTTCCTGTACTTTGCGTTCTGATAAAAACGCAAAGTGGTGGTTTTTGAGCTTTGACACTAGTTCTTCAATTCTTCTACATTGATGCCGAGAAAACCTAATGTGTTCCACCGGAAGATAATAAAAGTCTAAATAGATAACCGAAAACAAAAATAAAATCAAAAGGAAGAAAGAAACGTGATCACCGAAACACATTCATTTTACAATAAGAGAACTGAACTGCAATAAGAGAGGACCTCGGGTCAAACAAAATTGATGCCGAAACCTAATGTGTGTCACCTGGAAGAAAATAAAAGTCAAAATAGCTAAACGAAAACGAAAATCAAATGAAAAGGAAGAGAGAAACACGATCAACGTAAACACATTCATTTTACAAACAGAGAACAGAACTGCAATAAGAGAGAACCTCCCATCAAACAAAATTGATGCCAAGAAAACCTAATCTGACTGCCTCCTCTGCCACAAGATGGAAATAGAAGTCAAAATAGATAATCTAAAACAAAAATCAAATCAAAAGAAAGAGAGAATCGCGATCACCGTAAACACATTCGTTTTTCAATCAGAAACTGAACTGCCATCAGAGAGAACCCCCTTCCTTCGGTCAAACAAAACTGATGCTGAGAAAACCTAATATGTTCCACGAGAAGAAAATAAAAGTCAAAATGGATAAACGAAAACGAAAATCAAATCAAAATGAAGAGAGAAACGTGATCACCGTAAACACATTCGTTTTACAATCAGAGAACTGAACTGCCATCAGAGAGAACCTCCTTCCTCCGCTCAAACAAAACTGATGCTGAGAAAACCTAATGTGTTCCACCAGAAGAAAATAAAAGTCAAATTGGATGAATAAAAACGAAAATCAAATCAAAATGAAGAGAGAAACGCGATCACCTTAACACATTCCTCTTACAATCAGAGAACTAAACTGCAATCAGAGAGAACCTCCGGTCAAACAAAACTGATGCTGAGAAAACCTAATGCGTTCCACCAGAAGTCAATATAGATAAATGAAAACAAAATAAAAATCAAAAGGAAGGGAGAAACATGATCACCGTAAACACGTTCGTTTTACAAACAGAGAAATGAACTGCAATCACAGAGAACCTCCGATCAAACAAAATTGATGCCGAGAAAACCTGATGTGACCTTCTCTTCTGCTACCTGAAGAAAATAAAAGTCAAAATAGATAAGCGAAAACAAAAATCATATCAAAAAGAAGAGAGAAACATGATCACTGTAAACACATTCCTTTTACAATGAGAGAACTAAACTGCAATCAGAGAGAACCTCCGGTCAAACAACATTGATGCCGACAAAACCTAATGGGTTCCACCAGAAGAAAATTAAAGTCAAAATAGCTAAACGAAAACAAAAATCAGATCAGAATGAATGAAGAGAGAAACGTCATCACTGTAAACAAATTAATTTAACAATCAGAGAACTGAACTCCTATTAGATAGAATCTCCGATCAAACAATTTGATGCTAAGAAAACCTAATGTCACCGTCTCCTCTGCCACCTGAAGAAAATAAAAGTCAAAATTGATGCCAAGAAAACCTAATGTGACCGTCCCTGCTGCCACCAGAAGAAAGTAAAAGTCAAAATAGCTAAACGAAAACAATGGTGAATTAAAAAAGTTACAACTTACACGTGAATTAAAAGAATTGATTGGTAATTCTCATCCAGACTCATGATCTTCGGATACCTTTAACGCCTTTTTTTCTCTCTTAGACAATGGTGCTTAGTGTCATTCTTGCCAGAGTGGTAGTTTTTGAGCATTGACACTAACTTTACAATTCCATAACACTTATGACTTCTTCACTTGTATTCAGATTTGATCAACAATGATACAGAGAAAACCAAATGCCACCTTCACCACTGGGAGAGGATTAAAGTAAAAACAAATTAGTGAAATTAAAAATCATATCAAATCAAGGAGAAACACAAAAAAGGAACAGAACCTTAGGCTGCATTTCACCTTCTATCCCGTAACACAATCACCGACTATGGACAGTGTAAACAAAGGCTACGTAAATATGCACATTACTATCAAAAAGGAAAGTTCAAGACTTGTGAAATAGCAGTTTATAGAAGGTTGTATATAATATTTGGCTAATAATGAAGGGAAGAAAACGTGATACAAATTAGCTTTCTAGTAATCATTTCAAAATGTACCAACTTTCTACATACTGAAAAGGATATATGATATATTTCTTAAGAATGAAATGAAACATACCTGAAGCTCGGATTCCTTAGCTAGGAGCACACTTTCAGAATGCTCGAGCAGTTGGGCTCCAAATGAGTTCATCCAACAACCCATAATATCCCAAATCGATAATAAGCCACAAATTTTCAGCACAGAAAATGTATTTTCTTGCTCCTATAATAATGAACAAAACTAGCTTACCCAACGTCCCCATAATATCCCATATAGAGTCAACAATGACAAACGAGTTTCAGATATACAATATCCAGCATTAATTACATGAGACCTAAATACCAGTGCAAAAAGTGAAGTTTTAGGGTTGCATAAAAATTGTGCAAACTTGCAAAAAGAGGAACATTTGGTAATTACTAAGCAACTTAAACCAAGTCAGATGCATAAACGTTTCATCAGACAAAAGCGATGACTACATGCTAGTATTGAATGTTTCTTCTCCACGCTTAGACAAAAGCGATGACTACATGCTAGTATTGAATGTTTCTTCTGCACGCTTCAACAGATGCTGTACAAGAAACATAACAAATATATATGAGGAAAAAAAACTAGAATTACTTATTTAACACTTATGACTTTAGGACTTCTAATTTTAACAATCTCTACTTTTCCTATTGCAAAAATGTCCTTTTGGTTGATTACTTATTATTTCCTAAAAATTATCAAATTATCCAGACACTTAAACTAACATAATATATTCCAAAACTCACTTTACTATAGGTGATTGATTATCCCAACTCCTATATTACTAATATCACACAATCATATTCATAAAACATGCTCAAACAACCCTATATACTTGTTCAACGTATAATGAAATATAAAGGATAACTAACTATACACCATATCAAACCTTTACCATTATAAGTGCCACATCTGCCCAACACCTTCTACTTCACAAGAAAATACTAGAGCTCTTCTCTTTACCCTGCTACAACAGAGTCTATCAATTCATAGAATACACAACAATCATAATGAAAAAGTGATAACACTCATACTTACACGTGAAACAAATGAATCACTTGGTGATTCTGATCAAGAATCATCATTTTTTGACTGTCTCCTCTGCCACGAGATGAAAATAGAAGTCAAAATAGATAATCGAAAACGAAAGTCAAATCAAAAGAAAGAGAGAAACACGACCACCGTAAACACATTCGTTTTACAATCAGAGAACTGAACTGCAATCAAAGAGAACCTCCTTCCTTCGGTCAAACAAAACTGATGCTGAGAAAACCTAATGTGTTCCACCAGAAGAAAATAAAAGTCAAAATGGATAAACGAAAACGAAAATGAAATCAAAATGAAGAGAGAAACGTGATCACCGCAAACACATTCCTTTTACAATCAGAGAACTAAACTGCAATCAGAGAGAACCTCCGGTCAAACAAAACTGATGCCGAGAAAACCTAATGCGTTCCAACAGAAGAAAAGAAAAGTCAAAATAGATAAATGAAAACAAAAATAAAATCAAAAGGAAGAGAGAAACATGATCACCGTAAAGACGTTCGTTTTACAAACAGAGAAATGAACTGCAATCACAGATAACCTCCGGTCAAACAAAATTAATGCCGAGAAAACCTGATGTGACCGTCTCTTCTGCTACCTGAAGAAAATAAAAGTCAAAATAAGATAAAAGTCAAAATAGATAAACGAAAACAAAAATCATATCAAAAAGAAGAGAGAAACATGATCACTGTAAACACATTCCTTTTACAATGAGAGAACTAAACTATAATCAGAGAAAACCTCTGGTCAAACAAAACTGATGCCGAGAAAACCTGATGTGTTTCACCGGAAGCAAATTAAAGTCAAAATAGCTAAACGAAAACAAAAATCAGATCAGAAGGAAGGAAGAGAGAAACATGATCACCGTAAACATATTCATTTTACAATCAACAGAACTGAACTCCTATTAGATAGAATCTCCGATCAAACAATTTGATGCCGAGAAAACCTAATGTCACCGTCTCCTCTGTCACTTGAAGAAAATAAAAGTCAAAATAGATAAATGAAAACGAAAATATAATCAAAATGAAGAGAGAAACGAGATCACTGTCAACACATTCGTTTTACAATGGAGAGAACCTAGCTCCGATCAAACAAATTTGATGCCGAAAGAACCTAATGTGACTGTCGCTCTGCCACCGGAAGAAAGTAAAATTTAAAATAGATAAACGAAAACGAAAATCAAATCAAAATGATGAGAGAAACACAATCACCGTAAACAACTTCATTTTACAATCTCGTTCATCAGAGAACGAACTTCAATGGTGTATCTGTGTGTGTGAAATTGACGAAAAGAAGCAGAACTTTGGGGTTGCATTTCACCTTCTTTCACATAACACAATCACCGACTATGGTGTTCAAATGTTATCCATTCGTGTGAAGATATATATATATAGTGTGTGTGGAAATATAGAAGTTGAGGAGTACCTGAAACGTGAATTTAGGGTGTGACATCCGTCACTTTAAGGTCCGTCAATTGACGTGTTTGTCCGTCATCTTTTCTATGTTTGGTCATTCCTCATCATTATTTGACTCTTTATGTGGATATCATGTGTGTAATATTATCATTGTGTGTGCATTCGTTATAACCGTGTGTGAACCTTAAAAAGACCATTAAAAACTTTCATTTTTGAAAACGTTAAATATATCATTTTATAAATGTAATAAATGTTTTAATATAACCATTTCTTAAGTCATGACAACATTAAATATACTTTTACAATTAATATAAAACACCTAACGAAGTCGTTTTTCAACCGAACAAAATTTGGGAAAACTCGGGGGTTGAGTGCAGGGACTAAACTTGTAATTTTGGAAACTTGGGCTGGGTATAAATACCCCATTTCCAGCCCTAAACCCCCATTTCTATCATCTTCTTCATCTTCATCTCCTCTTCACACACTAAAACTCCATTTTAGCACCAAATCCGACCCGAGAGGTCTCGTTTTCTTCGTCTTGACATCGTCTACAGCATAGACTACCCCTCCTTAGCAGGTAGTTGTCTTTGGATGTCCATTTTTGAGCCTTTTCACGGCTGTCCAAACTAGGGTTTCGGGTGTTCGGGTTCAACCCGAAGACACAAGGTCGTATGGGTGCGTGTGAGGTCTCTTTGCTTGTGTTTCATGCTTGTATATGTTTGTTGAGTGTTTCTGGAGGTCCTTATGGTGTAAAACTCGTGTTTAGAGCGGCTCGGGGGCTGCTCCTCCCGACCACAGTCGCGATTCTGCAGATTGGGCGACTGGGTCATCCATGCGATTGAGCCGTGCGACCGAGTGGGTCGTACGACTGGATCATGCGTCTGAGTCAATCGCGCGACTGAGTTGTGCGACTAGGCATGTCGTGCGACTGAGTTGTGCGACTGAGTGACTGTGTGCGATTGAGTCATGCGTGCGAATGAGTGTATGCGAATGAGTCATGCGATTGAGTCAGGTGACCGACTGAATGTGTGCGAATGAGTGTGATTCGCACGACTGGGGTCCAATCGCACGAATGAAGGTTCAGTCGTACGAAAGTAGCTAATTCGCACGATTGAAGGTTGATTCGTGCGCATGGAAGTTGAGTCGTGCGATTGGGTGTTGTGTGGTACGACTGAAGGCCAATCATACGAATGAAGGCTCAATCGTACGAATGAAGCTGATTCGCACGATTGAGGGTCGATTCGCACGAATGGAGGTTGAGTCGTGCGTCTGGCCTTGTATGCGACTGAAATTGTTGTGTTTGACCCCTTGTGCGTGGCGTGAGTATGTCGTGTGGTGTCGAGGTAACACTAACACAATAGTGCCATTGTTTGGCCACAAATATTAGAGTCAACGTGAGAAAGGGCACAGAAACTATTTTGAGCAAATGTAAACTAACGCTTTTCGAACGACCAAATTGACTTATAACTATTGACACTTATTCAATGTTTCTTCGATAACAACGATACTTTTACTTAAACATCATCGTTAGTGGCAACAATATCTTGTACGTGGATCTACATAAGATCTAGTACGTGTGTCAGTCTGTGTGTGTTGTACGTGACCCATCCGATACGACCCGAACCGACCCATCATTATTGCGCGCTTATACATATATCATATCATTAATGCTATACAATAACTGTCAATAGGTGTTTGACTGTTTATTTGCATTCAACATTTGGGATACATCGCTCACACATACTTACCACTTAACAAGTGAGTTTCGTGGCCCCTTTTTACGCTTATACACTATTTCAATCATTTACAAATTGGGGGAAAAGTATGCTTACACAATTTTTATGCTGTACAACTTACATAAATTTTACATACAAGGAATCAACGTGATACTGTGTTGCAAGTACTATTTGATACATGCTTGGGTCTGCTGTGTGGTTCTATCTTTGCAACTATTTAATTCCAGTGTGGGAACCGACGGTTAGGTATTGGTAGTACTACTGGGTTGACACCCCCACCCTCGTTCGATGGTATACTAGTTGGTACCATCAGTGGCCAGGAACGGGCCCTTGGGTGAATATATGCCGACAATTTCTTTGTGTACGTCGCTAGGTTTGGTTGCAAAGCTCATGTCATGAGATATTTACTTGTGTAATAACTGTATTCACGGTATTCCGACGCGCTATTATATACAGCATCACTTACATTTTTATTACATAAACCTGCGAGCTCACCAACAATTTTGTTGACCGTTTTAAGCATATCTTTTCAGGTGATCATACAAGTCCAGGAATCTAGGTGTGCTGCCTTAGTGGAGACCCTAGGATGCATTTTTGGGACTTAGCTCATTTTGTTAAACAATCTTTTTGAACAATGTTAACGCTTGTAAACAATTATCATCTTTTGAAACTTGTTCCCGGGTTGTGGGAATTAACATTTACATTTTCATCATACGTGTATATGTGTTATCATCATCATGTTGTTTATGGCTATGTGTTGTGGACATTGACTAAACACGACACAAGTCCCCTTGTAGTCGGGTGTCGTCATGACACGCATGTCATCATTTATTTATATTGCTCTCTATCGCTTACCATGTGTTATGACGATCCCGGTCTCGTTACATCCCCGTGTTTCCGCTTTTAGCGGGGGTGTGACAGATTGGTATCAGAGCCATTGGTTATAGAGAATTAGGCAATACGCTTGACCTAGACTATAACCTAGGAACCTTCATGTAGATTTGCATGCTAGGACTCTGTATGCATATTATATCTCGTGTATGTGTTCCTCGCTGCTTGATTTGTTCATCTATTTGTTATGTGATCTTTCCACCCTATGAGAGAGCCCTTGTGCTCACTCTTTTATGGGGATGCTTCTATTGGATCTTCCGTTCCCTCTGCGCGCCGAGTTAGTTTATCAGATCCGGGTATTAAACCCGAAGAGATCATCACAGATCATGTTATTGCGCTTGACCTTGGACATTGAGATTAACTCTGAGGAGGGATATGTCTGAAATCTCGAAAGATGAGGAAATAGACAACCTCCGCTAGACTAAACGTGATTGTATACATGGACTTACAACTGTTATGATGGATTATTATGGATATGATGTAAAGGAAAGTCGGCTGTCATGTAACCGGATCAGGCATCATTCTCGGTACATCGTGGGTGTGGTGGGAACGCTGCGGGGAACCCTATATATAAACATCACCGGTATACCGAGAATATGCTTGAAATGGGCTGCATGGTGGTCTGGCTGACCGGAACATGAACATTGGGAATTGTTAAATGGAATGCATTTGTATCTTATGGTGACTAAAGTTTATATGTTACCTCTTTTATGATTAGAACATGCCGCCTCGAAGAGTCACCCGTAGCAGTAGTGGCGGGAGTGAAGCCCCAAGGGGCAGAGGCCGAGGCAGAGGCCGAGCACCAAGAACAAACGATGCTCCTGCCAGCAACAGCCAAGGAACAGGGAACGCCGACATGGCAGCACTGATCGCTCAGCAATTGGCCGCGCTTATTCCTACTATAGTGGCCCAAGTGAGCGACGCACTTCAACAACACCACCCTCACGGGGATGGTGGCAACGATGATGGAGCCCAAGGTGGGATTGAAACTGAAACGGGAAACGGGAACCCGACTGGAAACGAGAGCAACCAGGAAACCGGGAATGGTGGTACTGCCGGTATCGAGACTGGAGTGGTCAATGCTCGTCGGGGATGCTCGTACAAGGAGTTTGTGGCTTGTAAGCCAAGGGAATTCGATGGGAAAGGTGGGGCGATAGCCCTAACCAGGTGGTTGGAAAAGATGGAGGCAGTAATTGACATCAGTGAGTGCCTCGACAGCCAGAGGATCAAGTATGCTACTTGTTCTCTACAGGGTAAAGCCCTAACCTGGTGGAACACCCAGATTCAAGCTCGAGGAAGAGAGTCTGCGATGCAAATGTCGTGGGACGAGTTCAAAGCTTTGATCACCGAGGAATACTGCCCTCTCAACGAGATGCAGAAGCTGGAGCATGAGTTCTGGAATCATGCTATGGTGGGGGCAGGGCATGCAGCTTATACTGATCGTTTTCATGAGCTTGCAAGATTGGTTCCGCATCTAGTCACGCCGGAATCAAAGAGGATTGAAAGGTACATTTGGGGACTTGCGCCTCAAATTAGGGCGATGGTTACAGCAGCCGCTCCTCCTACTATTCAGAGCGCAATTCTGAAAGCTGGCGCTTTGACTGATGAGATGGTTAGAACAGGGGTTTTGGGCCGAGGGGCCGAGAAGAGGAAGGATGTTGGGGAGTCGAGCCGGTCGAGTGCCGGAAGGTTTGAGAAGAGGTCTAAGCCGACCAGGAATTTTGTGGCCGTGTCTCAGGCCAGAAGAGAGTATGTGGGGCCGCACCCCAAATGTGACAGGTGCAATTATCATCATCCCCCAGGGATGCAGTGCCGGGTGTGCGCTAACTGTAAGCGCCCGGGTCATTTGGCAAGAGATTGCAGAACTGCGCCAAATCTTGTGGCACCCGTCAACGCGGTTAACCCCGCCGGGAATGCAAGGGCTTGCTTTGAGTGTGGGAGCCCCGATCACTACAGGAATATGTGCCCCAGGCTGAATCGGGCACCGGGTCAACAGGGGAACAACCAACAGCAGGTGTTGGCTATCGCTGGGAATCAAGGCCCGGCTACTCAGGGAAATGCAGCTCGAGGACGTGCATTCGTCATTGGAGCTAATGATGCTCGTCAGGACCCGAATGTTGTCACGGGTACGCACTTACTCAATCATCACTTCGCATCTATATTATTTGATACTGGAGCAGACAATAGTTTTATTTCTTCCGAGTTTGTGCAATTGCTTGATTTGAGTCCTAGTAGGCTAGAAACTAGCTACTCCGTAGAAATGGCCAATGGTAAGGTTGCTCAGGCCGATGAGATTGTTAGGAAGTGTTCGTTGACGCTGGAGGATCATACCTTTGAGATAGATTTGATACCCTTTGAGTTAGGAAGCTTCGATGTCATCGTGGGTATGGATTGGTTGTCGCAGAATAGAGCAGAGATTGTCTGTCGAGACAAAGTAGTACGTATCCCTATGCCTAATGGGGAAGTACTCAAGGTTCAGGGAGAACGACCGGGTAAGAGTTTAAGGCTTATTTCCTGCATGAAAGCACGCCAGAGTCTACGAAAGCAGTGCTACGCCTTTCTGGCTCATGTAGTTGAAAAGAAAGACGAGGAAAGGAAACTGGTGGATATTCCAGTGGTACGGGATTACCCAGAAGTATTTCCAGATGACTTGTCTGGTTTACCTCCTCCACGACAGGTGGAATTCCGTATTGAGTTGGTTCCTGGAGCTACACCCGTAGCAAAGACGCCTTATCGACTAGCACCATCCGAGATGCAAGAGTTGTCTAGTCAATTACAGGAACTACTGGAGAAGGGTTTTATTCGACCGAGTCATTCACCGTGGGGAGCACCGGTACTGTTTGTCAAGAAGAAGGATGGATCGTTCCGTATGTGCATCGATTACCGTGAACTGAACAAGTTGACGGTGAAGAACCGATATCCTCTCCCCAGGATCGACGACTTATTCGATCAGCTGCAAGGAGCTTCGTATTTTTCAAAGATTGATCTTCGTTCTGGTTATCATCAGCTAAGGGTTTTCGAGGACGACATACCGAAGACTGCGTTCAGGACTCGTTACGGACATTATGAGTTCTTGGTCATGCCATTCGGATTGACTAACGCACCAGCTGTGTTCATGGATCTAATGAATCGGGTGTGCAAACCTTATTTGGATAAGTTCGTGATCGTGTTCATAGACGATATACTTATCTATTCCCGAACAAAGGAGGATCATGTAGAACACCTTCGGGCTATTCTGGAGCTGCTTCGAGAAGAGAAACTTTTCGCCAAGTTCTCAAAGTGCGAGTTTTGGCTGCGGGAAGTGAAGTTTTTGGGTCATGTGGTCAATGAGGACGGGATTCACGTAGATCCCGGCAAGATTGAAGCGGTGAAGAAATGGGATACGCCCCAGACACCATCAGAGATACGGCAGTTCTTAGGATTGGCCGGTTATTATCGTCGCTTCATCGCGAATTTCTCAAAGATCGCGCAGCCGTTGACCCTGCTTACTCAGAAAGACAAGAAGTTTGACTGGGGATTTGCACAAGAACAAGCGTTCCAAACGTTGAAAGAGAAGTTGTGCAACGCGCCAATACTGTCTCTCCCAGATGGAACAGATGATTTTGTGGTTTACTGCGATGCGTCACATCAAGGTTTGGGATGTGTATTGATGCAAAAGGACAAGGTGATTGCCTACGCTTCGCGACAACTTAAAGTGCACGAAAAGAACTACACCACTCATGATCTTGAGTTGGGCGCTGTAGTATTTGCACTCAAAATTTGGAGGCATTATCTGTATGGCACCAAATGCATCATCTTCACTGATCATAAGAGCCTTCAACACATTCTGGATCAGAAGGAACTCAACATGCGCCAACGACGTTGGGTAGAGCTTCTTAGCGACTACGATTGTGAAATCCGGTATCATCCGGGGAAAGCTAACGTGGTGGCTGATGCCTTAAGCCGTAAAGAACGTGTGAAACCGCTACGTGCACGAGCGTTGGGGTTGACCATTCAAACCAACTTAAAGGCTCAGATTCAAATTGCACAGAGTGAGGCATTGAAAGAAGAAAACCTTGCGGGAGAAGAGTTCCGGGGGTTAGATAAACAGATGATTCGCAAGGATGACGGTATTCAGTACTTCATGGATCGCATATGGGTACCCAAATGGGGAGGTGTTCGAACCTTAGTCATGGATGAAGCCCACAAGACGCGATATTCTATTCATCCTGGTGCAGATAAGATGTATCATGATCTTAAGGATCTATACTGGTGGCCAGGCATGAAGAGAGACATTGCCTTATACGTCAGTCGATGTTTGACGTGTTCGAAAGTCAAAGCTGAACATCAAAAGCCATCGGGATTATTACAGCAACCTGAGATTCCCGAGTGGAAATGGGAGAACATAGCTATGGATTTCATTACCAAACTCCCTAGAACAAACAGCGGTCATGACTCGATATGGGTCATTATCGATCGAATGACGAAATCAGCACATTTCTTGCCTATCCGAGAAGATTATAAGATGGATAAGTTGGCGAGATTATACATCAAAGAGGTCGTGACACGGCACGGGGTGCCGGTGTCAATCATATCCGACCGAGACAGCAGATTCACTTCACGTTTTTGGCAGACGCTACAGAAAGCGATGGGTACTCGATTAGACATGAGTACAGCCTATCACCCTCAAACAGATGGCCAAAGTGAACGCACTATACAGACGCTAGAAGACATGTTGAGAGCGTTTGTAATCGATTTTGGTGGTAGTTGGGATGCTCATCTGCCGTTGATTGAGTTCTCCTACAACAATAGCTACCATACAAGCATTGGATGTGCTCCATTTGAAGCGTTGTATGGAAGGAAATGCAGATCTCCCGTTTGTTGGGCTGAAATTGGTGAGAGTCAACTGACAGGCCCAGAGATCATCCAAGAGACAACAGACAAGATTTTCCAAATCAAGGATCGACTCAAAGCCGCGCGAGATCGTCAAAAGAGCTATGCCGACAATCGTCGGAAGCCTCTAGAATTCAATGTTGGGGATCGTGTGTTACTCAAAGTTTCCCCTTGGAAAGGAGTCGTTCGATTCGGAAAGAAAGGGAAGTTAGCCCCAAGATACGTCGGACCATTTGAGATCACTGAAAGGATCGGTCCAGTGGCTTACCGGTTAAGGTTGCCACAAGAGCTTAGCGGTGTGCATGATACTTTTCACGTGTCAAACCTCAAGAAATGTTTGGTCGATGAATCCCTTCACGTGCCAATCGAGGAAATCAAGATTGACGACAAGCTTCATTTTGTTGAAGAACCCATTGAGATCATGGATCGAAAGGTCAAGCAACTGAAGCGCAGTAGAATACCTATTGTTCGCGTAAGGTGGAATTCAAAACGAGGGCCAGAGTTTACATGGGAACGTGAAGATCAGATGAAACTCAAATATCCACATCTTTTCAAGGATGACACTCTTGGACCTAACTCCAGCTGAATTTCGGGACGAAATTCTCTCAACTGGGGGATACTGTGACATCCGTCACTTTAAGGTCCGTCAATTGACGTGTTTGTCCGTCATCTTTTCTATGTTTGGTCATTCCTCATCATTATTTGACTCTTTATGTGGATATCATGTGTGTAATATTATCATTGTGTGTGCATTCGTTATAACCGTGTGTGAACCTTAAAAAGACCATTAAAAACTTTCATTTTTGAAAACGTTAAATATATCATTTTATAAATGTAATAAATGTTTTAATATAACCATTTCTTAAGTCATGACAACATTAAATATACTTTTACAATTAATATAAAACACCTAACGAAGTCGTTTTTCAACCGAACAAAATTTGGGAAAACTCGGGGGTTGAGTGCAGGGACTAAACTTGTAATTTTAGAAACTTGGGCTGGGTATAAATACCCCATTCCAGCCCTAAACCCCCATTTCTATCATCTTCTTCATCTTCATCTCCTCTTCACACACTAAAACTCCATTTTAGCACCAAATCCGACCCGAGAGGTCTCGTTTTCTTCGTCTTGACATCGTCTACAGCATAGACTACCACTCCTTAGCAGGTAGTTGTCTTTGGATGTCCATTTTTGAGCCTTTTCACGGCTGTCCAAACTAGGGTTTCGGGTGTTCGGGTTCAACCCGAACACACAAGGTCGTATGGGTGCGTGTGAGGTCTCTTTGCTTGTGTTTCATGCTTGTATATGTTTGTTGAGTGTTTCTGGAGGTCCTTATGGTGTAAAACTCGTGTTTAGAGCGGCTCGGGGGCTGCTCCTCCCGACCACAGTCGCGATTCTGCAGATTGGGCGACTGGGTCATCCATGCGATTGAGCCGTGCGACCGAGTGGGTCGTACGACTGGATCATGCGTCTGAGTCAATCGCGCGACTGAGTTGTGCGACTAGGCATGTCGTGCGACTGAGTTGTGCGACTGAGTGACTGTGTGCGATTGAGTCATGCGTGCGAATGAGTGTATGCGAATGAGTCATGCGATTGAGTGTTTGTGTGCGATTGAGTCAGGTGACCGACTGAATGTGTGCGAATGAGTGTGATTCGCACGACTGGGGTCCAATCGCACGAATGAAGGTTCAGTCGTACGAAAGTAGCTAATTCGCACGATTGAAGGTTGATTCGTGCGCATGGAAGTTGAGTCGTGCGATTGGGTGTTGTGTGGTACGACTGAAGGCCAATCATACGAATGAAGGCTCAATCGTACGAATGAAGCTGATTCGCACGATTGAGGGTCGATTCGCACGAATGGAGGTTGAGTCGTGCGTCTGGCCTTGTATGCGACTGAAATTGTTGTGTTTGACCCCTTGTGCGTGGCGTGAGTATGTCGTGTGGTGTCGAGGTAACACTAACACAATAATGCCATTGTTTGGCCACAAATATTAGAGTCAACGTGAGAAAGGGCACAGAAACTATTTTGAGCAAATGTAAACTAACGCTTTTCGAACGACCAAATTGACTTATAACTATTGACACTTATTCAATGTTTCTTCGATAACAACGATACTTTTACTTAAACATCATCGTTAGTGGCAACAATATCTTGTACGTGGATCTACATAAGATCTAGTACGTGTGTCAGTCTGTGTGTGTTGTACGTGACCCATCCGATACGACCCGAACCGACCCATCATTATTGCGCGCTTATACATATATCATATCATTAATGCTATACAATAACTGTCAATAGGTGTTTGACTGTTTATTTGCATTCAACATTTGGGATACATCGCTCACACATACTTACCACTTAACAAGTGAGTTTCGTGGCCCCTTTTTACGCTTATACACTATTTCAATCATTTACAAATTGGGGGAAAAGTATGCTTACACAATTTTTATGCTGTACAACTTACATACATTTTACATACAAGGAATCAACGTGATACTGTGTTGCAAGTACTATTTGATACATGCTTGGGTCTGCTGTGTGGTTCTATCTTTGCAACTATTTAATTCCAGTGTGGGAACCGACGGTTAGGTATTGGTAGTACTACTGGGTTGACACCCCCACCCTCGTTCGATGGTATACTAGTTGGTACCATCAGTGGCCAGGAACGGGCCCTTGGGTGAATATATGCCGACAATTTCTTTGTGTACGTCGCTAGGTTTGGTTGCAAAGCTCATGTCATGAGATATTTACTTGTGTAATAACTGTATTCACGGTATTCCGACGCGCTATTATATACAGCATCACTTACATTTTTATTACATAAACCTGCGAGCTCACCAACAATTTTGTTGACCGTTTTAAGCATATCTTTTCAGGTAATCATACAAGTCCAGGAATCTAGGTGTGCTGCCTTAGTGGAGACCCTAGGATGCATTTTTGGGACTTAGCTCATTTTGTTAAACAATCTTTTTGAACAATGTTAACGCTTGTAAACAATTATCATCTTTTGAAACTTGTTCCCGGGTTGTGGGAATTAACATTTACATTTTCATCATACGTGTATATGTGTTATCATCATCATGTTGTTTATGGCTATGTGTTGTGGACATTGACTAAACACGACACAAGTCCCCTTGTAGTCGGGTGTCGTCATGACACGCATGTCATCATTTATTTATATTGCTCTCTATCGCTTACCATGTGTTATGACGATCCCGGTCTCGTTACATCCCCGTGTTTCCGCTTTTAGCGGGGGTGTGACATAGGGTGTGAGAAACAAGAGGGAAATTGGATCTTTGAGGTCATGATACGCGGGTATCATATAAATACACAATATTTGGTAACGGAAACATGCCAAAATTATATTGGTTGCGTATTTTCTCCGTCTTCCTTTTACAAATAGATTTTAAGAAGATATGTTAATAATGTAACAGATACGAAATATTCTGACATTGTGATTTCAAATATATTTGATTTGACATTGTGGAGCTTCTGTAAATTAGAAAAAAGAAAATTACCATAATGGTCATTTGACCAATAAAACTTTCAAAATTATCAAAACAAAATTTTAATTTCCCCAAGGCGAGATATACACCACAAATCTCGCCCAAATTTTTTAAAATTAGTTTTTAATTAAAAAAGTTTATAACTACCTTTTAATTATTAATAATTTTATAAAAATTAAATTATATTAAAGTAATGTACGTATTTTTTCAATAAGCTCGACCCTCTTTTACGTATTTTATAAAAAACTATCTATGTTTTTGTAATATAAAACTATTTCAAACATAGATTTCTAAGCTTTTTTTGTAAATTTCTTAAAATCTCGTAAATTTAATTACTAATATCTAAATAAAATCTTATATATGTAATTTTCTTCAACCTACTTAGATCTTTATTTTTTAAAGATTTCTATAATATAAACAAAGAAGTTTTTAAAAGTGAAAAGATTTGTTATTTTCACAATTTGTTTAGTTTTAAAAAGGAAAAGATATTATATTTATCAATAATAATAATAATAATCACATAAAAAGATTCAAGGAATACTTTTAACCTGAACTTTATTTCTAAAAATAAACAGGCAAGATTGAAGGAAAAAATGTTTTATTTTTTTGATACAGCGATATTTTTCGGAATATCTATGTATTTTTAATACATACTTATTTCAAAGTTATAAAGAATTTCCCAAAAATATCGGTCATTTAAAGTTCTTGTTGAATAAGTAAACAGAATAAATTTTAATATAATTTATTTTAATTATTACGTTTATAATAATAACTTTAAAATCTGTAAATATTTAAATTATAAAAGTGAATATTATTTTTTCTAATTAATATGAAACCGATTTCATTTGAGATTCTAGATTTGCTAGATTTTTCCGCAACTAATACTAAAACAAATATCTTTTAAATTTAAACTAGTTATTTAACGGCCGCAGGTTGTGACGATATTATACGCGGTGTCATAAAGTATAGGCTAACACTCGACCTGACTTGTCTTTGACTAGTTTTTCGTCGAACCGTAAAATATATGAATTTATACCGTTGAACGAAAACATATTATAGTCGAAACATAGACCAAGTCTAAGTGTACCTCAAAAAAACACATAAACTATAGTCGGCAGGGCTTGTTTCCGAACTAAACTTATGTTGAAATGTAAATTAACTTGTATTTATGCCGTTTAACGAAAATGTATTATATTTAACTCGACTCAATTTTAAACAAAACTTACGTCTAAACATAGGTGAACGTTAAATACTATCAATAGTCTATCAGCAACACACGTCTTTTTGATTTGATGTTACTTTTTTTTACCAAATTTGTTCCTTTATATAACATTTTTAATGCTAATTCGTTCTTTGTATAAAACTTTAATTTTATTAATACTTTCTTAGCAACACAAGTGTTTTTATTTTTTGATATAGAATTTTGTAAACGTTACCTTCCGTAAGCTTTTCTTTACCCATTTCATCATATCGGTGTTGTTACAAACTTTTAAATGGTTTAACCCGTCGCAACGCGCGCGGGAGTGTAACTAGTTGTTATTAATTTCATATAATTACTATTTTTACGGTTAGATTACACCTAAATTAATATAGGAGTAATATTATATATAATATTAATTATCAACTTTTGTATGCATTGTGAATTGTATCAAATGTTATATATACATAGCTTTTTTTTCTTTTTTTTTATTTTTAACATTTTCATTTTAACCAAATACTTTTACGACTTTTACGATTTACCCCTAATATTTTTTACTTTCAATGTTGGTCCCCCATATATTTCATATTTTATATTTTTTCATCACATTTCGGTCTAAATTTTACAATTTAACACGCCGCAACGTGCGTGTGTTGTTCAACATTTTTATGAGATTTTTTTCTCCACTTAACGGTTTCGTCGTAACGTGCTGGTCCTGCATCGACTTACTTATTGTTTCTGTTTTATGTTTTGCATGCGTGGTTTACCGCTTTTACATCTACTTTTCATTGGGTATTATTTTGTTCATTTTTTATATTTTTTTTTATTTCAAGTGGGGTTTAGGGTTTTCGATCTTGATAATCACTAGCAGTGATATACCAACAATTGATGATACTTAATACGGTTTTACACCCCCACTGCAACACTGGGGCTTAATACTAGTTCTAATCATAAAAAATAACAAGTAGAAAAATAACGAAAATTTAATAAAATAAACATATATTCATTTTCATAAAAAAGTATAAAAATTATTTTTAACTAAAAACTTATGGAATATATTAAAAAAGGCTATAACTTTTCCTTCTTTAATAAATATATAAAAATTATTTTGTTTTATGTATAAAACCATTAATATTTTTATAAAAGTAATTAAATAAAAAAATCAGACGAGGAAGGCTAAATTCTTTAGAAAAAAAATCTAGCAAGGAAAATCCATAATTTATCGCCTAGACAGCCGGTAAGGACACGTCGGCAAGGAAAATTGTCAATTCCTCGCCCTGTCAGCGGTGAATGGACACCTAGGGAATATATGAATTCTCTTCTGGTGAGTGAGGAAATGACACGTCAATGAGGGTTATGGGTTTTTCTCACGCACACGGCGAGGAATGGACACGTGTTTTCTCTTGATTGGTCTATTTTTTGGTCATCTTTGTTTTTGAATGGTTATTTTAGTAATTTACTCTGGTCAAATGATCAATTAAGTAATTTTCCTATTAGAAAATGCATTTTATACTTTTCGAGCTAATAACAAGAATAAGTAACAACTATTCTTATATTTTTTCAACTTATATATATAATTATATAAACATAAAAATTATTGAACTTATTTTTAAAACATAAAAATTATTAAACTTGTTTTCAAAACATAAAAAAACACTAGTCTTATAAACTATTTCAACTTTGTTTAAAATTAAAAGGTTCTCAACTCATTCTCTACCTTCATTCTCATCCTTATATTTTTATAAAACTCATCAAACTACACACTCCATCTCATCATCAATCCCTATATTTAACTTCATTCTATTTATTCCTCTAACTTTTTTAAATAATTTTTTATAAATGCATGTGAATGAAAAAAAATTAAGTAATATTGAAAAATATAATAATACTATTTAATTGAGATAAAAATATATACGAGGAATAAAATGTTAGAGGTTTTTTAAAAAAAGTTAAACAAATCTACAAAATAGTATTTTGTTTTATAGATTATAGAGAAATAATTGGAGACAGGGGCGGAGCTTGAACATTCACGTAGGGGGAGGGGGGGCGGGGGCAAAATTAATTTTTTTAGAGGGGGGCGAACTCGAGTCTTATTTAAAAATTTACACTACCGGGACAAAAATTTACACTAGCTGACTAAAGTTTAACACTGCCGACGAAAAAAATAGGGGGGGGGGGGCGGCGGCCCCTCCCGGCCCCTTCAATCCTCCGCCACTGATTGGAGAACGAGGTTTGAATGCTCTAACCCGTATACACCATCTCCTATCATCATTTACTCTTGAATTTAGCATACTCAAATTGATTTTTACTTGATATTAGGTGTTACCGGTTACGGTAGATAAAACTATATTGTCAACTCTTTGATTAAGCCAAGAAGACATATCATACAAAATAATAAAATGCGTGAACAAAGAGTTACAAATGGTAATGCAAATTTTACAAGTATGATGCATCAGTGTCTCCTTCATTTGTCCGTTTTGACATACAGTTAATGAAATAGCTAAGAACAAGAGATTGTTATACTAAAAATGGTACAACTGGTAGCAGGCTTAGGTTCAACAAGAGGACTATACCTCCCATCATAATCAAGACCATGTAACTTTAAGAAGCCTTAAGCAACTAACCAAGCTTTATAACACTTAATATTCCCAGATCTTAAAGCTTATGACGAAAGATCCAACAGCAACATCCAACAGGCAATGTTTGTGCGAGGACACACGACAAGATTTCAAGTGCCATTGTCACGAAAAATATTCATTTATAAAGCCATAGACATTTTCCAATTAGGATCATGAAGGACCTGTCTTAGAGGAAACTCGTCGTGATCTACAAGTCGAGGTATTTGTCGATGCTTGAGAGATGGTCTTAGAGCGAGAATTTGTAGGATTAGGCCGTTGAGCAGAGATAAACATTCGATCATGGAGACGATCAAATACAAAGTCACATACCCGTCATAATCCCACAAGATGAATCAGTATAAGTTGTTAATGTTATCGAATCAAAGCTCAAAAACATCAATGGAGTTCCATTCAAAACAAAAAATATGAAACGATGCTACCATAGCCCCAGACCCATAACGTTGATCATCTTAATTATTTTCCTTAAAAAGGATTCATATCTGTCACGCAGGTGACCACCAACGGCGTTATATTAGTTATTTCTTTTGTGCACATAAAGTCTTGAATAAGAAAGCAAACAACATCTGCATCAGCAAGACTTTAGACAACAATTCACAGAATCAATTGGTTTAAAAAATCATCTTTCTTTCTATTAATTTATGAACTCAAGTCTGCAACAGATTGTACATGAAGTTCAAAACAACTATGAGTATATCACAACAATTAAAAATTCAACATATCTAACTCTAATTCGAAACAAAAACAACAAAAAATCTCCCAAAATGGAAACTTTTTCATCAAAGACTGAAGTTACCAAGCTTACAAATCATCAAATGCTGCACATCTTCATCCACCTCCAAAATCGAGTGCATAAATCTATGAATTTGACGTCCTGTTGATGCGCATCTCACATAATCATACAAATTACTAATCTCTTCTGTTATTGAACATCTGGAGCTACAGGTGAAGCAGTTATAGCCTCTAAAACAGATTGACACTCAATGCTAGAGGCGTTTTCCAAACTGTAAGACTTGCAACTGAAGTAAAAAACTGTACTCATCATGAAATCGATAAGCACAACAAAGCTATACATTATCACCAAAAGTGGCCCTTCCCATATTCTTGAAGACCCATCTCCATAACTCAAAGTTTTCACGCGATGCTCAAACAAACCCTCAATAAACGCCATCCCGATTGTTGAACCAAGAAAGATCATCAAACCAACTTGAGTCTGACCCCTGATTAAAACACTAGATCTTAATAATGCCTCTGACCCAGATACATCTTCCAACACTGAAATAACCATAGAAAGATCACAAATAATAACAGCATTTGCGAAGAACACTGAGAAAAGCAACCCGAATATGATTGCAGTGTACACAGTTAAATCAGGGGAAAGACCAATGACAGAAAACAAGCTGCTGACACCAGCAAGTAAAACAAGAAACAAAGTGAGGCAACCGATTATCACAGTGCATACTAACAAGTATGTGGAAACGATTCGCCTCCAGATCTTTCTAATAATCACATAAAACTTCGATGAATCGAATGTTTTACGCGAGTAAGTACAATCAACAGTGTAAACAACAGCTGCCTTTGAAACCAACAACAATGTGATGTACAAAGGGAAACACATTATAGTTGAAACAGCTGTTTCAGAGAATTTATGGCAAGAATGTTCCACAAAGGGTCTTAAAGGAAAACCAGAAGCTTTTGCAACTAATAAAAGCCTAATCGCAAGTCGATTAACAATCGATTGATCAACTAAAACATTAGATAACAACACAGCTGAAACAGGGCAGATTAACAGAGCCCCAATTGCCATGAATCCACTAAGATTATACCTCAAAATCCTGATCGTTTCTCTCAAGATTTCCAACGCACTGGTGGATTGAAACACGTGATCAGATCGAGTAACATGGTCGGATTCGAAAGGGTGAAGATCTAGGGTTTCGTTGGTTTCTTTGTGTGCTATGATTGTGTTGAACCTAGGGCTTGGTCCTTTTGGGGATTCCATAATTGAGCCAAAAAGACTCCAAATTGGTGGAAACTCAACGAGAAACCATGGATTGCAGAGTAATTAAGCTCGAAATCAAAGTGTTTGTGCAGATTATGTGTATGGAGGGAGTGTGTATGGGATTAAAAATGGGTAATTGGGAAAGAAACGTTACGATTGATCTGGGGAATGTGATGATGAGAAGGGGAATCACGTGAGATTAGGGTTTATGTCATGAAGATCGATCAATGGATTGATTGATTGAGATTTGAAAGAGATGATTATAAAGAGAGGTATGTATGTAGATTGGGAACGAAGGAAGGAGATGCGTGTCGGTGTGTTGACTCTTGTGTATTGGATTCTAGTTTTTTTTATAACAAAATAGATAAACCTAGTATTAAACCCCGCGTTGCGGCGGAATGCATAAAACAAAGTAACACTAATGGCGTACCACCGTCATTGACCACCAACATCAAGAAAACCATAAAAACGGGTAAAAATCGAATGAAAAATAGACGAAAAAAGTTAAACAACACACGCACGTTACGGCATGTTAACTCGTAAAATTTAGACCGAAACGTAAAACAAAAAATTTATAAAATATGAAAAGTATAGGGGAACAAAGTTGAAAGTAAAAATTTATTGAGCCTAAATTGTAAAAGATGTAAAAGTATTGGGTTAAAATAAAAAAATTAAAGATTAAAAAAATAATAACAAATTGGGTACAACCCATGGAGCATAAAGTACAACTTACAATACATAGAAAACTTGCTAATTAGTATATATATAATGATTTTATAAAAGGGGCAATATTTATTTAAGACATGTTATAAAGAATCTTTGAAGCGACTAAAGTTCATACGTTTGGAAATTTTAATTTAATTTGTATTTTAACTAGAGACTAGTATTAAGCTCTCGCGTTGCGGCGGGGGCGTAAAACCGTACTAAATAGCACCAATAACACACTATTGTCAGTGATCACCAATACCAAAAAACTCGTATTGGAAAAGAAATAAAAGACAAAAAAACAAGCTGAATGAAAAGTATACGTAAAAATATTGAACCACACAGACGAAACATAAAACATATAAAACAATAAGTAAGTTGACCTAAAACCAGCGCGCTGTGATGGGCCGTTAAACGGGAAAAAAATAAGCGTACAAATATCAAACCACACACATAAGTTGCGGTGTGTTAACTCGCAACATTTAGACTGAAATGTAAAACACAAAATTTGTAAATATGAAAAGTATAGGTGATCAAATTTGAAAATAAAATTTTTTGGGACTAAATTATCAAATATGAAAAAGTAGTGGGTTGAAACGAAAAAATTTAAGATTATAATAAGAAAAAAAGATTGGTACAACTCATTTAAACATGTTGTACCGCCCATGATGCACACAAAACTTACAAATTAGTATTATATAAATTTGTCATTTGTAGGCACTAGCAGCAGGTGATAACATCTAGGTCGGGTCGATTTTACAAAAAAAATATTTATACAGAAAATTATATAAAAGAAAAGTAACAAAGTATATGTGATGACATACGCGATAAAGCAAGAAAAAATGGTATATTGTATACTAAAAAGGTTTGTTTATTTATTTTAAAAGTAAATCCACTTTAATTAGAAATTATGATTTTCATAACACAATTATTATATATATTAAAGACAAACTTTTATGAACAATAAATTTAGGTTGAATTTTTTATTTACTTTAATTATATTATAAAACAAATTAATAACATAATTAATACATACACACATAACAAATTAATAAACAGTAACTTTTTATTACAAACTTTCATGAACAATACTATGATTGGCGGGTATGTCACGACATCATGTAACAAGTCACGATTGAATCAATTTTTATTTTCCAGAAAATAAAAGATATATAAAGTAGTTGATCACATGTGTTTAATACAAGAGGCTTTATCGGCTAGCGGTTGAGATGTTATATCAACCTCACGCCATCCAGGTTCGAACCTTATGGTTTTTTTTAAATTTTTTCTTTCTTTTTCTTTTGGTTTTTTTGTTCAAAAATAGAATGAATTAACTCGTTACGTAATGATGGTTATAAATTTAGTTTCGTATGAAAAGCCACATCGAAATATCTACTTTGTTATCTATTTGTTCATATATAAAAAAGTGGAGTATCGTACAACAGAAATAACTTTTTCTATTACAAGTAAACCAAATAAAAGATGCGAACAATTCTGAAGTTGTATGTGTTTGAAAATAGTAATGTTTAAAAAACTCATAGTTTGTTGCTCGATCGGAAATAAGTCAAAAGCTCACTCGAAATCGATTGGTTTATAAACAAGTGGAACTTGAGACAAAGTTAGCCTGGCTAGTAGCTCGAACGTTAGGTAGCTCGTGGGCTCACTTATTGAGTTATTGGCATATTATCTTTAATTAAATCACTAGGTTGGGCGCAAATATTGATTGCCAGGTTGGGATCGTTTCTATCTAGTTTGATTTAGTTTGATTGTTTGGTTTGTCACCAGTTACAAAACATCAACAAGAACCTATTACTATTTGTAGAAATTGATTCATTAGTTGCCTCCACAATCATCATTGAGAGTCATTAAAAGTCTTAATCAAATAACATGTAGCTCCTAAATCATTCAACATATTTATGAAACTTACACATTAAAAGATTTCAAAACCATTAAAATATGATTTCTAAGTGAACCAAATATGCTTTTAACTCTCCTCGATTCTGGTACCAAAATGTCTCTCAGTCCAAGGAGGGGGGAGTCACTTCCAAACTACAAAACCTAAAATTCTTCATCTCTTTTTTTTAACAGCAAATATATACCATGCTTTAGATGATATGTATTTTTTATCAGGCTTATTTATTTGTATTTTCACCGGGATCACACCACAACCCTTTCGAGAGAAAGACAATAGTTAAAAAAAACTCTTTATTTAATCCTGAGCATGTTTACTCAAAGTACGATTTAAAACCAAAACTTTTTCATATTTACATGTCGTTAATACCTTCGTTAATACCTGACCGGCTCACCTTAACAATCTGGTCTAAAAATAATTTGTTTATCATCTCCTTTTCATCTCAGTCGTCTACATAGTAGGTCAAAGATATCTATTTCTTCACCTGTCCCACATTTCACCTGCCCAGTAAACACCTAACACACACCTGCTAAACAATCAACTCTTCGTGTGTTTAGTGATCGGGGGTATGTGGTGTTTGTTGTGACGCTTGGTTGTTGCTTGCTGTTGTGGTTGTTTCGTCGGTTCGCTGTTGCGACCACTGTGTTGTATAATTACTGTAAGGATTTTCATGGTGAATTGGCTGTTGATGGGTTGGATGAGAAGATTCCTCTTGTTGTTGTTGAAGCTTGATGATGAAGGTTTTCCATGTGCTTTCTATTGATGTTTACGGTGTTTTATATGCATTTGTTTTTTTGTTATGTATTTTTTCTTACGCTCTGTGTTTGTCTACGTTTGTTATGTGTAGCTGGGGTTAAGTTTCTCTTGAAAGAACTACTAGATATATGTCTAGGGAGTTAATGGGTATGTTCTTGTTATATGGAGTTGTTTTTTCTGTAATTTGAACTTTGAAGGTTTTGCACGTAACAATGTTTCTTTAGGATTTTTTTATATATAATAAAACAATACTATATAAAAATTAAAGGTACTAAAATTATCGTTTGAAAAAGTTTGATCAAAGATTCATAATATATCATTTTTGCACAGTTTCCATAAAAAAATACTTCTAAAAGTTACCTTATTGCAAATCTTACCGGGACATATATAAAGTCCTCTTTTCCTGAAAATATAAGAATTAATGTCAGATTTAATCAAATTAATTTAACAGTTAATATTGATTTGGAAGTTATTAGTGATTGATGTCAAAATGCTTATCAAAGATAAATAAAGTTTATAATCATATTCACTTTAGCTAGTAGGACAAACATCGTGTCTAACAATAGATAGTTTGTTGGATAGATTTAGTTCAACTTGAGTATTAAACATAAATAAATCCTAAATTGACTTGTGGGTCTTAAGGTTAATATTCATAATTACCGACTTGTCAGATTCTACGAAATAAAGTATGATCATATAAAAGCTTAGATTTAACAGCTTAATAAATATACAGATTCAACTACACTCATACACTACACTCATATTGAATCGAAAACTTTAGAATGTATGATTTGATCACAAACATTACCAACATGGCAACATACTAATCAAATATCACTAAATACACTTTGTTCTTCATTGAGATTAACCTAAACAGAGAAACAATGTATTGACGTGATCAAATACTTTGTTTTCCCACGTACAAACAAAAATGTCATAACTTAAAGCACTTGGTGCACAAACAAACCAAGGTGAATTCATGTCCCATGTAACATGTAACTACAAATCACATAACATCAAGTGTTATCAAACCCTAAAAAGTTTAGTTGCACAGGATCATGGATGCAAATGATGATAAAATTTTCAAATCTGGGAAGAAATTTTCATGAATTAGATGAATAAAGTATTTTGTCACACTTGTTTCCTTCACTTTTCTCCATTCTCTGTCACTAAAGGTGTGAGTTTTTCACAGGGCCGACTCAACCGTTTTGAGGGCCCCAAACGATCTAGAAATTTGAGGCCCATTCTAAAGATCATGTTATAAAAATTCCTTTTTTATATAGACCTGGGACCGAGAATTCTAATTTATCCCAGATTAGACCAAGTCACAAATTAAAAACAAATATACGTATTCAATTCCAATTATTTAGAAAGTTCAAATGATGTAGCAGATTAATAAATTCTCTTCTATGGTCAACATAAACTTCACAAACTACGGAAAATTATATATAACTTAATCGCAAAGGTCGGTGGCTTCGAAACTTTTTGTTTTCCCGTAAATTTGTCTTGGTTAAATATTTAGTTTCCAGGAAACAAACACTAAAAGGTCTTAGAAAAAGTGTTATTGTTGGTTTCTAAAGGCTTTCTACCTATTGCGGCGCAAGTTCAAGCCTTGCGCCAAACCTTTATTTTTTTGCTTCTCTTTTACTTTCTTCTATTTCTTTTAATTTAAATTGTTTTATTTATATAATATGTTGCAATATGTGTGTAGAAAATATCGAATTTGTGAACTCGAAAACTTTTCAATTACTTTCGATGTGTTTTTTATCCTACGTTTTGGTTTTCGTAACCGGTCTTGCGACAACGTTTTGAGTTAGTTATGACCTTCGCAAGCGTGCCATTTCTCACTTCTTTTATGTAATAAACCATGCTCTTGTCACTGTCACAATTCACGTAATGAAATTCGCAGACGCTCAACAATTGTCCATGTTGCACCACGAGTCACGAATTTCACAAACACAACGCTACATGCGGTCACGCCGCAACGCGCTGGTACCTTTGCTCGTTAACTATTATTCTTTCTTCTTTACTCACCAATTATTTTAGAAAGTTTAACTAATTCAACATAATAGTTTTTTTGTCTTTTCTCTAACAAAATGTTCATAAATATAAGTTCTACAATCAACGAAAGGGAATCCAAACCAAACTAACAAATTAAGTTATCAAGTGAAACTTCTACAAACAATAAACTAAAGCAAAATTCAAACAATCAAAAATCAAGTTTTTGGGCAGATTAAATTAGTTTAACAAAATAATATAATCGAGTCGTTAAGCTTGATTCACGAATTCAAGTATTTTAGAAAGACAAATACAGATTCGATTATTTAAAATAGATAACAAATTGTTTTAGGGCAGATTAAATGTATCTCCAATCGAATAATTAATAACCCACGATTCTAATGACAAACTCTAGATTCCTTGCAAGTGTTTTAGAAGATAGAAGAATAAATATAAGGTTATAAGGCCATATTATATTATATTATTAATTTATAATTGAGGTAGAAGCCTGAATCACAAAATCAAGGATTGCAAACCGACTAACTTGAGGATTTGGATAATTGATTGAATTCGACAGTGAATACTTGAATCAGATCGTCGATTATTCGATTGTTCATAATGTCATTGCCCTAACCACGCATTATGAATCGACCATCGAGATTCCTAATAGGCTGTCATCTTTAGGTGCTCATTTGATGTTCATAATGTTAAACATATTAACTAATGAACCCAACATTTTGGGGCCTTAATTTTAGGAGCCCCCAAGCTCTAGCTTGATCCAATAACACTAACAGGCCGACCTTGGTTTTTCAATTGTTTCTTGTCATTGCCTTTAACCATGTTTCAAGCTTTTATGATTTTCTTCCCTGTTACTTTTTCCTTCATGTTAAGTTTGAGAATTTTTTTGATTTTCTTTAATTTTACTCGCTTTTAAATTTATCTTGTAAATAGTTATAAACTAGAAAGCCAAATTACGAATATACCCCGCGTTACTATTCATTTCCATCTGCTTTAAAATAGAGAGTAATGCCTTTGTTCTTTGTTTTTATCTTTGAACTTACCACCAATAACCAAGCATCCAAGGCTCAACCCGTAAGTAAAGACCTCAACTAAATGTACATACAACAAGATATGCCAAACATGATTCCTTTTTCTTTTTTTTGTGTGTGTGGAGCATTGAAATTGAAAGGCTTTGTAACTTCAATATTTGATGAAAAATGTCCTTTGGATATGTTGTTTCTTGACTGTTGTGGCATCGAAAAGGATATGAAAATTTAACTGATGGAATGTGAAGTGTCCGTAATACCCTTATCTGAATATTTATTTTGAGTAAAAAAATTAAACAACGCCGTTGCCGGGGATCGAACCCGGGTCACCCGCGTGACAGGCGGGAATACTTACCACTATACTACAACGACATATTTGTTGCTAAATTTTTATTCAACTTTTTCATAATACCATAGAATAGGGGTGTGCATGGTCGGTTTGGTTCGGTTTTGGCCTAAAACCAAAACCAAAAACCGATATTTCGGTTTCTAGGTTTTTAAAACCGTTCGGTTTCGGTTTTTTCGGTTTTTGGTTTTCGGTTTTAACTTCGGTTTCGGTTCGGTTTTTGGTTTTTTTCGGATTTTTCATTTGTGCTTCAAGTTTTAGAAAAAAATTGTTTTAAAGTAATGAATTTAAGCCAAAAACTTTCTTACATTATTTTGTTGATCTCTAAATATAATATTTTTATAATTTAGTTGACATTAAAATTAAATGCAATTCATAAAATATAAGAACAATATATTCAACAAAACATTTTAATCTATCAATTCAAATAGAAAATTTTAATATTATTCTAGAAACCTAAACATTTAATCTCTTTTAGATAACACAAGTTAAATAAGTAACTAATAGGCTAATAATTTTTATAAGTATATGATTACACCTCTAAATTTACAAGTTTAATTATATGGTTTCGGTTCGGTTTTTTCGGTTTTTGTTACAAGCAAAACCAAAACCGAACCGAAAAATTCGGTTTTTAAAAAATCATCAAACCAAACCGTCGGTTTTCTAGCGGTTTCGGTTTTATCGGTTCGGTTACTCGGTTATTTTGGTTACAGTTCGGTTATTTTGGTTTTTTGCTCACCCCTACCATAGAACATATTTGTTGATCATAAATTCAAGCCTGAAATGTGATTTTGCAACTTGTATACGTGCAATGTTACTTGGCCTATATATATTTTTTTACAAATGTTTGGTGTGTAAAATACAATTAAAAAGGTTACTCTAACTCAAAAGTAATCTAATTTTAGAATAAAAAGACTAAGCAGGTTTTATGATTGAAAAAAAAGAATACTATGGGCAAATTATAAAAAGGCAACAAAACCACGTTAGTACAGACCTTTCATCATTTGTTTCTTTCTAATGGTGTAAACGAACAGAGCCAAACCAATGTGAGAACTTGAGCCAGGCTCGTAAGTAATGTTTCAAGCTCTAATCCAAAAACATGGGAGCTGATGCATATCGAATTTCAAGCTCTAATTCGAGAACATGGGAGTTGATGCAAAACGAACTTGACAGAAGACCACAAAAACCGTTCAATCAAAGGATGTTGTTATAAACTGGGATGTATGCATATCAGACTTGACAGGAGACCACAAGAACAGTTTAATCTAAGGATCACATCATAAATTCGAGTTCACAGATTAGAGCCAAACAACATGGCCGGTTCTGAGGATTTTAATACCCTGGATGAGCCGGAAGAAAATGTCACTAGGCCCTAGTGAAATAAATTTTTTAAATGAAAACAATCTTTTTAGCAATAATCATAGACAAATGACATACTCTGATGCATTAAATTTTATAAACCAAATTTATTTTACTTAAGCTTACGTTTTACATACAAGTGGATGCTTGTTTAGGAGTCATGATTTTTAAAAATAAAAAATTAATTCAAAACCATTAAGGTATTAATAAATAACAATTAACAAATATGTTACTACTCAATAATAAGTTTAAACATCTAAATTTCTAACAAATACTCAATTCTAAGTTCTAACATCTAAATTATAACAAAACACATAATTGACATAATTTATGTAATTATATAAACCTAACAACTCTAGTATACAAAACATGTTAAAAATTAAAACAACTAACAAGCAACAATTTCCTTGAATCATTGATCGAGTGACTCGTTGCACAAAGTGCAAAGCCACAATTGACAAATCCAGAAATAAATAATCAAATAAAAGGTCAGTACTTTATGTAGAATGATAGTCGCACAAAGCTGCACATTACACAGTAGCCTTGTGTTCTCCTTGAATGCAATCGATTTGTATTCTATTTTAAGGTGGTTTCTAATTGACTTAATTAACCAATCATCTTATAATACAGTTAAACAAATAACTAAATAAGAATGAACAATAGCCCATCGGATTCAAGAATTTTTTTTGAAAAAAGATTCTAATTAAGTAATTGAGTTAATGTAGTAATCCTAAAAAATTACTTGATTTAAAACATAATTGGGTAAAATATTTTTTTTGATATATAACGTATATAAAAAAAATTAAAAAATTTTGTCCCCTTAAACGAGTGGGCCCTAGACAGAAGTGCATTCCACTCTTCCTCAGGGCTGGCACTACCAAACAATAAACCTGAGTAAAAAGATAAATTATACTAATCAAATCCTAGAAATAAATGCATTTGAAAGAACAAAACATTAGACAAAAAAATTGTGTAGAGGCTGCGTGAACGCAATGGAGGTAGGCCCGTCCACTTGGGCCGACCATAGACGGGCACCTCTATTGAGCGCAATGGAGGTCACCAACCTAGGTCATGAACTTTTTTTTATTCATAGACCCCATCCAGGCAAGTAATGTTTCCTCTGCAATCTCTCCCTATTTATATAACACTCTTGGCTGCCTAAATTTTTTTCCCTTTAACATCTCATTCTTTATTTTTATATTTATCTCACTCACAAACACTTATTTTATTATTATTTTTAAATATAAAAAGTGATGAATAGTATATCTATATCTTTAAAGATTCACAATTCACAAAACTATAAAGTTTAAAGATAGAGATAGGGATGAAGATGAAGATAAAGATTCCATTATAAATGCTTTAAGAGCATTCATATGAGGTTCATTATCTTTATTCTTATAATTACACTAAAATTCATTATGTTTTCTCTCATCTTCAGTTAAATAATATTTTTTATACCTTTATCTTTACAATTTCTTATTCCTACAGCCACAACCACTTTTAAAATATTAAAAAACAAAATATAAGGGTGAATAGTGTTTTCACCATATGGATGATCAATAATATTTCTATTTTATCCACTCACAACCATTACCAATAATTTTTTATAATATAATAAACACACTCACAATAAATACGATTGACATACTATGAATGCTTAAAGCAAATATTTATGACAATATCACCAAAATAATAAAGTTAGACAAAGAAAAACATGTAAAATTAAAATTGTACTTTTTGTCCACTTCAAACTAGACATACTCCAAATAAGCTAACAATAACATGTCACATTAAAATAGTAGACTCCCGTTATGTAGCCTTCAAGTACAATGAGTTTCACAATACCAGCCAGTTATATATTGTCATCCATGTGTTGATAGGTAAAAAAATGATTTGACCGCTAAAATTTAAATCTTAGTTCTGAGGATGCTTGGAGGTTGTACTTTACCCTAAAAGTTAAACCTTATCCATTAAATGTTTGGAAAATATAACTTAACCGTCATGTACCTTCTTAGAGCATTAATAGTAGGTTTCTTATTTTTATGTGCGTGTGTGTCTTATAATTTTTTAGGATGGTTGTTAGTGATTGTGAGTGAGGGGGGGGGAATATTTATGGGGGTTGTACCGTGCATAAATTTTTTAATATTTTTAAAAGTGGTTGTGACGTGTGAGTGGAGAAGAGAGAAAATGTAATGATAAAGATATTAAAAAGTATTTTATTTAATTGAAAAATATAGTAAAAAATTAATGTTTTTAATATAAATATGTGGATGAGGTTGAAGAATGTAGTATGCATGCTCTTAGTCATCAAAAGATAGGTGACAAAATATGATTGAGTGTTTATGAACCCTTAGTGCTTTTTAGTCATTTAGTACTATTTATGACCATGATTACTATCTTTTTAGCCATCAAGTGGTAGATTAAATCTTAATCGATAGAGCTTAAACAACTATTAAAAAGTAGTGTTTTTTTAATGACCGACAAATATTTTAAGCCCGGTCACCCGAGTAAATCTATTGGCGAAAGACCACACACACCCGTAAACACATACAATGGTAGTCGATGGCGACCACTAGACATTGTGTTGTAGAGATAGATTCCCTTTAAGGCCACAACTTGTCGTCTCCATAGGTCTAGTATAGCTAATAACCTAAATGACTCTACGACGACGACATGTTGTCGCCTTAGGGTAACCTATAACGACAAAACTCTATCGTCGTCATAGCCTCCATTTCTTGTAGTGTATTTCTTAACAAGGTTAATCAAGATGGAAAAATCTAAATTTATTCATTTGGTCGTAGGTTTGAAGATCATGAAATAATATTTTTATTAGTGTATAGATAACAACTAATATCATTTTAAAGAAAACCATCACCCAAAGATCCGTTATGATAAAATTTGACCTCTTAAAATATATCGCATCAAATATAACTTAACCAACTAATTGATCTATAGCTAGTTGGGCTAGTAAAAAGCAGTGTTTAAAGATTTGGGATTTTTTTGGCTCTAAATCTTTTAAAGATTTTCTTGATATTTATTATGTTTCAGAGGCTGAGAATGTGCAAGCTCAGTGTAAGCTCCACACTGATCCCTCTAGAACTCCATCGTGAAAAATCTTCACTTCATCTTCCCCATGGAGGACGACGACAGCGAGTGGGAGACAATTCAACCATCCTCCTCCGCCTCCGCCTCAAATTCCGACGAAGACGACGGCGATGCGGTGGTGGTACCCACCAATTTCACCAATCCTCCAACTTTCGCCCCAATCAACCACGAGGGCTTACCCCCTTTCCCCCAATCACCACCACCGCAAGAACCACCGTCGCCACCATCATCATACTCGTCTTCGACAACCCAACATCCGATTGAGATAGTGGAGGCTGAGTTGCCACAGCCACCGGAAGTGACGAATACGCTATTGAAGGCGAGTTTGGGGGTTTTGAGCACTTGGGTATTGAGGATTGCTTATGGGATTCGTAGCAGAATTGGGTTTTGGTCGATTGTGTCGGTGGCGGCGTTTGTTACACTCGCGGCGGCGAGGCGGTGGCAGCGGTGGCGGAGGCTAGCGGAGAAAGATGATGCTGATAAGCTGTTGCTTCTCTTGAATCAGAAAGATGAGGTATGTAATATGTTTGGCTCTCTGGTGTTTCTTGAATTGTGTTGTAAGTTTTCTGTTATGTGATATGCACGCCAAGTGTTTGATGATATGCCTAGATGAAGTTATGAACTATAAGGTGTTGATACTTGATAGCTTGATAGCATGGTTCTTAAAAATGGTGACTTGAAGATATTCTTGACAATCTGATCTTTAGAATATGAAGTCATACAAGCATTGTTATTTGAAGGGTATGTGATTATGTGTTGTGTGTGATAATATATTAACATTATACATGATAGTGTAGGATATGGTGTAATTGAATATTATCTTTGAAACTTGGCTTGATTTTAGTATTGCCATTGATTCAGTCTTTGTGTACTTAAGCAGTTAAAAAGGTGGGTTAGCGGTTACTTTTGCTTTTAATCACTGGTCTATCAAGTAAACATAAGGATGTGTAAAGATTAAAGGGTTGCTACTTGCTAATAATGATGTGTAAAGATACTTTGAGTATTGCCTAAAAGCACCATAAGGATGTATAAAAGATTTAAGGTATTGGGTGGTAACGTGTAAGGAAGTCGGTCAAACCCTCGAAGGTTAATGCTTGTGGAGCGTTTAGGTGAGACACTCGCAACAAAATGCTAATAAATTATGTCATTCCTTTTGAGAAGGCAACTGACTTTTAAGCTATTACCACACAGGAGATGAGACCTTAAATTTTTAACTAAAGGAATAGTAGATTTTAAGGTTCTTTAAAATTGGACACAATAGTCTTCTTTCTTTGGTTTTTGACCCCCTTTTAAGGTTCTTTAAAAGATCGAGCAACCAACTATGATGAATATGTTATCGTTAGATGGTGATGCTAATAACATTTATGAAATTATGTTTGAGTGTAGAATGGGCAAAGCTACTTGATAGACTAGTCAATAGTATTAGTGATTAGGAAGCTCAAGTAACCGAATAATGGCCTCTGAGGTTGCTTGAGTATCAGTAAAATGAATTAATGGCCACAACATAGTCAATGTAAGTGTCAAAGATAAACATCATGGTTCCAAACTGTATAACAGCCGCATGAAACTCACAACACAATCTCACATGACTCACATAAGTGATGCTTGTAGCCTTGTACATCCACATTCTCAGACCACTTTTGTTAAGATGCTTCGATCGTTCTGTGACGAACGCTAGCTAAAACAGGACACTCCCTAATTATATAGTCTAGTAAGCTAGTGCCTAAATGACACCATGAGACTTTCTCCTACGCATTTCATGACACGTGGCCTACGTACAAGGAGAATACATAAGATGACAACCCTCACGCACATAGTCGCATCACCTGTTCGGCTGTTTTAGGGTTTGGAGATGTCTTTTGTTGAGGACCTGTTTCCATTTGCGTGTATGAATACTAAAAAAGATATCCGTTATCCTGAAATCTATATATAGTTTTCTAATTGTTTCGATGTGCTTGTGCTTCATAGTAAGTGTGATATACTTGAATCTTTGACATATGTATATATTTGTACATGTAATTCATGAGTTTACCAATCCATTTTGCAGAAAATAAAAGAGCTTCTGCTTCAAATAGACCGATTGAATAAAACCCTTTCAGCTCGACGGAGAGTTCCAGTCTTACGGGTTGTGGTTGATAGCCCACTTGTGCTCGGTCCAAGGTTAAACTGAACGACAACCTGACACCCTGCTGCAGGTTTCTTTACATTGCAGGTCCATGGGTGCAGATTTATAATAAGGTAAGAGATGGTTCATTCAGCTCGTGCATATCGAATGTCAGTTCATGATCCATGTAATCTATAGTTGTGCATTTCACCATGTGTATATTTCGGAGTCTGGGTTGAGTTTATTCAGTATAAATGTACTCATACAGTAAAATATACTATCTTTTTGTGTCTTTAAAGTATAAACCCAAAGGTTGTGTGTATTCAGGTGTAAAAAGGATGAAATGGACAAATGGTTTATTATAATTGCTCCTATAAATTTATACATTTATTTTTAAATTAATATTGTTATTATCATGGTGTTATTACTGATAAAACACATATTCAAGAGTCTACTCAGTTTGTTCTGATCTAATTTATAAATTTTGATCAAAATGAGGACTTTTTTTGTTTCTTTTACTATTCTAGTATTCTGGTAGCTAACATGTCATATTTTTATCTTTGGTACCTAAAATAATATTTTTAGTTGAATATCCTTAATTAACGTAAAGAAAAGTTGCATACCTCAAATGAGAAATAAGTTCAATATTCCTTTATGTAATTTCCCACGTAATATTGTCTACATGACACCTAACTTGTAAACACATTGCGCATGTCATACTTACACATAGGTGATTTATTAACTTAAATAGTTTGTTACCTAAAAACCTAAAAAAATTCTTATATTGATTAAAAATATAAATTCCATACTTTTAACTAAACACAAAATAGTTTATCTTATACGGATTTTGGACTAGGTCAAGTATTTCTTTTCTATGAAATTCCTATAATTGTATGATGTAGGTTTGTGGTGGGTGTTAACAGGATCGGCTCAACTTTTTTGAAGCCCCAAACGAAATGTAAATTTGGGGTCCATTTTCTTACTTTCATTTTCATAAGCCTTGTATTTTATCATGTCGTAGAACCAACACATATATACTAAAAGGTTTATAGTTGATGAAATTCAATTTTTTGTTCGTCATGCCTTTCCTATATGTATAAAAATGTATAGATATGTTCTAAACAATAGAATAATTTTTTTTTCCTTTTGTACTAGTTTCATGTTTGATGCATACAAAGAGTAATGAACAAAACATAATGATGCCTTAACACAGTATCTAAAACCAATAGATTAAAGTTTTATATTTCATACTTGCAACTGCAACAAGCTTGACATTGTGCCAACAATATCTTTCATTACTCGAATATTCTTCTGTGTTATAAACAACATCCCATCTATGTAATCTTTCATTAGCTCTGCAACAATGATAAAAAGTTAATAAGTATGATCCAACTATTGATTTTAAAAGGCAAATAGGATTCAATAATTGATTTCGTATAAACAACTAACATAATCTAGAGATCAAAATTCAAACGAAAAATTCACATGTATAAGTTTTTAGAACTGTAAGTTATCAAGGAATAATTATAACTTCAAATCAGAAACAAATTAAGTAATAATTGTAACAACAAATCAAGGCAATAAGAAAATAAAATCAAACAACCACAGATACTACAAATTAGTAACATATTAGAGTACCGAAATTAGTATCAAATCAATAACAATAAAAAAAACAATTTTGATTACTTGTAATCTTTAATAGGTACGTCAAAATCGACCAAACTAGAAAGAACAATACAATCAAATTTAATAGTTAGCACAAAAAAGTAACATCAGTTTGACAATTTAATCAGTTGTTTTAATCTTAGTTTAAAGTTTAATCAGTTGTTTCAACTTGAATTCAATATAATAAAACTTTTAAGCTGAAATTAAAATAATAAATTATAAAACATTTAAACTAAAATTGATTTTATAAAACTTTTGGAGGAAAATAGTTATTTTGTTAAACCACAAGGAGCACAATTGAAACTAGTCATATTTTCAGAGTATTTCTATCGCTAAACCATATTAATAACGTATTTAATTATTTAAAAACAAGTTAACAACTCTAATCTATGCTACACTATCTTAATTTATAGGCAAGTTGAATATTAATAATCCAAACCATTAGATTTTGACCGATAATAATCCGTACTATTAGTTTGGCCGTTAACATTCACAACTTTTACTTTTATTACCAACAATAGTCACAGTGGCATAATTTTCAATTTTTTACGATCAATTTTTATTTATTTTAGTCTTAATTTAACTTGTATGTTTCTTCATTTCGTTTATAATCATTATTGCAAACGAAATCGAGTCCAAAGCAAACGTTAGAAATTGAAAATTATATTACTAGGACTGTTATTGGTAATAAAAATAAAAATTAGAAGTAGTACCGTCAAAATTAATAGTATGTGTTATTACCGGTCAAAAAATAATAATTTTGATTATTAAAATCAATTTGCTTAATTTATATCTACTCTATATTTCAAATGAGAGTTAGAAACCAACACCACTTGTAACGAGGGGCATACAAAGTACATATGCGGTTGTAAAACGCTTGCCTTGCGGAGGAAGCAATGAAATCTGTTATTGTATTCACATGTGATGTCAAATTAGAATTATGTGATATTGTCGCCGTATTATATTTATATTTATTATTTAACCACTTGATATTTTTTTTATCCTTTTATCTTAAATCATAAAAATACTAAAATGTTCGCTACTTCCCATGTCGACCGTTCCATAGAAAACGCGGATGATTTTTTTTTATAAATATTAAGATGCGTGACACCAATAAATGTTGTAATTTATATGGGTATGAAAGTCAAAAGAATATTAAATTTGACTATTGAATTTCTTCAGAATTTCGAATAAGCTTCACTTACTACACAATGTTAAGATTGAACCAAATGCCACTTTTATAAAATATATATTTTCAATTTTCAATAGACTTATAATTAAAACCAGAACCACTAAATATTATTGATCATTTTATTTGTTGGTGAATACATAAGATCATTAGCGTCTCTCCCCCTCTAATCTCGATATAAAGCAATGGTATTTGATTTTTTTTTTTTTTTAATTTCAAGGTGACACTTTGAATCACGTGCTAGTTTAATTTCTAAATGAGTCGATCTTAAGATTGCTCAAATTTTTAGATCATTTGAATATATTTAGCACAATGATTCTGTTTACCACGTAAATAAATCCTAAGAAAATGTCACATACTCTCCTTATTAAAATTTAAGTTAGTATATAAAGAAAGCAAATATAAAATTAGTCTTACAAAGAAGCAGACAAATTTAGGCAAACAAAACGATAAAATTAATATACCAAGTCATTGTGCTCCACTATTGCTTGCAATGGTGCGACATTTTTAAAGACTGATTCATCAAACTTAATTAATAACTATCAAACTATTATTCAGAATAGTTGATTTTTGTTATAATATATTATCCATATCAATAATCAACAAGATATTATAATAATTCTTCTCAATCAACTAACCTAACCATTCATGTCTAATTAAGGGAAAAACAGAAATACAATTTTCAATCATTTGACCCGTCGTTTACATAGTAAACTACAGTTTACGAGATCAAGTGGTGTATGTAAATTGGGTTCTACGGTCCTACTACGTATAATACATATCTCTAAGACCTGTAACATCAATTATTCCAACATTTTAACAAGCAATTTTTTTTGTTCCACCATAATACGGCCGAGTCAATCACATAAAATCAGTGTTTATGTCTAACGTGTTTATAACTGACATAACATGTCAGTGATGTGTGCATAACCTAAAACGGTTTTATTTTTTGAACGACAAATGTACGACCTTGCTTCAGATGCTAAGTGTTATCTTAATCGGGTCCACCTATCCATTTTCCAGCCGTGACCGCACCCCCAACTCCCGCAGAAGGAAACTCATTGCTGAGAAAACCCACTGTTCAACTCTAAGTATTTTAACTCAGAGTGAGACTTAAACCTATGATCACATCTTATTTACATGTTATGAACAACTCACCTTAACTAGTTGGACCACGTATCATTGTTAACCTAAAACGGTTTTAAATAATAATATTATTGGGTGGTGTCACGCTATAAAAAGTGTCCGTCACTCAACGGTGTGAAATACGCAAACTTTTTTTTTTATCAATATAAACATTCTGAGAAATCAGTTGTGAAAGTAACCCAAATTCACATCTCCGATCTGAGAAATTGAATGAGCGGCAGCGAGGGAAGCTCGGGGCATTCCGCCGGAGAAGCTCCTCCGGCCACCGGAAAGAAGAAGGATAAGGCGAAAGTCAGCCGGACGTCGTTAATTTTGTGGCACACTCACCAGAACGATCCAGCGGCCGTCAGGAAGCTGTTGGAGGAAGATCCGTCGTTGGTTCAAGCTAGAGATTATGATAATCGAACTCCGCTTCACGTCGCTTCACTTCACGGATGGATCGAAGTTGCGAAATGTTTGATCGAGTACGGTGCTGATGTTAACGCGCAGGATCGATGGAAAAACACGGTAATGACGTACACAACTGCAAGCTTTTGGAATATTAGTCTTCTGTTTCGTGTTTTTATCGTGAGATTATAATTATGATGAGAGCTGATCGTTAATTGATGATTGTTGTAGTGCAGTTGAAATTAGTGAAATCTTAGAAATAAATTGTCAATTTAGTGTATCGTTGTTGTTTATACTTGATTTTATTGGAATTGGTTGAACGATTAAGGTTTTATATGCTTTCAGAAGAAAATAGACTGTAGGTTTGTATAATTAGTGTTGGATTACAGGAAGCAAGGCACAGTGAGTGATGATGATTTGTTTTGAATTTTCAGTGGAATCTTCCAGCAGGTTGTATTGTTGCAACAGAAGCAAATATATGTTAACAATATAAATTCTTGTATGAAGGCATTTAGTTCATGTTTTGTCTACATAGCAGTATAGCATATGGACAGCTTAATATTGATGCTGTTTAGTTCTGCTTATTTCACTGTACGTTTAAGTTACCACCAAGTAGGCTTGACTGGAATTTTGGAAATTATAAGAACATATTCTTATAGATACAGTGTATCTGTTTAAGTTGTAGGCAAAAACCAAACATTTTAAGCTCGTTCTGGAAGCATATATGGTGCTGCAAACGAACCTAGGTTAGGAGAGTTTTGCTTGAGTGATCCATCACCTATTTGTACACTTGTTTACATTCTGACATAAAGAAATATATATGATTATAATCTGCAATAAACACGCCTGATTGCTTAGTTTGAACAAATGGTTTTGGTAGTAAACAATATTTGTTATCTTCTTGATTCGTTTACTAGTCTCGAGCTATTCAGTAACCAAATTTATTTTGGCTTATTTTGAGATTTCATCTAATTCAATCAACTCACAATACTTGATATTGTTCATGACAGCCACTAGCTGATGCAGAAGGAGCTAGGAAACATAACATGATTGAGCTACTAAAGTCGTATGGTGGCCTTTCATATGTAAGTTCACACCTGGCTACCCTGACACTCTCATGTGATTTGGAATTTATTCTTGATAGTTGATTCTTAATTTATGGTATAAGTATAACTTTTGATACATGTTTTGCTGTGCATTCTTTAAAGCAGTTAAGATTGTATTTACCAATACACTATTCATCCTTTAGGAATTATATTCATAGGATTATATGTCTTCATTATCTTTTTGGAATTAGGACCCACAATCCATCTTTTTGAGGAATAAATATAAGGTTATGCTAATACACATTCTTATGGCGAGCTGTATGTTTTTTCTAAGTTTCAGAATTTTGTCAATCTTCTGCACAGGGACAAAATGGAAGTCATTTTGAACCAAGACCTGTGCCACCACCCCTTCCCAATAAGTGTGACTGGGAAATTGACCCTCTAGAGTTGGATTTCACAAACTCCCACTTAATAGGCAAGGTATGGGTTCATTTGCTAAAATCTTGTCGATTTATTGTTTTAATCTAACAAGCGAGGATGTAGATATGTTATTCCAAGTTCTAAACCAACAAGGAATTACTGATTATAACTATTTATGCTAATAGGGATCTTTTGGTGAGATTGTAAAAGCATGTTGGCGTGGAACACCTGTAGCTGTCAAACGTATACTTCCAAGTCTCTCAGATGACAAATTGGTGATGTGAGTTATATAATATCTGGTCAACTAGTAAAGTACTTCAAAACATTCTTTATTTTACAGTGAGCTTTACTACCAAAATGGACAAGTTTTCTTATTCTTGTTTGTGTTGCCAATCCAGTCAAGACTTCAGGCATGAGGTGAATTTGCTGGTCAAACTTCGCCACCCCAATATAGTGCAATTTCTAGGAGCTGTTACCGAAAAGAAACCGCTAATGCTGATAACTGAGTATCTACGAGGGGTAATTTATAAAAAAACATCTATTTACTATAAGTTTAGAAATGAAAACAAAAGCAGAAACTACCATATATGCGGTCCTATTATCTGAACACTAATATGTGAATGTAGGGTGATCTCCACCAGTGCCTAAAGGGAAAGGGTGCACTAAGCCCAGCAACAGCTGTAAATTTCGCTTTAGACATTGCCAGGTACTTTTTATATTGTTTATAAAATACATCTTCTGTCATATAGCGTCCTGTACTCCTGTTTCTTTTTTTGTTTCCTTTTCATTCATTTTTGTGTGTGTTTGCAGAGGCATGGCTTATCTTCACAATGAGCCTAATGTTATCATTCATAGAGACCTAAAACCAAGGTTTGTTTATTTACTATATTCAGAACTCAGAATACAAAGGTTACTGTTTTCTTTAATGTGTGCACTCATATATATACCTCGTTATAATTCAGTTCTTTTTTCATGTTCCAGGAATGTTCTTTTAGTTAATTCAAATGCAGACCATTTAAAAGTTGGAGACTTTGGACTTAGCAAGCTTATTAGGGTTCAAAATTCTCACGACATTTACAAAATGACTGGCGAGACAGGCAGCTGTATGGTTTATATCCTATATTCTGTTTTCCATTAAATCACCATTTTGTTGAATTTTCCATATAATTGAATATGTGGTATTTTCATGGTATAAATACAGATCGATACATGGCTCCAGAAGTCTTCAAGCACCGTAAATATGATAAAAAGGTTGATGTGTTCTCTTTTGCAATGATATTATATGAGGTAATTCATGGTGGAATGAGTTTTGTGATATAAGGATAGAAAACATATAATTGACAGTTTGATAATGATTTTATAAAATTCTTTTAGATGCTTGAAGGTGAGCCACCATTATCGGGTTATGAAGCTTATGAAGCAGCAAAATATGTGGCGGATGGACACAGGCCTGTATTTAGAGCAAAAGGTTACACTCTCGAACTGAAAGAGTAAGTGAACTTTCAGTCAAATATCCAAAACACCCACATGATATATACTGATTCTGATGTGTTTGAACATAATTTGGTAGGTTGACACAGGAATGCTGGGCAGCAGATATGAATCGGAGACCGTCCTTTTTGGAGATTTTAAAGAGGCTTGAAAAACTCAAAGAAACATTACATCCAGATCACCATTGGCATATTTTTACATGACCAATCATTGCTTGTCAGCTGGCAGTCATCAATCATCTCCAACAAATCATCATTTTATGAACATATTCAAGTCCAAATCCTGACTTTGATAAAGATAAATGCAATTTTAGAAAAATGAGTTCCCTCCTTTTTTCTTCAGGTGAGTATCAAGGAATTTCAAGAAATCTTGGATAGTTTATAATTCAAATAATGAAATTTTAATGTTAGTTGCAGCTTGGAAACACATTTTTCTTGCCTGCTTTGTTCTTGACTTTTTATATGTTTTGTACATGCTAAATTTGTTATATATCCTTTTTCTCTGAAAGATAGTGCTGCTAATGTGATAAATGATTTTGCTGTAACCATTTGTTATGAGGAACTATTTCAACATTTTGTAAACCTATGCCTGCTTTTGTATGTGTGCTAGTAATTGAGATGCTGGTTGTGGCGACTGGATCTCTTGTCATGGTGAATCTACAGACGAAACCATATGCATGTTTCACTTGTGACACACATAGGGCTGTTGTTTTGTTGAGACCCACCTGGGATCAGTCACATTGACCGTGCACGAGCTAGCTCTTCATGTAAATAGTTTTTTTATAAAATAAGTTAATCGACCCAAGCACTACATCATGATGCTTATATACCAATAATGTTGCCATCTAGTGGATGGGCCGATTAAAACACCGAAAGAGTTAAAGATTCAACATCGTAGGATAATGCAACACCGTCTAATGGAGATTGTATTCCATAGTATTTTTGCATGTGATGCTGGATATTACATCTTACATATAACTATAAACCACGACCTGCATAAAGGTCAACAAGTGACTTTTTAGCTACACTTTCATAAAAACCGTCATGAAAATTTCAAGATTCTTGACTTAAATGAGCTTCTTCTTTTCAAAAAACGACTTCAGATGCCATACTTGTAAACCTGCCACAGACAAGCAGACACATAGCGAAAGAAAACTCAACATTGCCATTCTCGAGTTAGTCTTGCTGTTAAGTTGTTGCATTTCTTGTTCCCTGCAAGGCATACAAAATACAACAGCTGGTTACTCCTTTGACTCGTCACGACAATTGACTTTACAAAGTCAAAAGAACTACTTTAAAATGACCCATGAAAGACTGTTCATTGACCTTTCGCGGAGATAAAACATCTCTTCATGAATGGAAGTGATGGTATCTTCAAGCTTCTTTAACTCAAATTCCATTATCTGCAACACAAACAATAATGGGATTATATTATGTTAATCTTGAACATCTAGGGACCCTTTTCATCAATTTCTGTAGACAGCTTAAGTAATTTCACAAATGATCATCACTATCATATCATACGGGCGTATGAGCTTCTCAGTGGTGTATATTGTCACATCTGTCAACCTTAGTAAGTTATAAGGGCCTACAACATCAAGTTGCGGTCTTATAACACCTCATATGGTCTCAAACACCTAACATGGGCACTATAACATTATGAACACCACACATAACCGATATAACATGTGAGTGATCTGTCTTTACTCCGCCCTTTCATAAACCACCCAAGATACTTACATCTATAGAACCTTTTTTCGCGACAGTCGACCAATCTTTAGCAGCCATACCAGACCTCCAGTCAAACTCGACCGAAAACTTGATTGCTGGACGATGATCAAGGGCAAAAAAGCAAGCCATATAATCTCCACCCTCAACAGCCTGAAACGCAAACTGCCCCGACTGAACATGATCAGCATAGTGATACGAATTACCATACACCGATGTCACCTGCATCAAATCATCACCAACGTCCAAACATCACATCTCCATATCAAAATCCTCAAAAAGATAACAAATTCAACCCAAATTCATGTAAAATGAAAGATAGCTGATGATAAACTGTAGTTGATGAGTTGGAGATTGTGTATCTGTGTTTGATGTACCCTCAAAGTGAGTTTGTGGGATTGAGGTAAAGGGTGTTCTTCATTGGGATTAACGATGGAATAGTGACCAACTGTCATGGAGTTGCTTTTGATGTCTTCTGATATGCATTTGGTTCGACCTGATTCGATATCGAAACGAACCGATTGGACGATGGTGGATAGAAGCCATGTGATTACAAGGGTAGAAAGCATGAGTCTTTGAAGCTCCATTGTTATGATACCTTTTGGTTTGAGTTGCAGGTTGTAGCTATATTCGATGCAAAAGAGAAAGAGAGAGAGAGAAGGATGGTGTCGTTTTGGTAGTAGTTGCTTTCAAGAATCATGACTTCGACTGAAACAAGAGTCCGTCTTTCATATTTTCATAATAATATTTGTTGCAAGTTGTAACTTAACTGTACAAACATTATTTTTATATTTTTATTTATTTTTCACATATTAATACTTTAAAATTACTATTTTAACAAAAGATACCAATTAATATAAAACAATTATATTTTAGTTGTGAAATCTTATGCCAATTTCTATTTTAAGTTCTAAAATTTAAAATAAAACACATAAGAAATAAAATTTATGATTCAAAACATATACAAAAAAATAAAAATATTAAAAAAGGGTCGAACGGGTCAACCCGCGAACCCGTCTGGTTGAACCCGAACCCGACCTGTTTAACTAAGCGGGTTCACGGGTTCGACCCGAACCTGACTCAAACCCATTTATAGTAAACCCAAACCTGTAAATTTTATGTTAGGTTCGTGTTGTGTTTTCGAGTCGTATCAGAAATTTACACCCTTACTGTAAAAAATTTTATAACAATAATGAACAACAAAAACAAACAACTTTAATTTTCTCATACCTCAGTAGCAAAAAAATTCTTAGGTGGGGGAGCCACTAACAATTATGATTAGAAGTTTAACTAAATTAATAATTTTGAATAGAAAGAAACGTCTTTAAAATTAAAGTGTGAAATGTAGACATATGTTGGCCCAAATAACCTTATATGTTCTTTAATTAATTTCTAAGGCAGTCCCTTTTTTGTCATTTTACCATTTAAAGCAACGACAATAGGAATCAGTTTATTGCTTTAATATTCTCTTACTTTGCATAAAACCAGTTTATTTAGGAACCTGAACTTAAGTTAGACTGCAATTTCTTATATTTAAATAGAACCAAACGCTATGGTTTAAAAATCATTTAATATCAAATTGGAGTATGATTATTCATTTAATTCTACAACCATGTAAAAACCAGTAACAACACACTCTTAAAAGTTTTGTATTACTCGTGTATAATCATTTTTCTATTTTCTATTGTACTTAAATTATTTTTCTTAGGGGCTGTTTGGTTGGGTCTGACTGACCCCAGTCATACGTGCATGTCTGACTCGGTCAGACGTGCAGTGTTTGGTTGGTTACCTCTTGCCGGAGAAGAGGTCTGACTGAGCCACTTATCCAGTCAGACCTAAATCAAGATCTGACCCGAGTCAGACGTGGAGGCGGGTCCGATGAAGCGATGAGGGTCTGGTCTGCGATGGCGAGGGCAACGACATGGGGTCTAGTCACCGGTACTGCAGGCGGTGAAGCTGAAGAGGAAGGGGAGATCGAAGACGGCGATCGGAATTTGGTCCAAGTAGATATCCAACCAAACAGACTTATTGGTTCAGACATCTTATTGGGTCAGACATCTTACTGGTTCAGACATCTTATTGATTCAGCACTTACCCATTCAGAAGTTGCCAAACAGCCCCTTAAGAAATATTAAATCGCAACTAACATATTAAAATATTAAATAGACGGATTAGATTTTAGTAATCCAACTATGAGTGTAAATCTATGGTTTTTATGTAAGTAATATTGTTGTTTGGTAACAAAAGTGTATGCTAGTAGTGTCATTATTAAATTGTTCAAATTGTTAGTATGAATTATTACTAGTTAACTATTCATAATTTAAATTAGTAAAATTTAATCTACAAATTAAATATTTCAAAAGTTTTCGTTTAACTCAACTAGTACCAGACTCTTAAAAGTGAAATGATTTGAAGAATAATTAATTTATATAGAACTCTTGACATCATACAATGTGATTGACTATTAAATTCTATATATCACTATAACTTCTTTAAAATATAAAAAGAGTCACATTTTTTTATCCACACATTCAAGTAAAATAATATTATAATATACAAACTTGAAATTCTAAATTGATTGTATGAAATAGTCCCAAACTTCTAGACACACTCATATGACCTAGCAATTGCAAATTTGTACCATACTCCTCTGTCACTTTCATCACATTAGATCTCCCTTTCACACCCTTTTCCCCCAAAAATTTCATACAAACAAAAACAAAGACAAAAACTTCACCTTTCTTTGATTTTGGTAACCTCCAAAAGCAGATAAAAGTTCTTTCTTTTACACAATCAGATCTTCAAACATTGAAAAACATTTGACGATTGTGAACCTTTGGTAGTTGAAATCCCCATTTTCTTCATAATTTTATTTATTGTTCATCACCCCTTTCAATATTCATTGTTTATCACTCCCTCCTTAGGGTTCTTATTCACCGATCCATTCGGCAAAACTTCAAATCTTTCTGTAAATTTGCATACACCCATTTCGCCAATTTGGCTAATTTCGTATCATAATCTTCGAATTCTTCATCTTTCTTCAACACCCAGTTCGTATTTCGAATCAAATCGTTTCAATTGGTGAAAATTTTGAATCTTTTTGCAATTTTACGAGCACCCAACTGGTGGTTTGTTTAGGGTGATTAATTAGGGTTCGTATTGATTCAATTGGGTGTTAGAAAGGTAGAATCTTTAGGTTTTCAGTGCAGAGTTTGAGAAACTTATAGCAATGTTGTGATGATGAAGAAGAGATGTGGTGTGAAGAAAAGAAATGGATGTTAGATCTGAAAACAGTAGTGTGCAGGTGGTGAGGTGGGCTAAGTTACCGGGTCAAGTGATCCAGCGAACCAGATTGCAAGTGTGGTTCATTAGGGTTTGTTCCACCATTTTGATTTGGACTTGTTTGGTTCAGCTTTTGACTGTTGGTGAGCTTTGGCACCCACGATTCTTCACCGGATTCTTGAACCCGATAAATGCATCCGCCCGACTGTCCCCTGAGGCCATAGTCACCCTGCTGCCACCACCACCTCTGCCACCCTTAAGTGAGTGATGATAAACTGTTGGGTTTATGTTCATTTATGTATCTTATCCAATTGATTACAATGTATGTTACATTTTTGGTAATATGTTTTAGTTCATAGATGATCTGTACTAGATTTTGATAGTAGATTCTATGGTAGAAAGATAATAACTAGCTAGATAAATAATAGTTAGGGATGTAACATTAATCTTCTTAATTGATATGCTTACCATAATTCCTTTTATGAGCAGTTTATACCAAGGTTAAGGAAGATTTTGTTTTGTTTGATTATAATTCTATTGTTGTGCAGGGAATTATACGAGTAACGGGTTTCTTAAAGTTTCTTGCAACGGGGGTTTAAATCAAATGAGAGCTGCGGTTCGTGGTTCTTTCATTTGTTTTTGTATCTAATTTATACCTGCATTTGTAGTTTGTAATTATATACTAAGATTTACCATTTCAGATATGTGATATGGTGACAGTTGCTCGTCTATTAAACCTCACTTTGGTTGTTCCAGAGCTTGATAAGACATCTTTTTGGGCTGATCCTAGGTAATTATCTTATTATTTTTCATTTTTTATAATACTCATAATGTTATTGGCATCTTACATTAGTATGCTTATGTTTTGGTGTTTTGTTTAGTGATTTTGAGGACATATTTAATGTCGGGCACTTTATTGATTCCCTAAGGGATGAAGTCCGGATTGTTAAAAGATTACCAAAGAGATTTAGCAGAAAGTATGGATATCAGCCATTAGAGATGCCGCCTGTCAGCTGGTCAAGTGAAAAATACTACCTTGAACAGGTTTGTATCTTACTATTTTCTACAATTAGCATACCAAATTCGACTCTAAATGTTTGATTCTATATTAATGATTTGCTTTACCTTTTTTATTATAGTTTGATGTCGCTGATGTTTTCGTTAAGGAATGATATTTCAGACACTGTCTTAATCTGTTGAACACTTACCTAAACTGTGTGATTAGTCGAATTCTTTCTTATTATAATTTTGTACCAAATTGCAGATTTTACCACTTTTTAACAAGCATAAGGTGATACATTTTAATCGAACGGATACACGATTAGCAAACAATGGCATTCCATCTCATCTTCAAAAGCTTAGGTGTCGTGTCAATTTCCATGCATTAAAGTTCACACCTTCTATTGAAGCTCTTGGGAATAAGTTGGTGAATATTCTTCAAGAAAAAGGACCATTTATGGCATTGCACTTGAGATATGAGATGGACATGTTAGCATTTTCGGGTTGTACACATGGGTGCACTGCTGAAGAATCAGAGGAACTCAAACATCTGAGGTAACGTCTCTTTTTTCCCTCAATCTAACAAGAAATGGTATGGTTTTTGATAAAGGTGGCATTTTGAGCAATTTATTTATGAATATGGGTTGATTTAGATTATGTTTTATCTCAAACTCGTTAAATAAAAGTAATTACCTGAAAAGGAAACATGTCAACTGGGCGTGGGACAGGTTTAAGGTCATGCATCTCTAATGCATAAACCTCGTAGATCATTTTATTCAAGAAAATATTAGTGGCAATATGACATAACATAATATTTGTAATCATATCTCAGCACACCAAATATCGATAAGAAAACTTTAAATAAAAGTTTGGGCAGATCAAATTAAAAAAATAGGTCGATTTAGGTTATGTTTGATTTCAAGTAGATCAAATTAGAAAAATTAGCTTGATAGGAAATGGGTCAAAGAGGTCGAAAGCCATGTAATTCTAATGTATAAAGCCTCCTTTGATCATTGTATAAAATTAGATTAGTAACAAACACCATAAAATACTCTCTTCGATCTGTTACCCAACCAATCTGTTTGATGACAAATTTTGTTTTTAGATATGCGTTCCCTTGGTGGAGAGAGAAAGAGATAGTGTCTGAAGAACGGAGATCACAAGGTCTTTGTCCTCTTACACCTGAAGAAGCAACATTAACTCTACAAGCACTCGGGTTTGACGCGAATACACAAATATATATTGCTTCTGGTGAAATCTTTGGCAGTGAAAAAAGACTTGCTGCTTTAAGGAATACATTTCCTCGGATTGTAAGTGATTGCTCTTAATTGTTTGAATTATTTGATTTCTTTTAAGGTAATTGGTGTGTTTTGAAGTAAAGATTTGTCTTTTGATTCCACATTATAGGTGAAGAAAGAAACTCTGTTAGATCCGGAAGAATTGAGACAGTTTCAGAATCATTCTTCTCAAATGGCAGCTCTTGATTTCATGGTTTCAGTTGCTAGTAACATTTTTGTTCCAACTTATGATGGTAATATGGCAAAGCTTGTTGAAGGTCACCGAAGGTAATTTTAGTGTGTGTAGTGCATACATAGTCAGATAAGTAATTTGGTCTTTACTAGGATAATAGAGAGATGAAAATCAATAAATATTGAATTTGGAAAAAAACTGCTGTATGAAAGTTCTTGTAAAAATCGCAATCTTGGAGAAATATTGTGGAAATCGAAATTAAAAATTAGAAATTCAAAGTTTAATGATCTGTTATTGCAATGCAGGTACCTTGGCTTTAAGAAAACTGTCCAACTAAATAGAAAAAAACTTGTAGAACTTATAGATTTGCACCAAAACGGGACGCTATCATGGGAAGAGTTTTCAACTGCTGTGAAATCATCACATGCAGAAAGAATGGGCCGACCAAAACATCGTACAATAATCACAGAAAGACCTAAAGAAGAAGACTACTTTTATGCCAACCCTGAAGAATGCCTTTGTGAGATGGCAAATTGTAGCAACTCACCAGTAAGTAACCCGATTCAGTGAAGCCGGTACAAGCCAAATTTCATAGATGCGAATAGCAAAGCTGTTCTTAATTGTGATTGTTTTGAAATGGGTGTAAATGGATTTGCAGAAAATGAGAATTGTAGAGAATGGTAGCAAATAGAAACCGCGAGAGTTGTTTATATTTCACGAGTGCAGAAAGAAAGCACTCGTCTTTAGGGCATAAAGATTTGTTCTTTCTTTAATCTGTTTATGTGCTTATTGTTTTTGGTACAAAGTTTCTGCACTTTGGTTGAATATAAACATTGATAATCATAAGAATGCTAATTTTCGTTTATTAATTTGACAAGATTGTTCATGCAAGTTTTTCATATGTTGATTCTTATATAGAAACTAAGTTTGAGTGTTTGACTAACAATTGGTAAGCTTTTACAAACTTGTATCATTAATGTTTTGAGCTCTAACCCAGTGTATCTAATCCATAGTAAAACTATTATTACGCCTGAATTAAGATTAGTTGTATGAGTATGCACTTTACAAAGCTTTAACCTTACAAATGTTAGGTGTTATGTGAATCTCAATTACATATACAAGATAGTTGAAGTTGATGCCATCAAAATTATGAACACACCAACACTGGGTTCTTTTGGAGCACTTGGATCTTTTGGAGTAAAGATGATTTTGGGGGTAAATATCAAGATTCACAAAGTTCGTACTTTTAGATGAATACTCGAGCAAATAATACTCTCTAAACGATATTCGATTCAATTTTCTCTAACATTTTGTATGCATGTGTTGCTCAAATCAACGACTCTAAACAACGATCATATTGAAGTTCTCATGTTTAAGAAAACCAAATTATCAACGTTACCATAAACCATACCAGATTAAACAATGTGTTTCTGGACCCACTTGTCAACTAAACTTTTGGACCTAACTCTTTTGGTGACTGCAAAGATATGTAACCAGTAAACTTCTGGGACTCGTAGAGTGACCACGAAGAACTGATAGGTGGGTAGATTGCCTTTAAGAGATAATATAATAAAATTTTTTTGTGGAAACTGAAACTAAACGCCTTACTAGAGTGACTCAAGCGCTTATCGCTACGTCACCCTCGTAATAGATTCTGAACCCGGTCAAACTATGGTATAACAAACGCGAGGTTGGTTTTGCAAGATATGCTAAACGGAAATATATGCCAACTCGTACATAACATATAATACAAGCATACACAATTGTGACTCATGGTATCACAATGCGTTTGTTTACACTTCTCTACCCCTATACGTCTGACAAAATGACAAATCAGAACTTATGATCTAGCAATCGCGTATTGACACTATTAAAAAAAACTAGCTTACAACTTCAACTTTTTATTTACTAATATGTATACGTGTATGTATATACGGCTTTACAATACAATTGAAAACTAAACCAGTATCCAATTTCCTCCAAATTGGCCAGATCATAATCACCCCAGTAAGACAATAACAGCCTTCTTATGTAAAAACTAGATGGATGATAAAGGAAACAAAGCAAAAGATGAAGGGTGATTGTGAAAATATGCATGTTAGAGGTTATATTGTTGGCATACTATATATATAAGTATATAACAGTAACAACCACTGATATCTTTCATTCATTCATTCAAATTTTACAGAAATTCCTTACTCACTCTCTTGTATCTTCTTCATCAATCGATCAAGAACCCTAAATTTGTTCAAAATCTTGAACAACAATCACAATATCCCTTATTTTGTGTGTGTTTTCATTCTGAAAACAGACTACAATGGCGACTAATAACGGACATGCATCATCATCATCATCTTCTACTGGTAAAGTCAGTTCAATGAGTCGAATTCAATCATTCAAGATGATGTATAAACTGGTAGCAACTCATTGTTTCATCACGATCATACATGATGCATTCGTCAACAAACGCGATTCATCTGCAGTTGTTGATCGTCTTCTTAAACATCAAATGGACATTCAACTTCATCGTAAGGTGATTATGAAGATGCAACAAGAAAATGAAGATGAAGATGAAGATGATGCTGATGCTGATGGTGATGTTAAGGAACCTGAATCTTCGTTTTCTTCTATGGATTATGATCGTGTGTTTATTTTTCAAAAAAAGAGAACGAAGATGCTTCTTAAGGATTTGCAAGATGATAATGTCAGAAACTATGAAAGGTTATATTTAATGGCTCTTGCAGATCTTATATTTTGCTTTCGGCCAACACGAGATGACGATGATGATGACAACGAAGATGATGATGATGATGATGATGATGATGATGTTGAGAAATCTGAATTGTCTTCTTCAACAGTTCCTAAAGAATCATCTAATCTTCTTGAAGATGCTCGAAAAGATATTCAAGAATCAAGAAATGATCAAGATCCACCACAATGTGTTGAGAATCTTGCAGAATCGTCTACATTTCGTGATTGTGATTCTACTAATAACAATGATTTGCAACAAGTGGGAGTTCAAGATTCACAAGATCATAGTGGAAACTCTGCAGAATCATCTAATATTCTTGAAGATGATCATCAAGATGATATGCAAGAAGCAAGAAATGATGGAGATCCAACAGAAGCTGTTGTTGTTGATATGCAGCAAACACAAACAGATGATAATAATAAAGAGCTGTGGCCTACACTTTGTGATGCTGAAAAGAAGTTGAAAAACGAAAGAGAGATGGGAATTCGAAACAGAAAGAACAAAAAGAAGTGGAATTATAGAGATGATTAGTGTAAGTTTGATGATTCTTGATATTGCATAACGTGTAATTGATCAAGGTTAGTTTGATGATTAGAGTACTGCATTAGCTTCTTGTTTAGGGAGATGATGATATGAATCAGGGGCGGAACTATGAGTAAGAGAACGGGGTCAAGTGACCCCATTGATTTTTGAGCAGATAGCGTAACGTATAATACCGAATTTTTGAGTGAACCCATAGTTTTTTAGGAGGTGAACCCATTAGTATTATTAGGTTTGAATTATAATCAAAATACGATTCTGGTTCGCTGGTTGTCACGCGTGATTCTTGGAAAGAGGTCGCCGGTTCGACTCTTGCAAGTTGCAAGTCTATAAATTTTTTTTCAGTATTTTATTAGTAAAATTACAATTTTACCCTTATATGTAAAACACTTTAAAGTTTAAACCCTAACCCCAAATACCCCCTAACCACACCACAGCCTTCATCGACTACTCTCCCTACTGTTGTTGCATCGACCAAGCCCACCTCCCCATCGACCATTGCTACCGCAGGCTTGTTGCCATCAACTCCGGTGAAGGCAAGGCAGCGACCGAAACCCGTCGGCCGATTGTGTGACTTCTGTCCTAGTTTTTGGTTGGTTTTCAATCTTTTAAATTGTTTATTCAAACCCTATTAATCAGCAAAATCACTTTGGGTAAACTATTTGGCTCTTATGATCAATTTCTTTCAAAAGCTTGTATATTCATATACTAGTACAACCATTATAGATTAAACTTGACCCTATTCAACTCCTTCATAAGAAAATTAGTTGAGCTCACATCTAACTTTTTGATTAATAACTTACAACGTATAAAACAAAAGTATTATGAGAAATTGATGTTTTTGCAGACAAAGATGGTCAATGCATTTCAAAGGGTTAAATTGATGAAGTATTGAAGTTGAATTCGCTCATGATAAATTGCAAGATAACTCATATTGGGCAAAGATAACTCAAGTGCGAGGGAGGTATGTTTAGTTTCCTTAAGCTCTAACACTTATTACAGAATGATATAAAATTGAGCAGGTTGTTGACTTAGAAATTGAATGTCCTTTGGTTGAATCTGGTCAAATATAATGATCAATGAGTGAAGAAGTACTTTTTTTGGTTTGGATTGCATTATATCTCTAACTAGTCAAGAGGGTAAGTTTAATAAGAAGTCAACAAAGGTGAAAATCAATCACAGTGTTTTCAAATGCTTAAAATCTTATTAATCACTATATTAATAAAATCAAAGGACTTGTTTTAACAATATAATTATAATCTGAGTTGGCACATAAATTATCAGTACAATAGAAAAGGAATAAATGTTGAATGCATGCCCAACTGAACAAAAATTATCAGTTTTTATTACTTTTAGTTTGTTCCTACCCGAAACCCAACATACTTGGTCCATCAATTTTACCATCTAGTAATGCTTTAGTTCATCACAATTTGTAATATGCATATGACACATTTAACATTTTAGGAACATGAACCGTTTTATTAAGAAAAGAAACCATCAAACTTTGCTTCTTCATCTAGTTGTTTTGACCCGACCCGGCCCGATCAGATTGTGTTTAAGCCCTAATTTTACTTCTTCATCTAGTTAATTTGTTTGTTGATTTTGATTTAGAAATCTAGAATCTAGTATTGTATTTTTGTGAACATTATTATGCACTTTTTAAATATATTCCGACCCGACTCGACTCGACCCGATCAGACAACCCGAAATTTTTTATGTTGTTTTGTTACAATTAAAATCACCAAAAAAAGTGACCCCATAAGAAAAAATTTCTGGTTCCGCCACTGATATGAATCATATGATACTTCTTTTTACATGAAAGTGGAATTACAGAGATGATTAGTGTTAGTTTGATGGTTCTTGATACTGCAGTGCTTGTGATTGATGTTAGTTTGATGATTAGAGCATTAAGTTCTTGTCCGAGGAGATGATGAGATGATGTGGTACTTCTTTTATGAAAGAGTGAGAAAGATTTATATATTTTTTTCTTTTTTGAATTTCACAATCTTATTAAATTGAGGAAAATTAAATTAGAGATCCCTTTAAGTTGTCTTATAGTAAATATACACACTGAAAGAGTGTTTAAGGTGCTTCTCATTGAATAATAACTAGTTTTTCCTTCCCGTGTTATGCGACAGAAGGCCAGTCAATTTTCCCATATGCAATGTTGTGTTACTTTGGTCGTTTTCTGTCCGGCTCATTCGAAACAATAAATTCGAAATTTGGTGGTCAAACTCAAAACTACTATAGTATATGACAACCAATATTAAATACGTCTTTGCTTTTGTAGTTACTTATTACTCCAATCCTTATCCTTCCCTCGGACTAATTTTTCTAACACACGGTGAAACTTAAAAATTAAAACATATATGAGGTGGCACCTACCTTTCAGTTTGTATAGCTCGTAGGCCCAGGGCCGTCTCTATAATGTAATCTGTGACGTCACGAGCTTGAGGCCTCCAAAAAATAAGAGTCCTCATTTTTAAAAGAAATTATATTGAGTTTTGGTATTATATGGATCAATGGAATTCTGAAACGGGAATAATATTTGATGGTTGAGTCGTGATGAAATTTTTGATGATTTGATAGGTTATAAAGAAACACAGCCACACAATTCACAAAAAAACGATTATTACTAAGTGTTTTCCTCTTTGATTGATCTAATCGACATCGACTAGCTCTTTTTTGCTTCTTTTTTTTCAAAGAAATCAACTATTAAGTACTCAAGTTTAGTATACCATATTTTCTTTGATTTATTGCTTTTATTCAAAAAAATTTGATTAGGTTGTTTTTGTTTAGATTGTGTTTTTTCAAAAGAGCCTCATTTTTTTAGTCCGATTGGGGTTCCAGAAAATATTGACCCGGTCCTGCTCGTAGCAAATGATGTATTTAATCATATTTTATCTATTACATAATCGGTAATCTAATAAATTTATTAAATATCATCATAAATACATTAAATTAAATTATAATTATAGTTATAATAGTAACAAACGATGTATTGATGTTACGTGACAAATAAGCATGCAATTTGTGGAAGGAAAGTTACGTTGACTTGTCACTATTAACTTTATTTACATGTTATTCTAGTTAGTATTAGTTGGTTTTTTTTGGTGGAAAGGACCATCAAAGTATCATATTTTAAAAAGATCGAGTTTACGTATATAGATAAAAAATAAATGTGTTCAGGGGTCTCTACAGTATGAACAACTAAAGCAACTGTTTTTCAAAATAAAAACATGCGTTTTTAGAGATAAATGAGAAGGATAACAAAAATTATCGAAGGATAATAAAACTATTGAAGGTTATCGAGGTCAACTTACAAAAACTTGGTTCATCGAGGTTGACTTACGAAACTTGTTCACAAAAAGCTTATTGAGTGTTCAATGTTGACGGTTCTTTTGAGTTCATCAATTATAAATTCTCTTTTGAAATTAATCATCCGATCTACTAACTATTATTGTCTGATCTTGATTCATGCTCAATTGTTTTAATCTATCATTATTCTTTTGCTTATGTAAATCTATTATTGTCAGTTTTGATTTTAATCTATATTTGCAATTAATATTTCTCTTTACTTTATTCAATTGTTACTTGTTTATCATTAATATGCTCTTTTTTAGTTGATGATGTTTAAGTTAATTAAGTTGTTTTCTGCCTTAAAGTGTTTTCTGCCACACTATAAACAAATTTGTTTATGTCGCCGGTTTGAGGCAAATGTCTTTAGGAATAACATATAGGTGAGGACCTCATAATTTTGTTTCGCTTTAGGCCTCCAGAAATGTTAAGCCGACCCTGGATGTGTTAACATAACCCACTTTTCGTATTTATAAATTGTTCATTCATCTTTTAAGTTGTCACATTAATTATATTCATTTAGAGTGATAGTGTGAAAAAAAGATAATTTTAATAACGTAATAACATATAACTTAATTAAACGGTGGAAGTAAAAAGAGAGAGTGAGTATCGATGAGTATTAAATAATCACCCTTAGAGTATGAACTCATTTTCCACTGAATTGAAACCCTATATAGATGACTTAGTATTGACGTATGAATGTATGATCAGCTACTTATATAACCATGCAAGTAGTCAATTTGTCGCTACAAAAACATCCATCAAGAATAATCTAAAGTACATGCTACCTAGGTTTACCAAGAACAGTGGATTTAATAAACCAAATCATAAACAATATTATTGATCTACACCGTAGACCTTAGTCATGCTAGTTTCACATTTTGTTTCCTAACACATAAATGAAGCCACAAGTTAAACTCACTTTCTATCATTTATTACTAATCTTGGTTAATTTATTAAAACACAGGAGAAGCTGGTGGTGAAGTGATCATGGCAAAGTTATTTGTTATGCTTTTCCAACCACCATCCATAAGATCAACAAATTCTTCCCAGAAATCAGGGGACCTCAATGGATCGCCTTCAACGAAATTTACATTGTCTATGTATGTTAATTCCTCAAAGGGATCCATTTGTGTTTCGATTCGATCATTGTGATTCGTGTTAGGACCTTGATCACATAAGGCGTTGCTTAATACTGGCATGGTAGTTGTTGCAACCGAAGCGTTTGCGGTTGAGACAAGTGATTGGAGACTCTCATTGTTGATAGAGTAATTTGACCATAAGTTTCCTTGCCATACTTTAAGGATATCAAGGCATGGTAGAAGTGGTGGTGGAACTTTTGGGGGTGTTTTGTGGTGCTCATGGTTAGAAGAAGGTGAGAAAAGGCAGGGTGGCTGAGTTGGGTGGTTTGTGGGCTTTTGAACGAGCCTAGCTTCAGCCTCGAGCCGAGCAGACTCCCATTGAGCCATGTGGTTCAAGTTGGAGCTCAAGAGCTGGGTGCCATTCTTTGGCTTGTGGGTCATTGGATCAATGCCCATTTTGGTCAGCCTCTTCTTGATGTGCGAGTTCCAGTGGTTCTTGATCTCGTTATCTGTTCTCCTTGACAACTGAGCAGCAATCGTTGACCATCTAAACATAAAACATGTAACATATCAACAATGAAAGATTCAAGAACTTGTAGCAAGAGAGATAGTTTATCCCAACTTCTTCTGGTCACACCTAGCTACGATCACATGAACAGTAACCCTAGCTAGGTGATCTAGATAATTATCAAATCATACCTATTACCAAGTAGAGCATGAAGTTGAATGATGGTCCTTTCTTCTTCCAAGCTAAACTTCCCTCTCTTGATATCTGGTCGTAGATAATTCGTCCATCTTAACCGACAACTCTTTCCACATCTCTTAAGCCCTACATATCATCAAACGCATGCATATTAGTTCAACAAAAAAACGAAAAAAACCCTACTATTCAAAATTAAGGTGCATGCATCATGCATGGTGATCTAGGTCACACGATTACCAGCTTTCGCAGGCAAAGAGCGCCAACTTCCATGGCCAAAATTTTGAATGTAAGATAGTAACTTCTGGTCTTCTTCCGCTGTCCATGGCCCTTTCTTCACCCCGATCACTCCTAAACCGGTCATATTTCCATTGTTGTTTTGTTTCTTCTTCTTCTCGGATCGTACCATCTTAATCGATCAATCTAAAAAGATGATTCTATACCTAATTGTTACAATACATATGTTTTACAAGTAAGCTAGGATATCTAGGTATTATGTTAAGGGCACAAAAGAGATGAATGTGGAAAGGATAGTTTGCTTGTCCGTTGACAAGGGATGACTTACTATTTAAACGAAAGAAATAGATTAATGCCAATAATGATAGGCATATGCACGTGTTTAATGGCTAGTTAAACCCCAACCATATAGTACATTTTAAATAATATATTTATAAATGTACCAACAATTTATAAGGCACCAAAAATTTTTGTTCATACCGACCAACTTTAACAACTCATGAAGCAGTGATGAAGCAAAATTGCATTTCTAATTAACTTCTACACAAAATGTATAGTACGAGTCTCTCATATGTGTTGTGTCTGAAATGTACGTTTCCTTATCATCTATGGTATTTTCAGGATCGAACTACGGAACTAGTGTCCTACAAATCACATGACTAAGGTTGTTTGAAAAGCTCGCGGCTCGCTCAAAAGCGGCTTGATTAATATAAACAAGTCGAGCCCAAGTACTCGGCTTGTAATTAACTTGCTCGTTAATTGGCTCTCGTTAGCTGACTTGTGGGCTCGCTCAGTGACTTGTCTAAATTAAAGCATGCATTATCATTTAAATAAACTGTAAACTACAATTATAACATATTAATTAAATAGATCATATGTCTCGAACAACTTTCACATTTTCTAACAAAAAAAGGTAAATATGAATATACAAAATACGATCATAGTGCTTCAGATTTCAATCTCATTAGCATTGTTTACACGAGTTAGGATAGGCAAATATACAAGAGTTTATTGATTTTTATATATATTAAGTACTAGTTAGGTCACACACTCATGATTACATGATGGAATAAATTCAACATTTTTTTGACATTAGTTTTATGAATGTTTTCTATCTTATATACTTACATGTCGTTGGCAAATAAAAAGTAATGTTTATCTAAGATATTATAAATACAATTAAAATCATTATCATATAATAAGAGAAAGAGACGATAAACATAATCAAATTTAAAGTTTACCAGAAGTCGTCATGTGTCCATCTAATCATTTTATTATTATATAACATAGATTTATAAAATATAACAAAACTAATTTTTTTTAAAATAAACAAACTGGCTCTAGGCTTATTTAAACAAGTCAAGCCTGAGACTGCAATTGAAGTTCCTTAACATAAACAAGCCGGCTCGGCTCAACTCGATTCTAGCCTGAGCCCACCTAACTCGACTCGTTTAAAGTCCTATACATGACAACAACCTTATTATTACTTCGCTCCAACGACTAAGATTTGTATAACGCATATTGTACGTACTCACACAAACTCTCATTGAAAATGCATTAATTTGTACGTTTGCCTGAATGTGCATGTCTGATGCATTATTACTGGCATATGAAACAACCAACTGCAACTAAACCAATGTCCAATAAATCGTCATCAACAGCATGTATTTATACTTGATTGAATATTAATATGTCATTTTATATATGTGGCTTTTCACGCGTGGTGGGCTCTCTTTTGATCCCACAAATTAGCATATATATCAGATATGGTACATTCTAAATTTACTTACACCAACAACTCAGCATACCTAACTAAGATGTTTATAAAAATGGGAGCGTGTTTTTTTTATTTATTTACTTTTTATTTATTTTTAATAATTTAAGGCTCTCTAGTGTTAGGAACCCACCATAAAAGGAAAATTGATTTTCTGGTTGTTGATCTAGATTTGATCATCATCACTCGTGCAGTTGTAGTTTTATATTAGAGATAAAATATTTTTGGAGGAAAAAAAAACATACTTTTTCAGTAATTTAAAACAAACCAAAATAAAATAAAACTTTACCTTTATTTATTCATGTGGTTAAATTTTATCCACTCTTCCTACCCTCATGTTCATTTATTTAAATTTAAATATACATACGTATATAATTTAGTCAAATAAGAATTTAACGATCGATAATAACCATAAAGAATTAAACTAATTAAGATTAAAACATTTTCTCTTTTTAAATTATTAGATTTTACATATTAATAAATTGAACACCGTCTAGTAAATTGTCAGAGTAGTCTTATAATAAGCGAAAGGAATAGCGGAAATTGTTTTCTTTGGAGCTATTTAGTAGGAAATTGTGGGAAAAATTAGGGGTTTTTTTTTGGAAAATCGCATGCAATTAATTTTTTCGGTATTTTGTTGGAAAGGTTTGTATGAAATTTCTCAGTTCTATAGTAGTATATATATAGTAAGTGTTTTTTCAAGTCGATATCTTAATTTTTCTAAGAAAAACCATATGTAAATGCAAAATAATTAATAAATCGTAATATGTGATTAGTTGATTACAAAGTTGGATGTGTAATTTTTTGGGAGGCTAGGATAGCTTATTGGTTATTACAGTATACACTAAATTATTATTTAAGTTACTACATAACTGATTGTGATTAGCTGAAGGGACATGCATAAGTCTTGATGCATGTTGTACAAGCATCTTATACGATGCTTTAAATATTTATTTGGTTTTATTCAATTAAGTTTCTATTTGTAGTTTTAAAGTTTCGAGGCTTTGGTGTGGTTGGTTTGTTTGTGCGTGCGGTCATGATTGAGCATACCGGTTTCGATCCCCGGGCCCTCCCTCACACCGGTAATGTTTTGAAGATGGGACCGGGCCGGCCAATCGAACCAAGAACCCTACCTCAATCCGTTCTGGTTCGGGCGCTTAAAATCATTTTGGCGTCGAACCGGTTCTCATATCCGATCTAACCAACGGACAAGTAAGGCGTCTGGCTCACTATCCGGTCCGGTTTTAAAAACATTGCACACCGGTTCTCATACACCGTAGACCTTAGTCATGCTAGTTTCACATTTTGTTTCCTAACACATAAATGAAGCCACAAGTTAAACTCACTTTCTATCATTTATTACCAATCTTGGTTAATTTATTAGAACACAGGAGAAGCTGGTGGTGAAGTGATCATGGCAAAGTTATTTGTTATGCTTTTCCAACCACCATCCACAAGATCAACAAATTCTTCCCAGAAATCAGGGGACCTCAATGGATCGCCTTCGACAAAATTTACATTGTCTATGTATGTTAATTCCTCAAAGGGATCCATTTGTGTTTCGATTTGATCATTGTGTTTCGTGTTAGGACCCTGATCACATAAGACGTTGCTTAATACTGGCATGGTAGTTGTTGCAACCGAAGCGTTTGCGGTTGAGACAAGTGATTGGAGACTCTCATTGTTGATAGAGTAATTTGACCATAAGTTTCCTTGCCATACTTTAAGGATATCAAGGCATGGTAGAAGTGGTGGTGGAACTTTTGGGGGTGTTTTTTGGTGCTCATGGTTAGAAGAAGGTGAGAAAAGGCAGGGTGGTTGTGTTGAGTGGTTTGTGGGCTTTTGAACGAGCCTAGCTTCAGCCTCGAGCCGAGCAGACTCCCATTGAGCCATGTGGTTCAAGTTGGAGCTCAAGAGCTGGGTGCCATTCTTTGGCTTGTGGGTCATTGGATCAATGCCCATTTTAGTCAGCCTCTTCTTGATGTGCGAGTTCCAGTGGTTCTTGATCTCGTTATCTGTTCTCCTTGACAACTGAGCAGCAATCGTTGACCATCTAAACATAAAACATGTAACATATCAACAATGAAAGATTCAAGAACTTGTAGCAAGAGAGATAGTTTATCCCAACTTCTTCTGGTCACACCTAGCTACGATCACATGAACAGTAACCCTAGCTAGGTGATCTAGATAATCAAATCATACCTATTACCAAGTAGAGCATGAAGTTGAATGATGGTCCTTTCTTCTTCCAAGCTAAACTTCCCTCTCTTGATATCTGGTCGTAGATAATTCGTCCATCTTAACCGACAACTCTTTCCACATCTCTTAAGCCCTACATATCATCAAACGCATGCATATTAGTTCAACAAAAAACAAAAAAAAACCCTACTATTCAAAATTAAGGTGCATGCATCATGCATGGTGATCTAGGTCACACGATTACCAGCTTTCGCAGGCAAAGAGCGCCAACTTCCATGGCCAAATTTTTGAATGTAAGATAGTAGCTTCTGGTCTTCTTCCGCTGTCCATGGCCCTTTCTTCACCCCGATCACTCCTAAACCGGTCATATTTCCATTGTTGTTTTGTTTCTTCTTCTTCTCGGATCGTACCATCTTAATCGATCAATCTAAAAAGATGATTCTATACCTAATTGTTACAATATATATGTTTTACAAGAAAGCTAGGATATCTAGGTATTATGTTAAGGGCTCAAAAGAGATGAATGTGGAAAGGATAGTTTGCTTGTCCGTTGACAAGGGATGACTTACTATTTAAACGAAAGAAATAGATTAATGCCAATAATGATAGGCATATGCACGTGTTTAATGGCTAGTTAAACCCCAACCATATAGTACATTTTAAATAATATATTTATAAATGTACCAACAATTTATAAGGCACCAAAAATTTTTGTTCATACCGACCAACTTTAACAACTCATGAAGCAGTGATGAAGCAAAATTGCATTTCTAATTAACTTCTTCACAAAATGTATAGTACGAGTCTCTCATATGTGTTGTGTCTGAAATGTACGTTTCCTTATCATCTATGGTATTCTCAGGATCGAACTACGGAACTAGTACGTGTCCTACAAATCACATGACTAAGGTTGTTTGAAAAGCTCGTGGCTCGCTCAAAAATAGCTCGCTCAAAAGCGCCTTGATTAATATAAACGAGTCGAGCCCAAGTACTCGGCTTGTAATTAACTTGCTCGTTAATTGGCTCTCGTTAGCTGGCTTGTGGGCTCGCTCAGTAACTTGTCTAAATTAAAGCATGCATTATCATTTAAATAAACTGTAAACTAAAATTAAAACATATTATTTAAATAGATCATATGTCTCGAACAACTTCCACATTTTCTAAAAAAAAAAAGTAAGTATAAATATACAAAATACTATCATGGTGCTTCTAATTTTAATCTCATTAGCATTGTTTACACGAGTTAGGATAGACAAATATACAAAATTATTATTGATTTTTATATATATTAATTACTAGCTAGGTTACAAACTCATGATTACATGATGGAATAAATTAACATGTTAAAAACATTAGTTTTATGAACGTTTTCTATGTTATATGCTTACATGTCGTTGGCGATTAGGGAAATAAAAAATAATGTTTATCTAAGAAATTATAAATACAAATAATAAAATTTTGAAATTATAAAAATTATATTTTTAAGCTAAGACATTATTTGTTTACTTATTTAAAATTATTATCATATAATAAGATAAAGAGACGATAAACATAATCAAATTTAAAGTTAACCAGAAATCGTCATGTGTCCCTCTAATCATTTTATTATTATATAACATAGATTTATAAACTATAACAAAAGTAATTTTTTTAAAAATAAACAAACTGGCTCTGGGCTTATTTATAAACAAGTCAAGCCTGAGACCACAATTGAAGTTCCTTAAGATAAACGAGTCGGCTCGGCTCAACTCGATTCTTAAACAAGCCAAGCCCGAGCCCACCCTAACTCGACTCGTTTAGAGTCCTATACATGACAACCACCTTATTATTACTTCGCTCCAACGACTAAGATTTGTATAACGCATATTGTACGTACTCACACAAACTCTTATTGAAAATGCATTAATTTGTACGTTTGCCTGAATGTACATGTCTGATGCATTATTACTGGCATATGAAACAACCAACTGCAACTAAACCAATGTCCAATAAATCGTCATCAACAGCATGTATTTATACCTGATTGAATATTAATATGTCATTTTATATATGTGGCTTTTCACGCGTGGTGGGCTCTCTTTTGATCCCACAAATTAGCATATATCAGATATGGTACATTCTAAATTTACTTACACCAACAACTCAGCATACCTAACTAAGATGTTTATAAAAATGGGAGCGTGTTTTTTTAATTATAATTTAAGGTTCTCTAGTGTTAGGAACCCACCATAAAAGGAAAATTGATTTTCTGGTTGTTGATCTAGATTTGATCATCCGTCGTACGTGCAGTTGTAGTTTTATATTAGAGATAAAATATTTTTGGAGGAAAAAAACATACTTTTTCAGTAATTTAAAACAAACCAAAATAAAATAAAACTTTACCTTTATTTATTCATGTGGTTAAATTTTATCCACTCTTCCTACCCTCATGTTCATTTATTTAAATTTAAATATACATACGTATATAATTTAGTCAAATAAGAATTTAACGATCAATAATAACCATAAAGAATTAAACTAATTAAGATTAAAATATTTTCTCTTTTTAAATTATTAGATTTTACACATTAATAAATTGAACACCGTCTAGTAAATTGTCAGAGTAGTCTTATAATAAGCGAAAGGAATAGCGGAAATTGTTTTCTTTGGAGCTATTTAGTCGGAAATTATGGGAAAAATTAGGGTTTTTTTTTTTTTTTTGGAAAATCGCATGAAATTTACTTTTTTCGGTATTTTGTTGGAAAGGTTTGTATGAAATTTCTCAGTTCTATAGTAGTATATATATAGTAAGTGTTTCTTCAAGTCGATATCTTAACTTTTCTAAGAAAAACCATATGTAAATGCAAAATAATTAATAAATCGTAATATGTGATGACAAAGTTGGATGTGTAATTTTTTGGGAGGCTAGGATAGCTTATTGGTTATTACAGTATACACTAAATTATTATTTAAGTTACTACATAATTCGAGGCTTTGGTGTGGTTGGTTTGTTTGTGCGTGCGCTCATGATTGAGCATACCGGGTTCGATCCCCGGGCCCTCCCTCACACCGGTAATGTTTTGAAGATGGGACCGGGCCGGCCGGTCGAACCAGGAACCCTACCTCAATCCGTTCTGGTACGGGCGCTTAAAATCGTTTTGGCGTCGAACCGGTTCTCATATCCGATCTAACCAACGGACAAGTAAGGCGTCCGGTTCACTATCCGGTCCGGTTTTAAAAACATTGCACACCGGTTTTCCAACCTTTTTATTTTTACTTGCGTTTTGTTTATTTTATCCATGTATATGTGCAAGGTCTGTAAGGGTTTCGTTGAAGGCGTTAACTATTTCGTGACGTTGATTTTTCTTTTAACCTTTATTTTGTTAAATTATTTTTATTTTTTAAATTCTTTTATTTTTTTTCCTTTGTTCATGAACTTTCAATTTCTTTGACAGATACGTTTTTATTACCCCCCGGGACGTCTCTATAGTATAAACAACTAAAGCAACCGCTTTAGGCTCCCAAAATTTAAAGGTTCCCAAATTTCAAAATAAAAACATACGTTTTTAGAGATAAATGAGAAGGATAACAAAATTATTGAAGGTTTAATGATGTCAACTTACAAAACTTGATTCATTAAGATTGACTTACGAAACTTGTTCACCAAAATTTCATTGAGTGTTCAATGTTGACGGTTCTTTTAAGTTCATCAATTCTAAATTCTCTTTTGCAATTAATCATCTGATCTACTAACTATTATTGACTGGTCTTGATTCATGCTCAATGCTTTAATATATCATTGTTTTTTTTGCTTATCTAAATCTATTGTTATCAGTTTTGATTTTAATCTACATTTGCAATTAATTTTTCTCTTTACTTTAATCAATTGTTACTTGTTTATCATTTAATAAGCTCTTTTTCTAGTTGATGATGTTTAAGTTAATTAAGTTATTTTCTGCCCTAAATTGTTTTCTACCACACTATAAACAAATTTGTTTACGTCGCTATTTTGAGCCAAAGGTCTTTCGGAATAACATATAGGTGAGGGCCTCAAAATTTTTTGTTTTGGTTTAGGCCTCCAGAAATGTTGAGCCGGCCCTGATTACCCCCACTTAACGTTTAAATATTCTCTTTGTTCATAACCTTCCATATGTTAACTGCTCTCACAACAAGTATAATAGTACTACTGTGTACTGATGTTGAAAGGTGACGCTTTATTATGTGATCACACCACAATGTGCGGGGTGTAACACTAGAATCAATCTGCCGCGTCATAAGGTCTACAGAGAAAACACCCGTCGCAATGCATGGTTCAATTCTGGCTACTCTTAAAGTAGTAATTAACTAAAACTATCCAACTTTTCAAACAAAGAATATTTAGTAGAGTAATTTTCAAAGTTCAAGGAAAAAATGTGAAATTTTAAACATGCTTAAAAGATGAAAAGGTAATTTACTCTCTTTTAATATCTTAAATTTAGATACACTATCTTTAGCATTAAAAGTTTAATGTTGTAAAGCAGTTTTAAAATTAATTCGATAAACGACCTTAAGTAAACATCAATATTTTTTTCTGAGTAAATTACAAATTATGTCTTTTATTAATATATGAAATTGCATGGTATGTCCTTTAGTTTTAATTAATTTCATACAATGCCCTTTTATTAATAAATTTGCACACATATTGTCCTTTATATTAACTATCATCTAAACATACAGTTAACTCAGTTATATGTCCCCTCACATGAGGGTATTTTTGTCATTTTTTCACGTCTAATATATTAAAAAAATTAATAAAAGATACAAATTCTAAATGAAAAAAGAAAATTATAAGATATCGGACCGTTAGGTTAGTCGGTGAAACCATTCACTCTTGGTGTGTGTTCATTTGACTAACCGTCAAAACTTTTAATGACAACAACCTCCCATAACATTTACCAAAGTAAGAAATCTAAGTCACAAATCATTTAGAACTTAGAAGGTCGGGAAAAATCAACAATAAACACCAAAAATATACATGTAAACACTTTATAAACTACTCACACCAACAAATAATAAAAAATCAATAAGGAAGACAAACGGGAGATTACATGTGATTCTTTGAATCGCTTATATAATTTCAATAGCTAGAAAATGACTATGAGTCGCCCGTTAATCACACAACAACATAAACCAAAAATTCAAAAAGCTACGAATTACAAAAAGTGAATTAGGGATTTTAATTTTTCCATCGTTGTTTGTTTGACTTCAGGGGGTTTCAATGGTATGTGAGATGTTGTAGGTGGTGGTGAAGATGACTGGTATTGGGCTATCAAATAGAGGGGGATGTTGGATTTAACGATGTTGAACATAAGAGGAACGTGGGTTCACTGACTTACCCACCGATCCGATATCTTTTAATTTTATTTTTCATATAAAATAATTATTTTTTTATATATTAGATGTGGAAAGAAAATGAAAAAAATGCACCTCATGTGGAAGATAAATAACTGAATTAACTGTACATTTAACTGAAAGTTAGTGTAAAGGACAATAGATGCGTATATATTTTAAAAAAGGACATTAGATGTAATTATGAAAACTAAAGGACATACCATGTAATTTTGTATATTAATAAAAGACACAATTTGTCGTTTACTCTTTTTTTCTTGTTGCTTATAACAACTATTTCAACTACACTGGAGCACATTAACTTGTAAAAATATTGGCATATTTTAACCAATTACGTAATTTTATAGAACAGCTTCATCAATTACTTTGAATATCTATTCCTAATGTTTGTTCTATCAGTTCAGTACATTCATTGCACAACTACTATATCAAAAGTTATACTAACAGTCCAGTACTAAGACTTATAGAACTTAAACCTGTTACATGGTTCGTTTAACTTAAACGTGTTACATGGTTCGTTTCAAAGTTTTCTATTTGGTTGATCCATTGGTTAGTCTTATGCGAGTCCAAGTGTTTTTTGTTTGCTAAATCACAGATTCACAATCGTGAAGTTCATCGGCAGAGCATGCGTGGTCAAGAGGGTCTGCTAACCACTTGTCATATTTGTCGGAGTTTTCTTTATGCGTAGAAGTTAAGTTTTATTAGAAAAACATAACTTAATTATAGTTGGCACAGTGTTTGTTTAGGTTTTCATTAATTTGGTTAGGATTGTAATTTTAATGCTCTCAGAAGGCTTCTTGCCTCTTTTTCAAACTTTAACCATCTTATTCAATGAAATTTTCATATTTTTTGAATAATAAAAAAAAGAATAAAGAAAGCACAGGAGCCTGTTATCACTTGCACACTCTTTAAGTCCACAACTGTTATAAAGTGACGAAACTAACGAAACTAATGCATTGTACAACTTCTATTGCATGGGTTACAATTGATTAGTTGAAACATATGAACTCCTCTTTAACAACTATGAAATCTAATGAGATTGTCCTACCTGAATGGCTGAAAACACGTAAATTAAGTTTACAATGAATGAGTAGTGATGGAGCGTGATGAATTATTAGCTTTAATATTCACAACTTAATGTACATTCAAGTAGGGAAAAACTATAAACACTCATAAATTTTTAATAAAGAATCGAAATAACAAGCCTGTTTGGGCGGACCAGTGCATGGTACCTAGTTCACACTACTACGAAAAGAGGCCTTTGCTATGGATCTTTGTTACAAAGAACATCGGCCGTAAGTCTTACCACTAACCGGAGTTGCTACAATACATTTTGCGACGGTTTACCTACAGGTTTTCTGTAGGAAAAAAATTTATAACGAAAATCGTAACAAATTGAGAAAATGAAATATATAAAAGTTCGATTAATATTATTTATAGCAAATAAAAAAATTATTTATTTAAAAGATAACTAGAAATAAGTTAATAAGATACATATAGCGAAAACAGAATACATAAGAAGGAGCGGTTTTGGTTGGGCGATTGGTGTGCTTTAGGCTTACCCGCACCACCCAAATTGTAGACATACAGTCTTTCCCCTAAGGCCGGTTTTATTGATTTTTGGGGTTTTTATTGGCATTTTTTATTTTTATTTTTTCTATTTTCCTTTTTTTATAATAATTGTTGTATACTTTTAAACACAGACTTGAAGAAAAATATATTTCGAAAATAACTTGGATTCATATTAGAATCGTGTATCACTATCAGATCAAACTATTTGATGGTACTAATTAAATGTTAGATCGGATTAGACTAAGAGTTTCTGTACGAAAATGAATTTGATCTCTTGAGAGAAGTTGTAACCGTACCAAAACTTGAATCTCCATTCGACCAAAAAAACATCCGTTTTTAAAACCAAATTAGGATGGTTGACTTTTAGGGCATGCATAGAGGTGGGCATAAAAACCGGGTTCGGACCCGACCCGGGTGTACCCGACCCGGTGTACCTGACCCGGACCCGGGTACGGGTAGTACCCAATTTGAGGCATACCCGGGTTGGACCCGTTTAAACCTGTAGGGTTGGGACCGGTTTTATTTTTTGAGATTTTTAGCGAACCCGACCAAAACCCGACCCGGTTTAAACCCGAGTTGAACCTGGTATTGGATATACAAACAAGAAAAAAAACCCGGTATTGGACCCGGTTCCGGACCCGACCCGACCCTACCCGGGTATGCGGGTAGGGCTTTCGAGTAAGTGAACCCGACCCGGGTTCGTACCCGGGTTCACTAATACCCGGGTACAAAAAAACCTGATTGGCCCAACCCGGTTTTGGGTATGGTCCAATACCCGGTTTGCCCACCTCTAGGCATGCATATGAATCGCTTTCAAAGTGCAGTCCACTTATTGACCCATGTAATATCATATAGCCCAATGCCAATTTTAGATAGAAACCCCAATGAATCACATTTATATTAAGGCCCAATTAGTTTAATAAATTAAGGCCCAAACAATTTAGTTATAATATTAAATCAATAAATCTACAAATCATATTAGCTTCGAACGAACCTGCGATCCCGCATCACCTAACTCGTTTAATAACTAATATAATTTACTTGGTCGACAAGTTAATCCAACAACACCAAAACATGTTGATAACACTAAAATCACCAACAATAATATTTTAAGAATAGTTTATGTTTGTGTTTTTTGTTATAAAACAAATATTGTGTGAAGTTTATTCGTTTTTTAAAACAAATATATTATGTGAATTTCTTTATATTTATTTTACCATGGTTTACTTTCTTATTTTTTAAAGAGGTCGACTATGGAATAACTGCAGCAACTCGCGAGTGACAAAATTTAATTATATTCCGAAAAGGGAATTAAATAATAAAATATCCCGGTTTAAATTAGTTTTTATATAAAAGCGTTTGACTAAAAAATGTGTGATTTTTAAAATGGAAACAAAAATAAACTGAAGTAAAATGGTCTGTCTGCGCCCGGCCTTCAAATTCAAAGCCCACAAACCTGATTATTAACTAAAAAAATTCGAAGGTTAGTCATTAATTAGTATGGTCTCACTAAGATTATATATTAAAAAAACTTATGAAATATTTTCACACCTAGAGTTGTAAAAAGAAAAAAAAAATACTTATGTATCTACTATGATTTTTTTTCTTCATGCTTTTACATAAACAATTATTGCTGAGATCTGGGGTAGAAGATATCGCAATAACTGTTGTTGCCGTCAGATTTCTTCTTTTTTATTTCCTACTTTCTATCAATCTATCGGCACCACCGCCTCAAACGTTAACTTATTATGTGGAGGTTGGCACGACTTGAACCTGCATCAGAAAGTTCTACACGATGCTAAAAATTAAGCTTGTAAAACAATTTAGCTAAAAGTGTTTTCTATATAGTGAGATAATTAAGTACAGGTAAAAATGATATAATTAAAACTAAATTATAAATATAAGGATTTGCAGGGCTGTTTTTTATGTTACGGGACCAACTGAATTCGAGTATCGTCGGTTAACAAGGACTAGAATTGTAGAATTTTACATATATCAAGATTCAGAAAAGGAGGTTTTTCAATCACCGATCCAAATCCATTGTTAAATTCTATTTCGCGAATGCAGATTTGAATACTTAATCATCTCAACTAATTAATGTATCTTGATGGATGTTGCTAGGATTAAATCATTATATGAATAAATTCTAACCTATTAGATGGTATTTCATCCGTTAAATCATATGATTCTTTTATAAAATCATAAAACCCATAAACACCCTAAACTCAAGAACCTAATTAAACAAGAACTTCGTAGAATCTACCCGCGCTTCGCGGCAGGGTTACGTAACGATATAATTTCTTATTAGAGGGCTTAGAAACGAAGAGTCGTGACTTCAAACACTCATATACCCCGCAAAAACAATTGTTAATGGCTGCTAGGCCAGGCAAAATGGGCGGGTCGGGTTGGGTTAGGTGTCGGGTCAGGACGGGTTCGGGTCAACACAGGTTCGGGTCAGAATGGGTCCAGGTCAAAAACTGGTCAGGATGGGTTTAGGGTCAGGACGGGTAAAATCCAAAATTTACAAAATTCTCAATTTTCCAACACAAACCATAAAAAAGTACAGATGAGATCGGGTCGGGTTATTCGAATTTCGGGTTAATCGGTTCAGGTTATTCAAGTTTTGTGGTTATAAAGTCTATCCGAAACCCGACCCGAATAATAAACAGTTTTCGGGTTGTTCGGATTGGGTTTCTTTAGGTACATGTGAGATCAGGTCGTGCGGGTTAATCGAGTACGGAATCGACGGGCCTAATCGATTCGGATATGGATGATCTACAAACCGAAATCGATGTCCCTCGCTATTTCTTGTGCCCGATCTCACTCGAGATCATGAAAGACCCGGTGACACTCTCCACCGGGATCACCTACGATCGCGATAACATCGAAAACTGGCTGTTTTTCCAAAAGAACAACGTTTGTCCCATGGGCCATGACTAAACAAGTCATTCTCGACATCGAGCTGACCCCGAACCACACGCTTTGTCGGTTGATCCAATCTTGGTGCACCCTCAACGCGTCGTATGGCATCGAAAGGTTCCCGACACCGCGAATCCCGATCTCCAAAACAGAAATCCTCAAACTACTTAAAGATTTAAACTCTAATCCATAGCATCAAATCATGAGCTTAAAACAAGCTCGACCCCAGCCAGAGGCTCTGTCCCTTGGACCCCGCTAGGGGCTGCCGCCCCTTGGACTTCGCTCCCGGAGGCGTTGCCCCCTTGAACCTCCATAAGAAGGTTTTCAATTTCGAAGATCATAATACACTCAAATAAGCGTGCACTACATATTATGATCACATTGGTCATTAGTCAATCCAATTACACTAAAATATCTAACAAAAGACAGATAAACAAACTCACTAGACTAGACATTATATTCATATTTTCAAGCCGATTAAAATAAGCACACTTGTAAATTTCTTTGAAGAAGAGGCAGTTGGGGTCCTGTCTTACGGAGAAGGATGTTTTTTTTGTTTAATGAGAGAATTAGCTTAGTGATCGAGTGAAACATATTAGGCTTATAAGAGTTATTGGGCTTTTGCAAAATAAAGTTCGGCCAATTTATATTTGGGCCAAACATCATCAAACACTTAAAAAAATACATTATATTTTAAAAATTAAAAGTCGTTATTTGAAATAAAATATAAATACATACATATTTGGACAACTTAACGAACTAAGTTCAATAATTATTTTACATTTATATAGATAAGTTGGAGTACTTTAATAGATTTATTTATGAAGAAAATAATAATTGTTTCTCATTATTGTTATTTGTTTGTTAATTGACTAACCCACAGACCATAAACCTAGTTTCTAACAATACTAAAAGTATAAATACATTTTCTAATTTACAGAAGCTCCGCAATGTCAAATAAAAATATTTGAAATCACAATGTCAGAATATTTCGTTACTTTCATATCTGTTACATATTAACGTATCTATCTAAAATCTTTTTACCTGTTACATTATTAATGTATCTATCTAAAATCTTTTTATATAAGGAAGGTGGAGAAAATACGCAAGTATCTTATTTTTGGCATGTTTCTGTTACCAAATGTTGCGTATTTATATCCTACCGTGTATCATGATCTCAAAGATTCAATTTCCCTCTTATTTCTCCCACCTTAAATTCACGTTTCAGGTACTCCTCAAATTCTATATTTCCAAACACACACACTACAAATCTTCACACAATATATTATTTAAATATTTAAATATTTAAATAATAATTTATTGAATTATATTTGTTTTGTAAATTCAAATTTGACCAATCAACTTTAACTCGTCACCTTGACCCACTTAAGTTTCTGAAATTCCAGGTTTATCCCAGTACAATTTTTACTTAAAAAACTAATTTTTTACGTTTGTATTTTTAGACACGAGTTGTGACAAATATAAAACGTTTTCGTGCATGTTTTTATATACGCTTTTGAGATTATCTACGCTCAACGTTCACCTATGTTTAGACGTAAGTTTTGTTCAAAAATGAGTCGAGTCAAATATAATACATTTTCATTCAATGGCATAAATATAAGTTAATTTACATTTCAACATAATTTTAGTTTGGAAACAAGTTGTGCCGACTGTAGACTGTAGTCTATGTGTTTTTTTTGAAGTACGTTAGACTTGGTATGTGTTTCGACTATAATATGTTTTCGTTCAACTGTATAAATTCAAGTTACTTTATAGTTCGAGGAAAATTTAGTCAAAAAGAAGTCAGGTCGAGTGTTAGCCTATACTTTATCAAGCTGCGAATAATGCCGTCACAATGCGTGACCGTTAAATAACTAGTTTAAAGTTAAAAGATAATTGTTCAAGTATTAGTTGAGGAAAAATCTAGCAAATCTAGAATCTCAAATGAAATCGGTTTCATATTAATTAGAAAAATAATATTTACTTCTATAATTTAAATATTTACAGATTTTAAAATTATTATTATAAATGTAATAATTAAAATAAATTATATTAAAATTTATTATGTTTACTTATTCAACAAGAACTTTAAATGACCGATATTTTTGGTAAATTCTTTGTAACTTTGAAATAAGTATGTATTAAAAATACATAGATATTCTGAAAAATATAGTTGTATAAAAAAAATAAAACATTTTTTCCTTCAATCTTGCCTGTTTATTTTTAGAAATAAAGTTCAGGTTAAGAGTATTCCTTGAATCTTTTTATATGATTATTATTATTATTATTATTATTATTATTAAATATAATATATTTTCCTTTTTAAAACTAAACAAATTGTGAAAATAACAAATCTTTTCACTTTTAAAAACTTCTTTGTTTAAATTATAGAAATCTTTAAAAAGTAAAGATCTAAGTACGTTGAAGAAAATTACATATATACGATTTTATTTAGACTATTAGTAATTAAAAGTTACGAGATTTTAAGAAATTACAAAAAAAGCTTAGAAATCTATGTTTGAAATAGTTTTATATTACAAAAACATAGATAGGTTTTTTATAAAATACGTAAAAGAGGGTCAAGCTTAATAAAAAAACACGTACATTACTTTAATATAATTTAATTCTTTTTAAATTATTAATAATTAAAGGGAAGTTATAAACTTTTTTAAGTAAAAACTAATTTTAAAAAATTTGGCGAGATTTGTGGTGTATATCTCGCCTTGGGGAAATCAAATTTTTGTTTTGATAATTTTGAAAGTCAAGGTAAGATTTATTAGTCAAACGGCCATTATTGTAATTTTCCTTTTTCTAATTTATAGAAGCTACACAATGTCAAATCAAATATATTCGAAATCACAATGTCAGAATATTTCGTATCTGTTACATTATTAACATATTTTCTTAAAATCTATTTATAAAAGGAAGGTGGAGAAAATACATAACCATCTAATTTTTGGCATGTTTCCGTTACCAAATATTGCGTATTTATATGATACCCGCGTATCATGACCTCAAAGATCCAATTTCCCTCTTATTTCTCACACCCTAAATTCATGTTACAGGTACTCCTCCTCAACTTCTATATTTCCATACACTATATATATATATCTTCACACGAATGAAGAACAATAGAACACCATAGACGGTGATTGTGTTATGCGAAAGAAGGTGAAATGCAGCCCCAAGGTTCTGTTCCTTTTTGTCCATTTCGCACACACAGATACACCATTGCAGTTCGTTTCTCTGATGAATGAGATTGTGAAATGAAGTTGTTTACGGTGATCGCGTTTCTCTCATAATTTTGATTTGATTTTCGTTTTCGTTTATCTATTTTGACTTTTACTTTCTTCTGGTGTCAGCAGCGACGGTAACATTAGGTTTTCTCGGCATCAATTTTGTTTGATCGGAGCTAGGTTCTCTCCATTGTAAAATGAATGTGTTGACGGTGATCTCGTTTCTCTCTCCATTTTGATCATATTTTCGTTTTCGGTTATCTATTTTGACTTCTATTTTCTTCAGGTGGCAGAGGAGATGGTGCCAGTAGGTTTTCTCGGCATCAAATGGTTTGATCGGAGATTCTATCTAATTGGAGTTCAGTTCTCTGACTGTAAAATGAATGAGTTTACGGTGATCACGTTTCTCTCTTCCTTCTGATCTGATTTTTGTTTTCGTTTAGCTATTTTGACTTTTATTTTCTTCTGGTGGAACACATTAGGTTTTCTCAGCATCAGTTTTGTTTGATCGGAGGAAGGAGGTTCTCTATTATGGCGGTTCAGTTCTCTAATTGTAAAATGAATGCGTTTATGGTGATCACGTTTCTCTTTTCATTTTGATTTGATTTTCGTTTTCATTTATCTATTTTGACTTTTATCTTCTTCTGGTGGAACACATTAGGTTTTCTCGGCATCAGTTTTGTTTGACCGGAGGTTCTCTCTGATTGCAGTTTAGTTCTCTGATTGTAAAAGGAATGTGTTTACAGTGATCGTCTTTCTCTCTTCTTTTTGATTTTATTTTTGTTTTCGTTTATCTATTTTGACTTTTATTTTCTTCAGGTGGCAGAGGAGACAGTCACATTAGGATTTCTCGGCATCAATTTTGTTTGATCGGAGGTTCTCTCATTGCAGTTCAGTTCTCTGTCTTTCAAACGAATGTGTTTACGGTGATCACGTTTCTCTCTTCCTTTTGATTTTATTTTTGTTTTCGGTTATCTATTTTGACTTTTATCTTCTTCCGGTGGAACACATTAGGTTTTATCGGGATATTTTTGATTGACCGGGGTTCTATCTGATTGCAGTGGTTTGTAAAACGAATGTGTTTACGGTGATAGCGTTTCTCTCTTCCTTTTGATTTGATCTTCGTTTTCAATATCTATTTTGACTTTTATTTTCTTCAGGTGGCACACTTCAGGTTTTCTGGGCATCAATTTTGTTTGACCCAAGGTTTCCTCTTATTGCAATTCAGTTCTCTGTTTGTAAAACGAATGTGCTTACGGTGATTGCGTTTCTCTCTTTTTTTATTTTATTTTTGTTTTCGGTTATCTATTTCGACTCTTATTTTCTTCAGGTGGCACACATTAGGTTTTCTGGGCATCATTTTGTTTGACCCGAGGTTCTTTCTTATTTCAGTTCAGTCTCTGATTGTAAAATGAATGTGTTTACGGTGATCGCGTCTCTCTTCTTTTTGATTTGATTTTTGGTTATCTATTTTGACTTTTATTTTCTTCCGATGGAACACATTAGGTTTTCTGGGCATCAATGTTGAAGAATTGAAGAACTACTGAACTAGTGTCAAAGTTCAACAACCTCCACTCTGTATTTTTATCAGAAAACAAAGAAGAACAGGAAGCACTAGTGTATACCAGAATAAACAATGTGTTAAAGGTATCAAAAGATGATGATTCTGGATCAGAATCACCAAGTGATTAATTTATTTCACGTGTAAGTATGAGTGTTTATTACTTTTTCATTATGATTGTTATGATTAACACAAGTGTATTCTATGAATTGCTAGACTTTGTTGTAGCAGGGTTAAGCGAAGAGCTCTAGTATTGCTCGTGAAGTAGGAGGTGCTGGGCAGATGTGGCACTTGACAATGGTAAAGGTTGGATATGGTGTATAGTTATCCTTTTCATATCATAATATGTTGAACAAGTATATAGGGTTGTTTGAGCATGTGTTATGAATATGATTGTGTGATATTAGTAATATAGGAGTTGGATAATCAATCACCTATAGTAAAGTGAGTTTTGGAATATAGTATGTTAGTTTAAGTGTCTGGATAATTTTATAATTTTAGGAAATAATAAGTAATCAACAAATAAGGACATTTTGTAATTAGAAAAGTAGAGATTCTTAAAATTAGATGTTCTAAAGTCATAAGGGTTAAATAAGTAATTCTAGTTTTTTTCCCTCATATATATTTGTTATTTTCTTGTATAGCATCTGTTGAAGCTTGCAGAAGAAACATTAAATTCAATAGTTCAGTTATTGATATACTAGCATGTAGTCATTGCTTCTGTCTGATGAAACGTTTATGCATCTGACTTGGTTTAAGTTGTTTAGTAATTACCAGATGTTCCTCTTTTTGCAAGTTTGCACAATCTTTTTGCAACCCTAAAACTTCACTTTTTGCACTGGTATTTAGGTCTCATGTATAATTAATGCCGTATATTGTATATCTTAAACTCGTGTGTCATTGCGGACTCTATATGCGATATTATGTGTCGTTGGGTAAGCTAGTTTTGTTCATTATAATAGGAGCAAGAAATTACATTTTCTGTGCTGAAAATTTGTGCCTTATTATCGATTTGGGATATTATGGGTTGTCGGATGAACTAATTTTAGCCCAACTGCTCGAGCATTCTGGAAGTGTGCTCCTAGCTAAGGGATCCAAGCTTCAGGTATGTTTCACTTCATTCTTAGAAATATACCATATATATCCTTTTCAGTATGTAGAAAGTTTGGTATATTTTGAAATGATTACCAGAAGGCTAATTTGTATCATGTTTGCTTCCCTTCATTAGTAGCCAAATACCATATACAAACTTTTATAAACTGCTAGTTCACAAGTCTTGAACTTTCCTTTTTGCTAGTAATGTGCATATTTATGTAGCCTTTGTTTACACTGGCCATAGTCGGTGATTGTGTTATGGGATAAAAGGTGAAATCAAACTTGCTATTGGTTGAGTATATATATGCTTATTCAGCTTATGGAAATTGATATGCTATGGATTTTTTTATATGGCATGTTGTCATTGTTTCTATCCGATAATGACACATGATTTTTTTATGTTAGCAAGTTATTATGGTATAACCATAATTTGATGTTTTTCACGTTTATCTTGATCTGTCTAGTTCACCATCTCTATTCCTCGACTCTGTAGTTCAGTCATCTGCTGAGATAAGTCAGCATGCTTATGTGTGTAACAACTAATAAAGAAAGTCATACGTGTAGGCAATAGGGATGTCTTCTTTCTCATTTATTTGTTTATGTTCTATATCTTTACATTGTTTGTTGAAATTGTTTGGCTATTTGAATTAGGTTATCTCTGCAACAATGTTGATCAAATCTGAGTACAAGTGAAGAAGCCACTAGTAGTGTTAATGCTCAACAACCTCCACTCTGGCAAGAATGACACTAAGCACCATTGTCTAAGAGAAAAAAAAGGTGGTAAAGGAATCAAAATATCATGAGTCTTGATTAGAATTACCAAGTAATTCTTTGCATTCACATGTAAGTTGTAACTTTTATATTATAAGGGCTGTGAATAACATACTTGTTTTCTTTTAATTGCTAGGCTTTGTTTGCTACAGGCCGGGTTAAGAGTAAAAAGCTCTAAGATATGCTCGTGAGTAGAAAGGATTGGGCAAGATGTGGCACTAGACAATGGTAAAGGTTGGGTATGGTGTATATTTGTGATTTATGTTTTCATTATATGTTGTGTGGGGGTGTTTGGGCTTTTATTATTAATATGAATATGTGATATTTAGTAACAAGAATTGGATAATAAGATGTTTGAGTGTCCGGCTAAAATGATTATTTTAGAAAATAGTATATGAAGTTGACCGGTAAGGAGAATATTTTATAAGTCTAATATCATATGAAGTACATCAGTAATACATTGTGTTACCCCTAAATAATAAGTTTTATTTATTTATTTATTTATTTTTGTAGTGAATATAAATCCTATTAATAATGTTTGTTACATTTCTGGTGTAGCATCTCTTGATGTTGAAGCTTGAATCCACTAGTAGTGTTAATGCTCAACAACCTCCACTCTGGCAAGAATGACACTAAGCACCATTGTCTAAGAGAAAAAAAAGGTGGTAAAGGAATCAAAAGATCATGAGTCTTGATTAGAATTACCAAGTGATTCTTTGCATTCACATGTAAGTTATAACTTCTATATTATAAGGGCTGTGAATAACATACTTGTTTTCTTTTAATTGCTAGGCTTTGTTTGCTACAGGCCGGGTTAAGAGTAAAAAGCTCTAAGATATGCTCGTGAGTAGAAAGGATTGGGCAAGATGTGGCACTAGACAATGGTAAAGGTTGGGTATGGTGTATATTTGTGATTTATGTTTTCATTATATGTTGTGTGGGGGTGTTTGGGCTTTTATTATTAATATGAATATGTGATATTTAGTAACAAGAATTGGATAATAAGATGTTTGAGTGTCCGGCTAAAATGATTATTTTAGAAAATAGTATATGAAGTTGACCGGTAAGGAGAATATTTTATAAGTCTAATATCATATGAAGTACATCAGTAATACATTGTGTTACCCCTAAATAATAAGTTTTATTTATTTATTTATTTATTTTTGTAGTGAATATAAATCCTATTAATAATGTTTGTTACATTTCTGGTGTAGCATCTCTTGATGTTGAAGCTTGAATCCACTAGTAGTGTTAATGCTCAACAACCTCCACTCTGGCAAGAATGACACTAAGCACCATTGTCTAAGAGAAAAAAAAGGTGGTAAAGGAATCAAAAGATCATGAGTCTTGATTAGAATTACCAAGTGATTCTTTGCATTCACATGTAAGTTATAACTTCTATATTATAAGGGCTGTGAATAACATACTTGTTTTCTTTTAATTGCTAGGCTTTGTTTGCTACAGGCCGGGTTAAGAGTAAAAAGCTCTAAGATATGCTCGTGAGTAGAAAGGATTGGGCAAGATGTGGCACTAGACAATGGTAAACGTTGGGTATGGTGTATATTTGTGATTTATGTTTTCATTATATGTTGTGTGGGGGTGTTTGGGCTTTTATTATTAATATGAATATGTGATATTTAGTAACAAGAATTGGATAATAAGATGTTTGAGTGTCCGGCTAAAATGATTATTTTAGAAAATAGTATATGAAGTTGACCGGTAAGGAGAATATTTTATAAGTCTAATATCATATGAAGTACATCAGTAATACATTGTGTTACCCCTAAATAATAAGTTTTATTTATTTATTTATTTATTTTTGTAGTGAATATAAATCCTATTAATAATGTTTGTTACATTTCTGGTGTAGCATCTCTTGATGTTGAAGCTTGAATCCACTAGTAGTGTTAATGCTCAACAACCTCCACTCTGGCAAGAATGACACTAAGCACCATTGTCTAAGAGAAAAAAAAGGTGGTAAAGGAATCAAAAGATCATGAGTCTGGATTAGAATTACCAAGTGATTCTTTGCATTCACATGTAAGTTATAACTTCTATATTATAAGGGCTGTGAATAACATACTTGTTTTCTTTTAATTGCTAGGCTTTGTTTGCTACAGGCCGGGTTAAGAGTAAAAAGCTCTAAGATATGCTCGTGAGTAGAAAGGATTGGGCAAGATGTGGCACTAGACAATGGTAAAGGTTGGGTATGGTGTATATTTGTGATTTATGTTTTCATTATATGTTGTGTGGGGGTGTTTGGGCTTTTATTATTAATATGAATATGTGATATTTAGTAACAAGAATTGGATAATAAGATGTTTGAGTGTCCGGCTAAAATGATTATTTTAGAAAATAGTATATGAAGTTGACCGGTAAGGAGAATATTTTATAAGTCTAATATCATATGAAGTACATCAGTAATACATTGTGTTACCCCTAAATAATAAGTTTTATTTATTTATTTATTTATTTTTGTAGTGCATATAAATCCTATTAATAATGTTTGTTACATTTCTGGTGTAGCATCTCTTGATGTTGAAGCTTGAAGCAAACAGATTTAATTAATGGTTTAGTTGCAACTACAAAGGTGGAATCAAAAGTTGATAGTTGAGTATGTATGCTTATTCATCTTATGGATATTGATATGCTATGGGTTTTTTTATATAGCATGTTGCCATTGTTTTTATCTGATGATGACGAATGATTTTTTATGCTAGCAATTTATTATGGTATTTCCATAAATTGATGTTTTTCAGGTTGATCTTGATTTGTCATCTGCTCAGATAAGTCAGCATGCTCATGTGTGTAACAACTAATAAAGGAAGTCATGCGTGTAGGCAAGAGGGATGTCTTCTTTCTCTTTTATTTGTTTTATGTTTTAATTCTGTACATTGTTTGTTGAAATTGTTTGGCTTTTTGAATTAGGTTAGCTCTGCAACAATGTTGATTAAATCTGCGTACAAGTGAAGAAGCGGCCATTAGTGTTGCAAAATTGTTAAGTTAGTGTTGATGCTCAACAACCTCATCTCTTGCAAAAATGACACTAAGCACCATTGTCTAAGAGAACAAAAGGTGGTAAAGGTATCAGAAGATCATGAGTCAGGATGAGAATTACCAAGTGATTCTTTTAATTCACGTGTAAGTTTTAACTTTTATATTATAAGGGCTGTGAATAACATACTTGTTTTCTTTGAATTGCTAGGCTTTGGTTGCTACAGGCCGGGTTAAGAATAAAAAGCTCTAAGATATGCTCGTGAGTCGAAAGGATTGGCCAAGATGTGGCACTAGACAATGGTAAAGGTTGGGTATGGTACGGTGTATATCTGTGGTTTATGTTGCATGATATTCTGTGTCGGGTGTTTGGGCTTATACTATTAATATAAATATGTGATATTTAGTAATAAGAGTTGAATAATAAGATGTTTGAGTGTGTGCCTAAAATGATTATTTTTTAAAATAGTAAATGGAGTTGACGAGTAAGGATAATATTTTAGAAGTCTAATATCATAAGAGGTACATCAGCAATACAATTTTCTGCCCTTAAATAATATTTTTTTTTTTGCAGTTGATATAGATCCTATTAAATATGTTTGTTACATTTCTGGTGTAGAATCTGTTGAAGCTTGAAGCAGAAAGATTAAATTAATGGTTTAGTTGCAACTACAAAGGTGGAATAAATAGTTGCTGATAGTTGAGTATGTATGCTTTTACATTTTATAGAAATTGATATGTAGAGCATTAGAACACCATAGTCGGTGATTGTGTTATGCCAAAGAAGGTGAAATGCAGCCCCAAGGTTCTGTTCCTTTTTTTCCATTTCACACACACAGATACACCATTGCAGTTCGTTTCTCCGATGAATGAGATTGTGAAATGAAGTTGTTTACGGTGATCGTGTTTCTCTCATCATTTTGATTTGATTTTCGTTTTCGTTTATCTATTTTGACTTTTACTTTCTTCTGGTGGCAGCAGCGACGGTCACATTAGGTTTTCTCGGCATCAATTTTGTTTGATCGGAGCTAGGTTCTCTCCATTGTAAAATGAATGTGTTGACGGTGATCCCGTTTCTCTCTCCATTTTGATCATATTTTCGTTTTCGGTTATCTATTTTGACTTCTATTTTCTTCAGGTGGCAGAGGAGACGGTGACATTAGGTTTTCTTGGCATTAGATGGTTTGATCGGAGATTCTATCTAATTGGAGTTCATTTCTCTGACTGTAAAATGAATGTGTTTACGATGATCATGTTTCTCTCTTCCTTATGATCTGATTTTTGTTTTCGTTTAGCTATTTTGACTTTTAATTTCTTCTGGTGGAACATATTAGGTTTTCTCAACATCAGTTTTGTTTGACCGAAGGAAGGAGGTTCTCTCTTATGGCGGTTCAGTTCTCTAATTGTAAAATGAATGCGTTTATCGTGGTCACGTTTCTCTCTTCATTTTGTTTTGATTTTCGTTTTCATTTATCTATTTTGACTTTTATCTTCTTCTGGTGGAACACATTAGGTTTTCTCGGCATCAGTTTTGTTTGACCGGAGGTTCTCTCTGATTGCAGTTTAGTTCTCTGATTGTAAAAGGAATATGTTTACAGTGATCGTGTTTCTCTCTTCCTTTTGATTTGATTTATGTTTTCGTTTATCTATTTTGACTTTTATCTTATTTTGACTTTTATTTTCTTCATATGGCAGATGAGACGGTCACATTAGGATTTCTCGGCATCAATTTTGTTTGATCGGAGGTTCTCTCTGATTGCAGTTTAGTTCTCTGTCTTTAAAACGAATGTGTTTACGGTGATCACGTTTCTCTCTTCCTTTTGATTGTATTTTTGTTTTCCGTTATCTATTTTGACTTTTATCTTCTTCTGGTGGAACACATTAGGTTTTATCGGGATCAATTTTGTTTGACCGGAGGTTCTCTCTTATTGCAGCTCAGTTCTCTGTTTGTAAAAGGAATGTGTTTACGGTGATCGCGTTTCTCTCTACTTTTTGATTTTATTTTTGTTTTCGGTTATCTATTTTGACTTTTATTTTCTTCAGGTGGCACACATTATGGGCATCAATTTTGTTTGGCCAGAGGTTCTTTCTGATTAGAGTTTAGTCTCTGATTGTAAAATGAATGTGTTTACGGTGATCGTGTCTCTCTTCCTTTTGATTTGATTTTTGGTTATCTATTTTGACTTCTATTTTCTTATGATGGAACACATTAGGTTTCTGGCCATCAATGTTGAAGAACTAGTGTCAAAGCTCAACAACCTCCACTCTGTATTTTTATTAGAACGCAAAGAAGAACAGGAAGCACTACTGTCTACCGGAACAAACAATGTGTTAAAGGTATCAAACAATGATGATTCTGGATCAGAATCACCAAGCGATTAATTTATTTTCACGTGTAAGTATGAGTGTTTATTACTTTTTCATTATGATTGTTGTGATTAACACAAGTGTATTCTCTGAATTGCTAGACTCTGTTGTAGCGGGGTTAAGAGAAGAGCTTTAGTATTTGCTCGTGAAGTAGAAGGTGCTGGGCAGATGTGGCACTTGACAATGGTAAAAGTTGGATATGGTGTATAGTTATCCTTTATATAAAATAATATGTTGAACAAGTATATAGGGTTGTTTGAGCATGTATGATTGTGTGATATTAGTTATATAGAAGTTGGATAATCAATCACCTATAGTAAAGTGTGTTTTGGAATATAGTAAGTTAGCTTTAGTGCGTGGATAATTTGATAATTATAGGAAATAATAAGTAATCAACCAATAAGGACATTTTTGCAATAGGAATAGTAGAGATTGTTAAAATTAGAAGTCCTAAAGTCATAAGGGTTAAATAAGTAATTCTAGTTTTTTCCCTCATATATATTTGTTATTTTCTTGTATAGCATCTGTTGAAGCTTGCAGGAGAAACATAGGGGCACCTATGGGAACATCTCAGCTAACGAACCATTTTAAATTCAATGGTTCAGTTATTGATATACTAGCATGTAGTCATCGCTTCCGTCTGATGAAACGTTTATGCATCTGACTTGGTTTAAGTAGTTTAGTAATTACCAGATGTTCCTCTTTTTTTGGCACAATCTTTTTGCAACCCTATAGTGCACTTCACTTTTTGTAGTAGTATTTAGGTCTCATGAAATTAATGCTGGATATTGAATATCTTAAACTCGTGTGTCATTGTGGACTCTATATGGGATATTATGTGTTGTTGGGTAAGCTAGTTTTTTTCATTATATTAGGAGCAAGAAAATACATTTTCTGTGCTGAAAATTCGTGGCTTATCATCGATTTGGGATATTATGGGTTGTCGGATGAACTAATTTTGAGCCCAACTGCTCGAGCATTCTAGCTGGAAGTGTGCTCCTAGCTAAGGAATCCAAGCTTCAGGTATGTTTCACTTCATTCAAAGAAATATACCATATATATCCTTTTCGGTATGTAGAAAGTTTGATACATTTTGAAATGATTACCAGAAGGCTGATTTGTATCATGTTTGCTTTCCTTCATTATTAGCCAAATACCATATACAACCTTTTATAAACTGCTAGTTCACAAGTCTTGAGCTTTCCTGTTTGCTAGTAATGTGCATATTTATGTAGCCTTTGTTTACACTGTCCATAGTCGGTGATTGTGTTACGGGATAGAAGGTGAAATCAAAACTTGATGATGGTTGAGTATGTATGCTTATTCAGCTTAAGGAAATTTATATGCTATGGGTTTTTAAATATAGCATGTTGTCATTGTTTCTATCTGATGATGACACATGATATTTTATGTTAGCAAGTTATTATGGTATAATCATAATTTGATGTTTTTCAGGATTATCTTGATCTGTCTAGTTCACCATCTGTGTTCCTGGACTATGTAGTTCAGTCAACTGCTGGCATAAGTCAGCATGCTGATGTGTGTAACAACTAATAAATGAATTCATGCGTGTAGGAAAGAGGGGAGTCTTCTTTCTCATTTTTTTATGTTCTAATTTTTTTATATAGTTTGTTGAAATTGTTTGGCTATATGCATTAGGTTTTCTCTGCATCAATTTTGACTAAATCAGAGTACAATTGAAGAAGTCACCAGTGTTGCAGAATTGTGAAGTTAGTGTTCTCAACAACCTCCACTCTGGTAAGAATGACAAAGTAAAGAATAATTGTTTTTTATTATGAAAAAGTAAAGAATAATTGTTTTTTATTATTGTTTTAGTTTGAGAAGTATGAAACACATTTTCTAATTTATAAAAGGTCCACAATGTCAAATCAAATAAATTTAATATCACAATGTCAAAATAATATATTTCTCATTATTAACGTATCTGCCTCAAATCTTTTTATAAAAGGAAGGTTGGAGAAAATACGCAACTATCTAATTTTTTGGCATGTTCCCCTTACCCATTGCGTATTTATATCGTACTGATATCTGTATTTCTTGATCTCAGAACATCCAATTTCCCTCTTATTTCTCCTACCCTAAATTCACGTCTAAGGTAAGCTTCTCAATTTCTACATTTCCATACACACACGCACACATACACTATATATCTTCACACTATTGGTGGAAAGGAGGGTAATTAGCGTTGCAGGAATGAAGAACACCATAGTCGATGATTGTGTTATGCGAAAGAAGGTGAAATGCAGCCCTAAGGTTCTGCTCCTTTTCGTCAATTTCACACACACACATAATTGCAGTTCATTTCTCTGATGGATGAGACTGTAAAAATGAATTTGTTCACGGTGATCATGATTCTCTCTTCTTTTTGATTTGATATTTGTATCCGTTTAGCTATTTTGACTTTTATTTTCTTCCAGTGGCAGAGGAGACGGTCACATTATTTCTCGGCATCAATTTTGTTTGATCAGAGGTTCTCTGATTATAATTCAGTTCTCTGATTGTAAAAGGAATGTGTTTACAGTGATCGTGTTCTCTTCCTTTTGATTTGATTTTAGTTTTTGTTTATCTATTTTGACTTTTATTTTCTTCTGGTGGCAGCACGAAGATCATATTATGTTTTCTCGGCATCAATTTGTTTTGATCGGAGGTTCTCTATGATTGATTGCAGTTTAGTTATCTGTCTGTAAAACGAATGTGTTTACGGTGATCATGTTTCTCTCTTCCTTTTGATTTTATTTTTGTTTTTGGTTATCTATTTTGACTTTTATTTTCTTCCAGGTGGCACACATTAGGTTTTGTCGGCATCAATTTTGTTTGACCGGAGGTTCTCTCGGATTGCACTTCAGTTCTCTGATTGTAAAATGAATTTGTTTACGGTGTTCACGTTTCTCTCATCCTTCTGATTTGGTTTTTGTTTTCGTTTATCTATTTTGACTTTTATCTACTTCTGGTGGAGAACATTAGGTTTTCTCAGCATCAATTTTGTTTGACCGGAGGTTCTATCTGATTGCAGTTGTTTGTAAAACGAATATGTTTATGGTGATCGCGTTTCTCTCTTCATTTTGATTTGATTTTCGTTTTCGATATCTATTTTGACTTTTATTTTCTTCAGGTGGCATACATTAGGTTTTCTGGGCATCAATTTTGTTTGACCCGAGGTTCTCTCTTATTGCAATTCAGATCTCTATTTGCAAAACGAATGTGATAACAGTGATCGCGTTTCTCTCTTCCTTTTGATTTGATTTTTGTTTACGTTTATCTATTTTGACCTATATTTTCTTCCAGGTGGTACACATTAGGTTTTCTAAGCATCAATTTTGTTTGACCCGAGGTTCTCTCTTATTGCAGTCTAGTTCTCTTATTGTAAAACGAATGTGTTTACGGTGATCATGTTTCTCTCTTCCTTTTGATTTTATTTTTGTTTTCGGTTATCTAATTTGACTTTTATTTTCTTCCGGTGGAACACATTAGGTTTTCTTGGCATCAATATTGAAGAATTGAAGAACTAGTCTCAAAGCTCAACAACCTCCACTCTGCATTTTTATCAGAACGCAAAGAAGAAAAGGAATAACTACTGTCTACCAGAACAAACAATGTGTTAAAGGTATCAAAAGATGATGATTCTGGATCAGAATCACCAAGTGATTAATTTATTTCGCGTGTAAGTATGAGTGTTTATTAATTTTTTATTATGATTGTTGTGATTAACACAAGTTTATTCTATGAATTGCTAGACTCTATTGTAGCAGGGTTAAGAGAAGAGCTCTAGTATTTGCTCGTGAAGTAGAAGGTGCTGGGCAGATGTGGCACTTGACGATGGTAAAGGTTGGATATGGTGTATAGGTATTCTTTATATTTCATAATATGTTGAACAAGTATATAGGGTTGTTTGAGCATGTGTTATGAATATGATTGTGTGATATTAGTAACATAGGAGTTGGATAATCAATCACCTATATTAAAATGAGTTTTGAAATATAGTATGTTAGTTTAAGTGTCTGAATAATTTGATAATTTTAGGAAAAAATAAGTAATCAACCAATAAGGACAATTTTGCTATAGGGAAAGTAGAGATTGTTAAAATTAGAAGTCCTAAAGTCATAACGGTTAAACAAGTAATTCTAGTTTTTTTTCCTTTAATATATTTTTTATGTTTCTTGTATAGCATACTTGCAGGAAAAACATTAAATTCAATGGTTCAGTTATTAATATATAAGTATATAACATGTAGTCATCGCTTCTGTCTAATGAAACGTGTATGCATCTGACTTGGTTTAATTTGTTTAGCAATTACCAGATGTTTCTCTTTTTTGCAAGTTTGCACAATCTTTTTGCAACCTATAGTGCACTTCACTTTTTGTCTAAGAGAAAAAAAAGGAGTTAAAGGTATGAGAAGATCATGAGTTTGGATGAGAATTACCTAGCGATTCTTTTAATTCACGTGTAAGTTGTAACCTTTATTATTTAAGGGCTGTGAATAACATACTTGTTTTCTATTAATTTCTTGGCTTTCTTTTTGCTACAGGGTTAAATGTAAAAAGCTCTAAGATATACTCATGAGTAGAAGGGATTAGACAAGATGTGGCACTAGACAATGCTCAAGGTTGGGTATGGTGTATATGTATGCTTTATGTTTCATGATATGTGTTTGGGGGTGTTTGGGCTTTTATTATAAATATGAATATGCGAATTTAGTGACAAGTTTCGGATAATAAGATGTTTGAGTGTCTGCCTAAAATGATTATTTTAGAAAATAGTAAATGAAGTTGACTAGTAAGGATAATATTTTAGAAGTCTAATATCATAAGAGGTATATAAATAATACAATTTTTACCCTTAAATATAAGTTTTTTTTTTGCAAATGATATAAATCATATTAAATATGTTTGTTACATTTTTGGTGTAGCATCTGTAGAAGCTTGAAGGATAACATTAAATTCAATGGTTCAGTTGCAACTTCAAAAGTGGAGTCAAAACTTGCTGATGGTTGAGTATATATGCTTATTCATCTTATGGAAATTGATATGCTATGGGTTTTTTATATAGCATTTTGCCATTGTTTTTATCTGATGATGACGAATGATTTTTTATGTTAGCAAGTTATTATGGTATAACCATAATTTGATGTTTTTAGGTTGATCTTGATATGTCTGGTCCATCTGTGTTCCTAGACTCTGTAGTTCAGTTTCAGTCATCTGCTGAGATAAGGCAGCATGCTGATGTGTGTAACAACTAATAAAGGAAGTCATGCGTGTAGGCAAGAGGGAAGTCTACTTTTTCGTTTATTTTTTATGTTCCAATTTCTGTACATTGTTTGTTGAAATTGTTTGGATATTTGCATTAGGTTATCTTTGCAACAATGTTGATCAAATCTGAGTACAAGTGAAGAAATCATTAGTGTTGCAGAATTGAAAAGTTAGAGTTAGTGCTCAACAACCACCACTCTGGCAAGACTATCTCTGAGCACCATTGTCTAAGAGAATAAAAAAGGCGTTAAAGGTATGAGAAGATCACGAGCCTGTATGAGAATTACCAAGTGATTCTTTTAATCCACGTGTAAGTTGTAATTTTTTTATTATAAAGGTTGTGACTAACATACTTGTTTTCTTTGCATTGCTAGGCTTTGTTTGCTACAGGGTAAAGAGTAAAAAGCTTTAAGATATGCTCGTGAGTAGAAGGGATTGGGCAGATGTGGCACAAGACAATGGTAAAGGGTGGGTATGGTATGGTGTATATCTGTGGTTTATGTTTCATGATATTCTGTGTGGGGGTGTTTGGGCTTGTGTTATTAATATGATTATGTGATATTAGTAACAAGAGTAGGATAATAAGCTATATAAAACCTGTTTTAGAATAAACTTTCTTTGTTTGAAGTTCTAGTGATAAGAATATAAGATGTTTCAGTGTCCGGCTAAAATGATTGTAAATATCAAAAATAGTAAATGAAATTGACCGGTAAGGATAATATTTTAGAAGTCTAATATCATAAGAGGTACATAAGTAATACATTTTTTTACCCTTAAATATGTTTGTTACATTTCTGGTGTAGCATCTGTTGAAGCTTGACGGAGAAACATCAAATTCAATGGTTGAGTATATACGCTTATTCATCTTATGGAAATTGATATGCTATTGGTTTTTTATATAGCATGTTGTCATTGTATCTATCTGATGACGACACATGATTTATTATGTTAACAAGTTATTATTGTATATCCAGAATTTGATGTTTATCATGTAGATCTTGAACTGTCTGGTTTGCCATGTGTGTTCCTGGACTTTGTAGTTCAGTCAACTGCTAAGATAAGTCAGCATGCTGATGTGTGTAACAACTAATAAAGGAAGTCATGTGTGTAGGCAAGAGGGATGTCTTCTTTCTTATTTATTTTTTATGTTCTAATTTTTTACATTGTTTCCTGAAATTGTTTGGCTATTTGAATTAGGTTATCTCTACAACAATGTTGATCAAATCTGAGTACAAGTAAAGAAGCCATTATTGTTGCAGAATTGTTAAGTTAGTGTTAATGCTCAACAACCTCCACTCTTGCAAGAATGACACTAAGCACCATTGTCTAAGAGAAAAAAAAGGTGGTAAAGGTATCAAGTGATTTTTTTAATTCATGTGTAAGTTGTAACTTTTATATTATAAGAGCTGTGAATAACATACTTGTTTTCTTTGAATTGCTAGGCTTTGTTTGCTACAGGGTTAGGAGTAAAAAGCTCTAAGATATGCTCGTGAGTAGAAGGGATCGAGCAAGATGTGGCACTAGACAATGGTAAAGGTTGGGTATGGTACGGTGTATATTTGTGGTTTATGTTTCATGATATTCTGTGTGGGGGTGTTTGGGCTTTTATTATTGTGATATTTAGTAACAAGAGTTGGATAATAAGATGTTTGAGTGTCTGGCTAAAATGATTATTTTCAAAAATAGTAAATGAAGTTGACGAGTAAGGATAATATTTTAGAAGTCTAATATCATAAGAGGTACATAAGTAATACAATTTTTTACCCTTAAAGAATAAGTTTTTTTTAGTTGATATAAATCCTATTAAATATGTTTGTTATATTTCTCGTGTAGTATTTGTTGAAGCTTGAAGCAGAAAGATTAAATTAATGGTTCAGTCGCAACTACAAAGGTGGAATCAAAAGTTGCTGATAGTTGAGTATGTATGCTTATTCATCTTATGTAAATTGATTTACTATGGGTTTTTTATATAGTATGTTGCCATTGTTTTTTATTTGATGATGACAAATGATTTTTTATGTTAGCAAGTTATTATGGCATAACCATAAATTGACGTTTTTCAGGTTGATCTTGATCTGTCATCTGCTGAGATAAGTCAGCATGCTGATGTGTGTAACAACTAATAAAGGAAGTCATGCGTGTAGGGAAGAGGGATGTCTTCTTTCTCATTTATTTTTTTAGGTTATAATTCTATACATTGTTTGTTGAATTTGTTTGACTATTTGAATTAGGTTATCTCTGCAACAATGTTGATCAAATCTGAGTACACGTGAAGAAGCCATTAGTGTTATAGAATTGTTAAGTTAGTGCTAATGTTCAACAACCTCCACTCTGGGAAGAATGACACTAAGCACCAGAAAAAAAAGGCGTTTAAGGTATAAGAAGATCATGAGTCCGGATGAGAATTACCTAGGGATTCTTTTAATTCATGTGTAAGTTGTAACTTTTTCATTATAAGGGTTGTGAATAACATACTTGTTTTCTATGAATTGCCAGGCTTTGTTCGCTACAGAGTTAAGAATAAGAAGCTCTAAGATATGCTCGTGAGTAGAAGGGACTGCGCAAGATATGGCACTAGACAATGGTAAAGGTTGGTTATTATGTATAAGTGTGCTTTGTGTTTCATGATATTCTGTGTGGGGGTGTTTGGGCTTGTGTTATTAATATGAATATGTGATATTTAGTAACAAGAGCTGGATAATAAGCTATAGTAAAGCCTGTATTAAAAAATTATTTGTATATCTACTTTCTTTGTTTATAGTTGTAATAATAAGATGTTTGAGTTTCTAGATAAAGTGATTGTTTTAGAAAATAGTAAATGAAGTTGACCATTAAGGATAATATTTAGAACTCTAATATCATAAGGGGTATATTAGTAATTCGACTTTTTACCCTTCAATAATAAGTTTTTCTTTTCGCTATTGATGTAAGTCTGATTAAATATGTATGTTGTAACGTTTCTGGTGTAGCATCTGATAAAGCTTGCAGGAGAAACATTATATTCAATGGTTCGTTGCAACTGCGAAGGTGGAATCAAAACTTGTTGATGGTTGAGTATATATGCTTATTCATGCTACGGAAATTAATATGCTATGGGTTATTCATATATAGCATATTGTCATTGTTTCTATCTTATGATGACATGTGATCTTTTTAAGTTAGCAAGTTATCATGGTATAACCAAACTTTCATGTTTTTCAGGCGTCTGGTTTACTATTTTGTTCCTGGACTCTGCAGTTCAGCCACTTGCTGACATAGGTGGGTATGCTGATGTGTATACCAACAAATAAAGGAAATCCTGCGTGCAGGCAAGAGGGAAGTCTTTTTTTTCATGTATTTTTCTATGTTCTAATTACACATTGTTTGGCTATTTGCATTAGGTTTCTCGGCATCAATGTTGATCAAATCTGAGTACAAGTGAAGAAGTCAACAGTGTTGCGGAATTGAAAAGTTAGTGTTAATATTAAACAACCTCAACTCTAGCAAGAATATCACTATGCACCATGGTCTAAGAGAAGAAAATATGCGTTAAATGTATCAGAAGATCATGAGTGAGGATGAGAATTATCAAGTGATTCTTTTGATTCACGTGTAAGTTGAAACTTTTTTCATTATAATGGTTATTAACATACTTGTTTTCCTATGAATTGGTGGGCTTTGTTTGCTACAGGGCTAAGAGTAAAGTGCACTAAGATATGCTCGTGAGTAGAAGGGATCAGGCAAGATGTGGCACCAGACACCGGTAAAGATTGGGTATGGTGTATAATTATGCTTTATGTTTCATGATATGTTGTGTGTGGTTGTTTGGGCTTGTGTTATTAATAGGGCTGTTCAAAATGTTCGCGGCTCGAAGTTCGCTCGAAAAAAGCTCGGTTCGAAAAAGCTCGTGACTAAACGAGCCGAGCCGAGCTGGCTCGGTTTCTAAACGAGCCAAACTCGAGCTAGGGGTGGCTCAGCTCGTGGCTCGACTTGTGGCTCGGCTCGTGGCTCGATATGTTATATATATTATTATTATATATATTATTAATATACTAAAACAAAACCCCAACCCTATTACCCTAATAAACCCTCCCGAGTCCAGACTCCAGCCACCACCCCAACCCTAACAAAACCTCAACCCTAACAACTCGCGACGCCACAGTGCCACCAGCCACACACAGCCACCACCCACACCTCGTGACGCCGACCACAGCCACCCACCTCGCGACCACAGCCACCAGCGATAGCCCCTTGCAACTTGCGACCAAGCCCCTTGCAACCTGCGATCAAGCCCCTACGACCAATCCTGAGCAGCCCCTGCGACCAATCCTAAACAGCCCCTGCGACAGGCGACAGCCCCTTGCGACCTACGGCCCTGCGTGCTTGTAAGTGTTCTTGAGTCTTGACTTCTTGTATTTAAACGATATGCTTCTTTAAGTGTTCTTGCGAGTTGCGACAGCCCCTTGCGACCTGGCTTGAGCTGGCTCGAGCTTTTCACGAGCCGAACTCGAGCTCGTATTTTCAGCTCGGTTATATTTTCGAGCCGAGCCGAGCTGGCTCGTTAGGCCAACCAGCTCGAGCCCGAACCTATCTTGGCTCGGCTCGGTTCGGCCTTGGTTTAAAAAAGCGCGAGGCGCTCCGAAGCGTTTAGGTACCAAAATTCGAGGCGCCACGCCTCAAGCGCGAGGCGAGGGCTTCACGTATGCGAAGCGATAAAACTAAAAATAAAAAAAAAATTATTATGCATGACACATTTCACTTCATAATCATCCACACAAAACATAAACACAAAACATACTTAGAATTTAAAGTTTAGAACATAATTAAACATCTTAAAAACATAAATAAGTGTCTCGAATCAATCATTCATCAACAAGCCACGCCTCATCTCCCTCAAGATAATAGGAGTCGATCAACTGCAGCTGAAGATCGAAAGGCTAGCCGCTTGATTAAGAATTGAAGAGCCTGGCCGCTGGAAAAGAACCGAAGGGCTGGAGAAGACCAAAGGGGATTATGAAGTTGTTGTGAATGGCGATGGGGCTGGAGTTGATAATTTAGGGTTTTAATTGTTTAAATGGGCTGGGTTACAGATTTAAAGTTGAGAGAGATGGGCCAGAAGTTGATATTAATAAAAATGCCCAACTTTCAACCAACTTGACCAGGCCTGATTGTGGCCAAACACATGAAGCGCTGCTTCAGACTGCCTCACGCCTTTCTCCCGAAGCGCCGCTTCAGAGCGCTTCTCGTACAGCCGGCGCCTCGGTGAAACGAAGCGCTCGGGCAAACGCCTCTAGCGCCTCACGCTTTAAGCATCGCCTCAGAGCGCTTTTTTAAACCAAGGGTTCGGCTCGTTTACAGCTCTAGTTATTAATATGATTATGTGATATTTAATAAGAAGAGTAGGATAATAAGCTATAGTAAAGCCTTTTTTAGAAAATAGTTTTTGTATATGCTTTCGTTGTTTGAAGTTGTAATGATAAGATGTTTGGGTGTCTGGATAAAATGATTGTTTTAGAAATATAAATAAAGTGGTCCATTAAGGATAATATTTTAGATGTCTAATATCATAAGGGGGACATAAGTAATTCAACTTTTTACCCTTCAATTAGGGTTTTTTATTTTTTTATTTTTATTTTTATTTCGCTATTGATGTAAGTTTGATTAAATATGTTTGTATGTTTCTGGTGTAGCATCTGTTGAAGCTTGCAGGAGAAACATTAAATTCAATGGTTCAGTTGCAACTGCGAAGGTGGAATCAGAATTTGCTGATGGTTGAGTATATATGCTTATTCATGCTAAGAAAATTGATATGCTATGGGTTATTCATATATAGCATGTTGTCATTGTTTCTATCTTATGATGACGCGTGATTTTTTTAAGTTAGCAAGTTATCAATTTGATATTTTACAGGTTGATCTTGATCCGTTTGGTTCACCATCTGTGTTCCTGCCTCCTGGACTCTGCAGTTCAGTCACTTGCTGACATAGGTGGGTATGTTAATGTGTATATCAACAAATAAAGAAAATGCCGCGTGCAGGCAAGAGGGAAGTCTTCTTTTTCATGTAGTTTTCTATGTTCTAATTACTTTTCATTGTTTGTGGAAATTTTTTGGCTAAATGCATTAGGTTTTCTTTGCATGTGTTGATCAAATCTGAGTACAAGTGAAGAAGTCATCAGTGTTGCAGAATTGAATAGTTACTGTTAATACTCAAAAGCCTCCACTTTGGCAAGAATATCACTAAGCACCATTGGTTAATGATCAAATCTAATTTTATTTTTTAACTCATCCTTAGATTTCTCCTCTTTTTCTTTAGTTATTTTCCTCCATTCCTTTATTGCATTCTTGATTTTTTTTGAGTTTCCATGCTAATAGCTTGTCTGCAGGGGCATTATGGAGAGGAATGGCATCAGCTTTAATTACCACCTCACGAAGACCATTTTTTCCAATCCAGGAATTATAGAATTTAAAAGAAGTTGGCCTGAAATCTAATGTTTCAAGATTAAGAACAATGACAGGCGCTCGTGGCCATCGGGACATAAAAGAGGAACACACCAAAAAACGATCCAATTTGCTTAGTTTTTCCCTGTTGCTTGATATGTGCGTGAATTGTTTCCCTCCTGTTATATATTCTTTAGGATCTGCTGCCGTTATTAAATAATTGAATTGGGACGCCTCCAAGTGGTTAAAATTAGAGTTCCATCTGTCCTCTATATGTCTGGCCGAGTTGAAATCAGTCAATCACCTAAGAAAACCCACATGGCCTGATACGAGTTTTTCGAACTAATAAATCAGACCATAGTTGTCTTCTTTGAGAGTCATTATGGGGGCCGTAAACATTCACATATGCGAATTCACCATCTAAGCCCGAAATGGAGCCTATAACAGCAAGTGTTTCTTGTGAGATCCAACTGATGCAAACTGCAGATGAGCGGGGATTATTTCTTGATGATCTAAAGAAAAATTGTCAATAGAGTTGGTCGAATTGCAGGTAAATTTATTCAGATCATAACTTGTGGAATTAGGTAGAAACTAATAAGTGTTTCTTGTGAGATCCAGCTGATGCAAGGCTCTGACTCATATTAGTTTCAACATCGTTTAAATTTGAGTTAGGCCCCATAGTCTCATCTTTTCTTATTATTATCATTTGGACTTGAAGACTCAACAATTTTGCCCATCTCTGTTGGGCCTAAAGACTCCAACACTTGCCGTTTGATCTAATCTCCATTGCTTGGGGTCTCACAATTGATTCGGTTTTCGACTCTGCGACTACCCTTGTGCAACCTTTCTCGATGGTGGAAATTAAAAAGGCTATTTGATAATGGGATGGGATAAAGGCCCCTGGACCTGATGGTGTCGGCTAAAGGATGGTATTATTAAATGCTTGATCCTTTTTATGCCTCTAAAACAATTTATCAGGCTTGTACTTCCTCAATCCTAACTCAAATGAACTTTCAAAATAAATGGAGAAACTGGATCTCGTCTTTACTCTCCTCGGCTCGGGCCTCTGTCCTAATAAATGGTTCTTCTGCTCAAGAATTCTCATGTTTTCAAGGGTTGAGGTAGGGTGATCTGTTATCACCTTTTTTTCCATTATTTCCATGGAGGCACTCTCAGTTATTGTCAAAAGGGCTTGTTGCTTGGTTTGTTCTAAGGTATTTCTGTTGGCAACAAATGCAATAAATCTTCGTAGAATTCTTAGATGCTTCTACTTGGCCTTTGGGCTACGAATAAACATGTCCAAAAGCAATTTATTTGGTGTTAATGTGAAAGATCAGAAATAAAAGTAATGGTCGGACTATTCATTTGCAAAAAGGTAGCTTTCACTTCAAATACCTCGGCTTACAGGTTGGCGCCAACATGAATTTGGCAAAAAATTGAAATCCCATTATTGAATCCTTCCAAAGACGTCTAGCGATTTGGAAGACAAATTGCTTATCTATTAGTGGCGGAATCAAGCCTATAAAGGTCCGTCTTAAATGCACTGCCAACTTATTACTTCTCATTGTACTGTGCCCCCAATTAGGTCTTTGAGAAACTCGATCAGTTGAGAAGACAAATTTTAATGGGGAGGATCCTCAAATAAGTCGAAAATATGTTAGGTATCATGGGATAGATCAATCTCATCTAAGGACTATGGAGGGTAGGTCTTGGCTCCACTAATGTGGCCATGCTTGCCAAATGGTGGTGGAGGTTCAAGGAAGTAAAAAACGGCTTTGGCGTAAAACAGTTTGGTCTATCCATTAAAACTCTTCATCATGGAACATGAATCCCTCCAAATCTTCAATATCGGATCATTGGAAGCAAGTTAGTATATATCCAAGGATATGGGGCAAATGGGGTTCGACTTGAACAAATCAATCAAGGGGACGCCGGGGCTTGGGAAAGACATTGTTTTTTGGGTGGATTTGGGTTGGATTGGAGCCCCTCTCCTCTAAATTCACTGCTCTCTCGGGTCTTGAGTGTTCAAAGTTGTGCTCAATTCACGATCGTATCCAAATCCAAATGGCATTTCCTCATTTCTACCCTGCTAGAAAAGGAATCATTTCTCTCCTATTGAGCTGGATGAACTTCACCAATTGAAAACATTGATAAACTAAGTTTCCTTATCTAACAAGGAGGATGCTTGGCATTAGATTTTTGATAAGTCTGGGTCCTTTTTTAGTTGCCAGTCTAAAGTCATAGATTCTTCAGGTTACATGCTCGACTCCTGACTTCCAATTTCCATGGGACAACTGGGTTCCCTTAACGATAAATGTTCTGGGTTAGAGGGCTAAAATGGAACGGTTGCCTACCCTTATGTCTCTAACCTCTAAGGGTATAAATGCACAATCAGTTATGTTCCCTTTTTATGGAGAATATAATGAAAGGCCTAAGCATTTCATGATATGATAGAAACTTGAAAATTCGATGGATTAAAATCTAAAAAAAGCAATGGATAGTTGGCTTGATTCGAGATAGGGAGATCTCCAAATACAAAACACAATAATCAAAATACTAGACAAAGAAAAAGAGATGACTATAGGCCTATTTATTCTAGTGGATTGCTAGAACTTTCAGCTTTATTTTAGCCTTTGAAATAGATGCTGAAATTGGACATGGAGGTAATTTGGGATAATTACTTAAATTAGGCAGGGAGGTAATTATGCATATGATTGAGAGGATCAATTTGTAACCCATTTGATTGTAGCTATTCCATTGATCCTTTCATTTTGGTTCTTATCATTACTTCGTGCGTGGTAAAACGACTTGTTCTCAAGTTGATTAAGCAAAAATGAACATGTCCCAATCATCCATTGTTCCTTAAACGGTTTGATGGCGAGGTGGTGGCAGGTAGTAGAGTTTTAAGCTTCTGGTTATAGTTCTTGCAGCTTCTGGTTTACACTCCACCATCACCGTCCCCTCCGCCACCATCTCCACCACCGTCGGTTTACTCACCTCCGCCACCTCCACCATCACCACCACTGCCGGTTTACTCGCCTCCACCACCTCCTCCATCATCCCCACCACCGGTTGCCTACACCACCTCCACCCGTCACCCCCACAACTAGATTGATGGCTCGGTGAATTTGAGAAGTAAAAAGTTTGAGAAGTGAGAATGATAGTCACGTGGTTTTGACTTTTGAGGGTGGCATCACTTCATGTGAGCTTGAGTTGTGATGTTTGATCAGGTATGCAACTGTCTTTTTTTGACTTTTGATCAGGACCCAAAAGTAAAGCAATGGGCTTGTTTTGCCAGGCCTAGTTGTGATCATAGCACAATTTTACATCATAGTGAAACTGCAATGTTTAATCAGGTATGCAAACTGTCTTCTTTATGAGGAAAACTAGTTAGATGTTCATGCGTTCGGACTTTCTGTTCTATCGAGACATGTGAGGGCACGAGAAACCGTTAGTAGTGATAAATTTTGGATATGAATGTTATCACATTCATTTCCACGATCACATTGAAAATTGTTACTGCGGCTGTTAAATTGTTTTTTTTTATTTTTTATTTTTTGACAAATGAATGAAATTGGTTTGAATAAATTGACGAATAGAGTTGAGGTTTTTACTTTTTACTAATGTATGGGGTTTAGAGGACAGTTTTAAGTTGTAGGTTTGTAGTGATATGTGGTAGGGAATAGGGATGCATCTCCTGATGAAGAATAGAAACACGTGGACCATGACATCATAATTGGTTCAATGGGCTTGAGCAGGGGACGATTGGGCTGTTCGAGAAGCATTGGATGGTGGTCCAGCAGGTTGATTAGAGGCCTGTTGGGTCCTCATGGCATTCAAGAGGCAAACCATTTGGATTGGGTCGGTGAGAATTGGGTAGGCGAAAATTGTGGCCCAGGTGAGAAGCAATTCGGTTTGTTTAGTTGTTGGGTCGTGTAGAGGTTTGATTGGGTGGCCTGCTCTTGTTTCCAGGTTTGTGAGGAGGGCGAGGGCCGTGGGCAGACCCTCAAGGTGGTCGATTGGTGGACGGGGCCAGCAGGTTGATTAGTCTACTTTCGCCCCCGTCCCCCTAAGCTTTAGTTCAAGCTCCGCCACCGCATAGAACATGTCATGTTACATATTTGAAAAGATTGTTCTGTGAAGGACCCCACATGGTCGTATTTTGCGGGGAGTCCTCGTATCAGTTGAAGTACCAATCGTTGATTAACAAGGTTATCGACATTGGATCGTTGATTAACAAGGCATCTAACAACGGCATAAACTTCAAGGTTAACTTTATAAAATCAACCCTTGTTGTTTAGGAAGATTGCGGAGATGCATTGCCATGGCTCATATGCTGTAGAATTAGGTTTTTGAACACAGACCAAAAGGTAGTCCAACAAGTTCCGTAGATCCATTGTAGGACAATGGACCCGATGTCTTCTCATGTTTCAAATTTCGGGTGTATTTCGTCAGGGCAGGAGTGCCATTGATATGATAATAAAAATAAGGATTATAGTACCTAAGATTCATAATAGTCTTAAGTAAAACATATAAACTCCTTTAATTTTTATACCTATAGCACTCATGTAACTGCATAACCCACTAGCGAGCAATATATACAAGTGTTTATAATGACATGATTGTAATAGTTGACCCATATTAAATTGTAAACCCAAACTCGTTTGGGTAAAGTATGTAATAAAATGCATCATTTAGTCATCTTATTTATTTTGGTATATCAATCATTCAATTTATAATTATTTTTATGATTTGTAAAATTTAATTTTATAAATTTATAAGGTTAATAATTATGAGACATTGATTAATTAATTAAAATAAATAACTAAACTATTAAGTTTTGTAAACTATCAATTTGATTGTTATCCAAATTAAAATTTTATTAGTGTAGGGATCAAATGTACTTTTAAAAACTTGATTTAAAATGTTTTTACTAAAAATAAAAACATTTCAAACTACAAGTACTAAACTGTAAATTCGTTTTTAGCCCAACCCAAGCCCCCTTTGTAATCCTAGGATCATCTTCCAGCCAACTCCACCAAGTATCAAAACCCCCCGAATCCATCAAATTAAACCCAATTAAACCCTCCCTCTAAGTTCGTGACTCGCTGCGAACATAGAACCTCTTTCAAATTCGAATATTATAATTGTTATGTCCTATTTAACTCTGAAACAAGAAAATCTGTACGTAATTGCATTCAAATTCGAACATAGAACCTCTTTCAAATGTTTCAACTCAACTTTTAACCAATTAATTGAATTAGTCAACTAAAAACATTTTATACGGTCGTTGTGAATGCAAATCTGTACGTAATTACATTCAAATCATCAGATATCACTTGAATCAAACTTGAAACATTCGAATCAAGTCATTAAACTCGTTTGATACAAAACCATCCTAGCTTTCTCAACTACAATTTATAAGGGCTTTTGATCATTAACACCCTGATAAGTTTCATGAAATTCAGATTGAATCACCACCACCACCACCACCACCACCCCACCCACCACCACCACCACCACCACCACCACCAACCACCACCACCACCACCACCACCACCACCACCACCACCACCACCACCACCCCCACCACCACCATCACCACCCACCCACCACCACCACCCCCCACTCACCACCACCCCCCACCCCACCCACCACACCACCACCCACCACCACCACCACCACCACCCACCACCCACCACCCACCACCACCACCACCACCCACCACCACCACCACCACCCACCACCACCACCACCCACCACCACCACCACCCACCACCACCCACCACCACCACCACCGCCACCGCCCACCACCACCACCACCCACCATGATATTCTATTAACTTAAGACAACATTCCCTTACGTAGATCCGTGAGGATTTTGGTGTCTAATTTAACATTGGTAGTATTCAAACACATTCAATTACCAAGTGAGTATTCAATCATTCATAACCTATTTTCTTGTGTTTTTATTTGGATAAATCATATGACACATATTCAATCATTGTTATTCTATTTCAAAATTTAATTTTTGATTATTTGAGGGTGATCAAAACCACATTCATGTTTATTCATAAGGCTTTGTCTGCGTAACGAGTCAATTCAATCATTAAGTTTGATTGTGTTTGGTTTGTATTTTATGTTACACTATTATATTATAAGTCTTGACTATTGTCATGTGAATTGAAGTTTTTTAATCATTTTAATCAATATGTATATGCATGTAAAACTTGTGTTTACTCACCGACTAATTTCTAAATTGGCTCGTTATTTTTTCATATGATTTTAAGAAATGTTGCTTAAGTTGGATTATATGCAAATATCTAGGATGTTGGACCTAGATAAATAAAAGAGTAAATTACTAGAAAACGGCCTTTATGTTTGTAACAAATTTCACTTTTCAACCTTTATATAAAGGTTGTTTAATGTAATTAGTATACATAAATACTGAAAAATGAAATTAATTATATAGATAAAGGTTTCGTAATGTAATTTACTCTAAATAAAAAGATATTTATTATGTTTATTTAAATTATTGTTTGATTGAATGAATGTTTTGACTAGTATTTATCAATGAAAAATTGCATTTAATATTATTTCAACATATTTATTACCACGTACTATAAAAATCGATTTAGCTTTTTCCGCCTATATGATTTCATAATCAGTTAGGATGCGACAACGATGAAGTATCAACTTACAACAACTATTGTTGTTCAAATTGGTCAATATTTGTAGCTTCATGTGAGGTCGAATTGGTTTTAAAGTTAGAAACATGCATTTTCCATGATTTTCATATTATTTTGATTCATGAAACTTAATTTGTGGCTAAATTGTCTACGTGTTTGGATGTTTTGTATATGTTGTATGGCCATTTCTGGATGGAAGGATAAGTCCAAACTAAAATGCAAGTTTATGCTTTTGTATGACATGTTAATTATCACTTCTTTTACTCTATTCAGAACATTCACAATCAATTTTTTATCCTTATTCATATAATTACATTAAAAATACAACTTTTACTCTTATATTTTTAATTAAATAATATTTTTTTACATTTATCCTTATTTTTTCTCTCTCCTACACTCAGAACAACTTTTAAAAATATCAAAAAAATTATAAGAGTTGAACAGTAATTCCTTAAATTTACAGATTGAACAGTAACAATTATTTCTCTTCCACTCACAACTACTCATAATCATTTAATATAATATAAGGATTACACTTACATACATATACCGATCGGACTATAAATGCTCTTAGTTACTTAAGTTTTAGGACTCATATGCCCCCATCAAACCATAAAACTTATGTAAATGATCATGTTAGAAGGCAAAACCAATAAGAAAGTGACACCTATAACATCATGATGTGACATGCTCTATATTGATAGTATTGTGATTTCTTTTTAGGCGATGAAAATCTCGTACAATCCTACTAATCCCATTAGAATGTGAAGAGACACCCGATGTTGTTCATATAAGAAATGGCTCATGAAAAAGAGATTTCATGAGAAACCTCATTAAATGATTGACAATTTAAAAATATTAGCATCACTAGCTCTTTACTAGCGTTTATTGCGTGGTATTTTCTTATTAGTTTAAACTTTTTATTTCTTTTGTCTTACATTTTTTTTAATTTTTTAATTAAAAAATATATTTCACATTCAAATTGATAATTTAAGTTTTATCGGTTCGAGTGATTTTTGAAAGAAGATAAACTTTTTTTTACTTATTCGTGTTTTTTCATATGTTTTTTTATAAATTTCAAATTTATATTATTAAGCTTTATAAAAGCGAACCTAAGGAATAACTTTGTTGAAAATTAAATTTAACATCACGGTTTTGAAGAAAGAAAAATAATGAATGTTACGAAATTAATCTGATTGTTTCCATTATGCCAAAGGTTCTCAAGTAGCAAATAGTTTAGTTCAACTCGATCGTTACACTTATAAAGCATCTTTAAACGAGTAAAAATGATAAAAATGAATATTTATATCACACGAATCTTGACTTGCAGTTAACTAACACGACCGTTACCTTCTTTGATTTCAAATTCACACTCATTCCCCCCACAATAGATCAAATAGAGTGTGTGAAAGAGTGTGTGTGTGTGTGTGTGAACCACCATTGAAGATTTGAAGATGAAAGAATTAGAACACCAACAAAACACAGAAGAAGAGATGATGCAGCAACTAAGATTGAAAGCAAATGAACTTCTGCTTCGAGAAGAATGGCAACAATCAATTCAAACTTATTCTCACTTCATCTCCCTCTGTCAAACCCACATCTCAAATCCCCAGATCCGACCCGACCCGAAACTCCAAAAATCCCTCTGTTTAGCCTTCTCCAACAGAGCCGAAGCAAGGTCGAAAGCCCGCGATTTCGACGGAGCCCTCAAAGATTGTGATGAAGCTTTGAAGATTGAAAACACCCATTTCAAAACCCTAATGTGTAAAGGTAAGATCTTGCTCACTTTAGATAGATACAGTATGGCTTTAAACTGTTTCAAGATTGCAAATCTTGATCATCCCAGTAATGCAGATTCAGAAACCCTAAATGGGTATTTAGAAAGATGCAAAAAGCTTGAGTTTTTATCAAGATCTGGTGCGTTTGATTTCTCTAATTGGATTTTAAATGGGTTTAAGGGTAAGATTCCTGAGTTAGCAGAGTATATTGGTGCTGTAGAAATCAAGAAATCTGAAATTAGTGGCAGAGGATTGGTTGCAACCAAGAACATTGATTTTGGTTCTGTGTTGTTGGTCACTAAAGCTATTGCAACCGAAAGAGGCATAATGCCCGAATCGAAAACCGAAGATTTGGGTGAGACTGCTCAAATGGTAATGTGGAAGAATTTTGTAGACAAAGTTGTTGAATCAACTTCAAATTGCAAAAGAACAAATGGTTTGATTTCATTGTTATCAGTTGGGGAAAATGAGGAGTCTCTTGAGGTTCCTGATATAAGTACATTTCGGCCTGAATCAGAGCATGATTGTAGGTTTTCAAATGAAAAGATTGATATGGGTGTTATGTTAAACATACTGGATGTGAATTCACTTGTTGAAGAAACATTTTCAAGTAAGTTTTCTGGTAAAAATGGTGATTATCATGGTGTGGGGATATGGGTTTTAGCTTCTTTTGTGAATCACTCTTGTAATCCAAATGCCAAGAGGTTTCACATTGGTGATCATGTCATTGTTCATGCTTCTAGGGACATAAAAGAGGGTGAAGAGATAACAATGGGCTATTTTGATGTGTTTTCGCCCTTAAAAACCCGAAAAGAAATGGCTAAAAATTGGGGATTTGATTGTCATTGCAAGAGATGCAAATTTGAGACTGATATTTCGTTAAGACACGAAATGGGTGAGATCGAAATGGGGTATGAACTCGGGGTTGATGTCGGTACAACGGTTTATAAGTTGGAAGAGAGTATGAAGAGGTGGATGGTTAGAGGTAAAATGAAGGGATACTTAAGGGCTTCATTTTGGAAGGTTTATTCTGAACTTTTTGTATCAGAAAAGTTGATGAGGAAGTGGGGGAGGAGGGTTCCGCCAATGGAGGCGGCGGTGGAGAGCGTGGTGGAGGCCGTTGGCGGCGATGAGCGGGTTCTAAGGGTGGTTGTTGAAGGGATGAAGAGGGATGGTGGTGGTGGATTGGTGGAGATGGAGAAGGTAATGAAGTTAGGAAGAGGAGTTTATGGTAAGGTAATGAAGAAACAAGCAATGAGAAGCATACTTAGTTGATCTAAAGGTAGAAAATTTTATGTCATTTGTTGTTTCTTTAGGGTTATTTAAGAGTAAAATCTCTTTGCAGTTTGTAGTTTTCTTGAAATTCAATATGTTTTTCATGTTTGATTCCAAATTGAGTTGGAATAGAAGAAAACTATATTTGTTTTCAACAAGAACTGTTATTGCATAATTTACGATAGAAGTTATGAATTAAAATCAATTGCAAAGTCTAATTCACTTTTAATTGTATATTATGATTAAAAGTCAATTCAAATATATGTCTTACTAATAATTGAATTATATATTGAATTTAGTCACGTGTTATATTTTTTAGTGGCATATAAGATGTAACCGGTTAAGTATATTTAATTTTAATATCATCTGGAAAAGGATCGTGACATTATATTAGGGGAAAAATAACTATTTCTATTCAAGAAAAAAAAACAACTCTTAATAAATCAGATCTACAACTAATGGTTATGTGTAATTCAATTAATAGAAGGGCAAAATATGATCAAATCTGATTATATCATCCTTTGCTTTGTATTTCTATGGTGTCATTAAGGCCACAATCCTATAAAACCACTTGTGTTGGATATGCTCTTATTAAAAACTGGTTTTTTTTTAACGACCAACAAATAGTTTTTAAGCCCGGTCACCCGGGTAAAACCATTGGCGAAAGGCCACCCACGTCAGGCGAACACAGACATCGCTTGTGATCCGGCTCGCCCGCTATTCCAAGGGAAACCCACCATCCAATGGTCCACTGTGGTAAAACTTTTGGCCCACTTGGAGCATATTACACCTAGTAAGACTCCAACCCATGACCTTCACTTTAGAAGGTCATGGGGTGTCTTCTTCTAAACCACTTAATCTAGGACTCAAAAACTTGTTATAATTTGTATTAAATAATTATAAGTATGAAACTCTAATTAAAGACTTATCTTGTAACTTGGTTATCTTTGATCTGTGTTTCACACTCTACAAAATCCCATTTTACAGTTATGTGTGTTTACATTTTCTTAAGACTAATCATGCTGGTGTTTTTAGTTGCATGTTGGTGAGCTGGAGGTGCATGGCGCACATACAAGCGTTGGGGAGGCTGTGCATGCTCCCATTGCTCCTCCAGATGTGCGTTGCACATCGAATTCAAACGAGCCCTGTCAACATTTAAATGGGTATAAATGGAAATGTTTGTAGAAAGAATAGGTATGGTAACATTGATGGTAAAATAATTGTGGGAATGATGTATATAGTAAGATGATATGACAACTGAGTGGGTATGTTTGTGCGAAGAATAAAATGTTAGTGTTTAATTTTTATCTTTATATTTTGGTGTGTGAATCCGTCACTAGATTAAATAATTTCTTTTCTGAATATATATTTCATAGATATTTATCAGCTATATGTGGAAATGAAAACAATGTAAAGTTTGTAAACAAAAACATCGGCTTCAAAAGCTTTTATAATTTGTCATTGTTGAATATTGTTACAGATAAAATGGAACCTCAATAATTGAGGGCCTTTAATACTGATGGTATATGATAAAAATTTTATGAACATTATATTCACATATCTTTTTCTCATGTTATCTGATCTTTTTTTGATGTAGATTGCAAAGAAAAACACTTCAGGTCAATCTTGGAATAATTTTTATAAAAATATGAAATATCATGTTGAATTTATTTGAGTTAACTTAATACAGAGGTAAAATGAAAATTATATTATGAATATTATATTGTATAAGAAGATGTGACTTGATTAAGATTGTGTAACTTAGAGAGATTATGATTTACGTTGAGTTGTTTTGTTTTTTATTTTTTTTTTGACATTTTTTTGGAGAAGACGTGTGTGAATGTATACATTGTTGTTTTATTTTAATTATAAACTAGTATTAAGCCTCCGTGTTACGACGCGGGTGTAGAACCGTAAAAAAATCAAGTTGAAACGTTGTTAAGATTTCACGCAATGAATGTAAGAAAACCAAACACATACGTTGTTGAATACATTTGAAACTTTATATAAAAAATGAAATCATCACAAATCCGTGCATTGCGGCGAGAGAATCGTTGTGAAAAAAACAAAAAAAACATAGTATATCTAGCAAGGGCCATCAGTTTCGTTCAAAAATCTATACCAAAATATAGATATAAGTAACCATGCCACACTATCTTTTAAAAGTTATAAAAGAAAAAAAATGTAAAATTTATTTTAATATAAAATATTATAATATTATAATTCTAAACATTGGAAATAACAAAAAGAAGAGAGAAATAAACAGCCTTATAGTTTAACAAAATTATTTGTTTGTCATGAAAAATCAAACATTAAAAGGTTGCACTATGCTAAAGTGATTCCTATTATACAATTAAAAGTATAAAAAATGTATTATTTTTGTTTTATTTTGACTATAAGTATTCTAATAAACCTATGATTTCAAGTTATGATGTTCTAGTTCATTTAGCCATTTAGATTCTAGTTCACTGAATTCAAAAAAAAAAAAAAAAAAAAAAAAAAAAAAAAAAAAAAAAAAAAAAAAAAATAAAGTAGAACGGGAATTATATCCATCCAATTTCTTTGATTGATGGAATTCAAGAATCTCCCAAGGGTGAAATTCAAAACATTTAATTCGAATGTTTAAACATTACCAAAGTGCCCCATTATTCACATATGAGAAAATTCATTACATCTATTTGTTACTACGGATAATCTTATTGATTTGATTAGTTTTGATTCTACGCACCTTTATAAGACCTTATACACATATAATGACTCGTTATTAATATTTTAAACTTGATTTTTCTTGATATTTTTCAACATCTAAGAGTGCTCCCATTTGGGTTCCCATTCTTCTTCTCATTTAAAGTCAAAGAAATATCCATATAATTCTCATGTTTCACTCCTACATTAGGATCTCATCTCAAGACTGCATCCTTGAATTTTGGGGGAAAGCTACAATGATTCTTTTAACATATTGATTCACTATTCAAAGCTTTATATTTATTTCTTGTGTTTTTTTATGAATGAGAAAAGAAAAAAGATAATAAAAATAAAAGTTATTATCTGATTGTATTAATGATAGATATGTGAAATTAGACGTGAGAGGTTTTAAAAATAAACAGATTATAAGAATAAATATATTTTTTTAGTTACATTATAGAAATGAAGAAATGAATAATCTATTTTGAATTTTGAATGTTTAATATAGAATATTGGTGTGACAATCCTTTTTCTTTTGACAACTTATTGTGAAGAATATATTAGAGGAGAATATATTTTAATTTGCTTGCAATAAATGCTCATGTTTTATAATCAAAGACGCCTGAGAAAATTTAACTTATAGATAATAGTTTTATACACTACTTTATCAAGTGTTTAAACCTTAAATATTATTAGGACTAATGGATGAAGTTAACATAGTTACATTGTAATCATAAAAGCTTGTATACTTGAACATAGAAAACTTCAACTTGAATAATTACTAAATATGTTATTATAATTGATTCATTTTTTTACTAAACATATAAATTAACTTTTTGTATCCACCATTAAAGATTATTTTAAGGAAGAAACCATTTGTTTAGTTATTAAGCAAGTCATTTGTGATCACATTAAGGTCTTAATCAACTCCATGTAATGTCCACACCCCTAGGATAGCTACAAGTACAAATTTCCTTTACTAAAAGCTAATTATATAATCCTCTCTTTGATTCTACCTAGCCCCACATTCACCATTTCCTTAGTGAACATTGTTCATATTCCAATATCTTCTTGTAGCAAGACTTAGACTAAAAATAACGGGTCAAAACGAGTAACTTAAGAATTAAAAATGACCGAGTTGGTTTGAATCAAAACAAACTTTGTTTGGAAAATTTAAAAATAGTCAGTTTGTGAAATTTAGTAACTAGATTCTAAATATTTTTTAATAAATATATAGGTTATCAATTAACAAGAACTACTTAAATTTATATACTTAGTAATTAGGGGATGTATACTAATTTTATACGCAATATACAATGTAACATATACGTACATTGTTATTTATACAAAGTGAAGACAGAAATGCAAGCTAATTGCGATGTGCATCCCCCTTTGCCACTTACCTCAAAAGAATTATACTTGGTATATACGATAAGCATCGAAACTAACATCTCATGATCATATAAAAGAATGAAATTGACTTGAGTTTTGTTTTATTCTTTCCTCGTCTTTTACTAGTTTCAAGTTTTATTCTTTCCTTCTATTTGTATTCATTTTTATTTCAAGTTATACTTATAATTATTTACTTGCTTATTACTATGAGGACAAAGTAGTCGATATTGTAATCAGTTGTATATATAGACTATTATTGTATATATGTGAGTGACTTTTTAACTTACTATCTAACATCACAAACTTGTAACCTATGTTTTTTTAACAACAATCTATGACTTACTTATCAAGCTTATTTCATCTCACTAGATACATGTCATTTTACAAATGACCGCAAAAAATGGTCTTCTTACTTAAATTTTTTGTTCTACATATTTACCGGCAACCCCACCCCCTCACCACCAATGGTGTTGCCCTTAAATCTCACCGAGGACCACTGCCCTTGAACTTGCCATGCCCGTTTGAGACTATCCATTATATAGGGTTTCGCCCTCTTACATTGTCTGGTTAGAACGACTAGAATTGAACAGTCTTGTATAGTTATACACTCCATTGTCGTGTAACTTTACTCATTGGTATTAGATAAATCAATTAAAGTAGATGGCTTAGATAGCAATAAAATCAACAACAATGAACATGTATTGAATTAGAATAAAATTTAATTCATGAACAAAAGATGACCTTTCACATACACGAGTCATGACCACTGATTAATTGATCACAGGACCAAAATCTTAAACTTATCCTTACATACAACAAAATCATTTCTTCTATAATTTGATCATATTATTAAATATACAATAATAAATTAGTAAATAAAGACTTAAAATCTAATAATCCTATGATCCCTCATTTATTTTCTTGCTTACTTATGATCCCTCGTTTATTTTTCTTGTTTGCCTTTTTTAGCTAATAAAAAAAGTTTACTTTCTTTTTTTTTCAATTTCCAAAATTTCATTATTGACATTTACTTTCTTTCTTCTTTTTATTTTTTGCTTAAAAAAGAAATTTGTTTCCGGCTACCCTTTTTCAATTTCCAAATTTTTTTTAACTAGTATTTGTTTTTTTATATTTAATTTGTGTAGTACTTAGAGCATTTCCAACCAACCCCTATCCTCATCTATAAACTTTAGTAAAAATCATCAAAACACTGACTCTATGTTATTCCTCATACTATACCCCATCTTAATTTTTTTTAGATCTTTTTACAAGTGTGTGTGAGTGAAAGAAAAAAAAAAGAAAGTAAAATAATAATATTTAATTGATATATATATATATATATATATATATATATATATATATATATATATATGTGTGTGTGTGTGTGTGTGTGTGTGTGAGAATAAGATGTGAGAAGTTTTTAAAAAAGTAATATTATTTTTTGTAAACTATATGGATGAAAATAAAAAATTAACCATAAATACTCTAAAATTTTAGTCTAATATAGTTATACATCAATTCAATCATCCCCACGCCTTGCAAATGATGATCAACACTTCAATTACCTTATCTTAACATGATGAATCATCTTTTTATAACTACTAATCACATAATAAAAATAATAAAAAAAGAAGCCAATAATAATAATAATTTGGGGGTAGGTTATGGTGGATAAAGACAAGCCGCCCACAAACAATTGACTCATCCTAATCCAACGGTCAACATTAACCAGAATATTCTGCTTTATCCCATAACTCATACTTAACATGTACATGTACAATTCAATCACGCCACGTGTAGTTTTAAACGGTGATCCAATCAGGTACGACGTCATGCAGACAACTGACACTACATCATGTGATGTTTCTTTAATCTGACGGTTTAACATCCAATAAGAACTCATGTTTATGACGTGGCACGATAGCAGCCATCCACATTTTATCTCACCCTTTTACACCATGCTTATCCACTTGAGTGTACACATCTTTGATCTTTGTTTTTTTTAACCATTTTTGCTACAATTGTATTGCAAAAGATTAGTAATTATTTGGTGTAAATTTTAAAGAAAATATTGAAAGATATCAAGTTTTCAGAGTACTTTTTGATTAAGCATAGATCATCTTAAAAGCATTGCAATGGAAGTAGTTAAACTTTAATATATGTAGTTATCTTTTTCAAAGATGTAAACTATATGATTTTTAAATAATTATTATCTTCTTCAAAGTTGTTGATTTTTAAACTAAATTTTCATATAATTTTTAAATAATTATTATTATTTCATACTTTGATACTTTTTTAGAAGAAAACTACGATAAAAACTAATATTTAACTTTTTTAATTTGAGTATACTATTAGATATAGAACTTAATAAAAATTTAGGGTAATTGTATACATCTCCCTATATTTGTAAAAATACATATTTATTCAAATCATGCTTAAAGAACATTGTACTTATACATTGAAAACTTATGTTTTAAAAAAATATGTAATTTTAAAGGCAGAGAGGGAGATATATGTAATTCTCCTTATAAATTTACAAATTATGTTCTCTGACGCATTATACGGGCACCCATCTATAATTTTTGTTATCAATACTCAATCTTCAATCATTTGCATCCTGCTACTCTAATATGAAGCTAAATAACCGAGTTTGTTGATTTGAATGACAAACAATGAAGAAATAATTAAACTTACAACAATTACCTAATGTTCATTTGAAGTGTAGTAACTATTACTAAGTCACCAGGTTTACTTTGTGGATTTAAACATGTCGACCCGAAAATATGACTTGAGTTTTAAGTGCATCCCGCGTGACACAAATAAATGTATGAATCATGTGTAGGTACGCCTATTCAACCCGTGAACCTAAAATCCTTTAACGTGACAACCCCATGTGATTGACCTTATAATCCAAACCTTTATAATGGTGCATGTTAAACCACTTGCATTTAAAATGAAGTGTAAGAAGCGATCCCTTGATCAAGGCAAACAATGACTAATTCATTATAAACATGAAGTTAGTTGTGGCTTCGTAATCAATGATCCTTAACCCAAGTGATTAAGGCGATGTACACCAGGACTTCAATAAAATATGAGAAGATCTTGGGTTCAAGTCCCATTGTAACATATAGATAATAAAACAATAGAAAGTTCCGGGGTTGGGTTAGAGGTTTTTCTCACCTAAGATGGGTTTCCACTTGAGGGTGGTCTTAGGTTCGGAACTGACGAGAACAGACTGGTGTACGAGCTTCCCTTCGAGGACGTGCCACCCTACTGCCCCAATGTTCCACACTCAAGTAGTGGAGATGATCGGGTGGGACGATGACCCGTCAGTGATCCAATTAGCTGTTAAAAAAAAGGTTACGGCTCCGTAAAAAGGAACATACATAATTGTTTACTATCATCTAGTTTCATCATTTTAAACGTTAATAACATTTATATATATGTAATTAACTTTTAGAAAAATTTTATATCATATAAGCAAGCATTTTGTTTTCTTAAATTTTGATACAATACTGTATACTTATAAACATGCACCAAGATTCTTGTGTAGTTTTACACACATGTATGATGTATATACACAGTGATGCGTAACTATAAGCATATCACATATGTTGTATAGTTATATGCCTTCATAACACAATTATAAACATGTGTTAACACATATATAAGTGTATGTTTAGTAATTACTATTTCATAATTATAAAAAAACACATATAATCATCGAGAAAAATACAGTCATGTCGTATGTTGATGGTTTGCTAAACTTCATGCTGGAAACATGTTTTTTTTAGCTGTTACCTTTACTTATTTTACGGATAAACCTTGGACTTGATCTTTAGTAGACCATAATAGTCTTTAAGAAACCACTTAAAATATGCAACTCACTTATTCAACATAGGAATAAGGCTTAATATATGTCAAATTATTTTATAGCTATTAATTAGAAGGTTTCAAAATTTGGTTAATAACTAGATAACTTTCAAATAAAATATAACAGCAGACACGTGCACTATTGAATATTAAATGTTAGATATAATGTTGGTAATTATTAATTTATTTCAACAAATATAGGTAACTTAATTAAGACTTTTCAATTGAGTATGCCCATACAAAAGAAGTTTGTTAAAGCACCACAAGTATGAAAAAGAAAAAAAGACAAAAACAAAAAAAGAAAAAGAAAAATATTCCTACCCATAAGGTATGCATGGTATGAATGATTCCTATTAAATTAATAATATTTGTATGTGGTGTGTGTGACTTAATCTTGCCAAGTATGTGCACACACCAGTCCCCATTGGAATACAAACACAAAGTCAAAAGTCAAATCAACCAATCAAAATCAAGGATGATGTAATCTCTTCATAAATGGACAAAAAAATCCCTACAATAAATTCACATCCCTTCTCCTTGCAAACATTTCAAACACTTTCACTTGTCTTCTCAATCTTTTGTAGTTCCTCTTAAATATCTTCTCTTAATTAACTTTTGATTAACATGGTTGGAAGGGACAACTCTAATCTCCCCCCGGGTTTTCGGTTTCATCCGACCGATGAAGAATTGATCATGTTTTACTTGCGAAATCAGGCGTTATCAAAACCGTGTCCTGTTTCTATCATCCCCGAGGTTGATATTTACAAGTTTGATCCTTGGGAGTTGCCTGGTTAGTTTTTCAAATAAATTTATCTTGTTTTCGTAGTATGATTTGTTGTGAGGAATATTTATGCTAATTGTATTGAGCTTATGACATGTAGATAAAACGGAGTTTGGAGAAAAAGAATGGTATTTCTTTACTCCTCGTGATAGAAAATATCCTAATGGGATTCGGCCCAATAGGGCAGCTGTCTCGGGATATTGGAAGGCCACGGGGACAGATAAAGCAATCTATAGCGGATCAAAATATGTTGGTGTAAAGAAAGCTTTGGTTTTCTACAAAGGTAGGCCTCCAAAGGGCACTAAAACCGATTGGATCATGCATGAATATCGACTGAATGAGTCAAGATCGCAACCCACTAAGAAAATCGGGTCCATGAGGGTAAGAAACACAACTCTATGGTCTATTTATGTTATTGAATTAGTTATATTACGATAAATTTATCTAACAATATATGTTTTTCAGCTTGATGATTGGGTTTTATGTCGGATTTACAAGAAAAAGAGTCTTGAAAGACCTTTGGAGATAAAAGAAGAAAGCATAACTACCCAAAATGTCCCTAGTGATGATCATAGTGCTATGGAGATACAATCAATGAAAATCCCTAGGACATTTTCACTTGCTCATTTGTGGGAATTGGAATCCTTAGGCTCAATTTCTCATCTTCTAGACAATCACGACACGAAATACGACAACAACACCGGAGCCATGGTGTCACAATCATCGACTATGTTCCCTCATGAAACAAGGCTCATGGAACCTCATTTGGTCAAGTTTGAAGAGAATCATCAAAATGCTAACTTCAACAATACAAGTTTTTACAATCCAATGCTTCAATTCCAATGATTTACTAATGGAATCAAATTGACATAGGAAGACAATGTTGAAATATTGGTTTGATACGGGGCAGAATTGGCAAAAGGAAATATATATAGTGATAATTGTAAAATAGGTCATAAATGGGAGGTATATTAGTGGTAATATTTCTTTATTATCAATTATTTTCCAATTTGGATAATTTTGTAAAAATGTTTTTGAAATTTATATAAGTATTTTCAATTTAGTAGTGTTTTTCTTTTCCACAGTGATGATATTAATATTTAATTATTGTTTAATTGCATTCCAACAACGTTATCCATTCTGATTTATAAGAATCTTAATATTTGAGATGCTTGATAAATTAAAAAGGCCCAATATTCCATTTTAAATCTTTTATAATTTAAAGTATGAATAGTGAGATATAAAAGAATATTTATTGGTGTTGTGTCATGATTAGCGGCTTAGAGCCTAATAAAATATGGTTGGGTGATAATGAATTGAAGAAACCAAAGTTCAAATACTTGAAATTAGCAATGTTTTGACATTTGTTGAGTTGTATAATTTGGACTTTTATCAGTATATTTTAAGACGATCTCATTTTGGAATGGTAGATCATTCTACACGTACGAGACTTTAAACTTAAGTAAAAACGTTTAGGTTATCTTTGTTGAACTTTAATTTCTTAATTTGGGTTAGATGTATAAGTTTTTTAATAAGATAAGTTTTAAATAAATATAGGTTGAGATAACTCTTTATTTAAACTTTCTTTATAAGTATGAAATGATAACATCTTATACAATCTTTTAAAGACTTAGAATTTAACAATTATTATAATGAAAAAGACCCGAATTTGTCGTTTACATTACGTGTCCATGGCACGTAACATAGATATGACTATATAAACGTCTAAAACCTCTTTCAACCATATGTATTTGTGTTTCGTGTATGATTTGATTTGAGTTTGATAAATATAAAGGGTGTGATATAGACTTAAAATGGAAAGTTGAAATGGAGTTTTATGGTGAATTGGTGTGGTAGGTATTGACCAATTAAACTGAAAATAAAGTATTGTTTAGTGTCAAATTTTGATTGGAATTAAGCCTTGCTTTCAGAGAGTTAACATCATCTCATATCATTCTATATTTCATAATATGCTTGTATGTATATATGTATGTATGACCTTTCTTTAGAGAAAAAATATTCTGAAAAATGAAATAACCACATAATTTTCATGTATCTAATGTATAAAACATAATTAGAAGTGAGAAACAAAGACTTACATAATCGTCTTATATATCACATTTATAACAATAGGTATAAATGTATCATGTTGCCATTCCTAGAAATAGAGAGAGAGAGAGGCAATCACATAACTGTCTTATATATCATATTTAAGGAAATAGATACAAGTGTATTATGTGAATCCTGTGGTTCCCGACACATAAGTGATTTTGGAATGAAGGTATCTCTATATATTTGTGTGTGACGGGTAGTTAAATACGTAACCAATTAGTATAAACATAAGCATCTATTGTTTTAAGACAATTATGTGAACGTACAATATTTATATATCTTTCTCTCATCATATCTTGATGACACGGCGTATTAATACTTATGCAATTCTCATTTATTTTTTTTTTGAACGGATTCTCATTTTTATATACTTAAACACACCATCATATGTATAACAGATTAGTTAATGAGGCGGCTAATGTGATATATCCAAAAAAAATATGAAAGTTATTATAATACTTTTAAGATGCGTGTAGTAAATTAATAATATTATGGCTTAAAAATATATTCCAAGAATCTTGGTGCATTGCATGGCCACAAAAGGTTGTTATCATTGACGTTAAAAAAACCAATTATATATAGTCATCTCGATCGTGCTCAAATCTTCTAAGTTTAGTGGATGCTATATCTTCTTTAATATATATTTTTAGTTTTATGAAAGCGTTAACAGATAGTATTATAACATGTCGTGGTTATCTCGTATGGATTTTTTTTAACTTAAATGGAATAAAGTATGTCTTAAAAGAAATAGATGTTTAAACTCATAATATATGATTGAGGATCCTAGTTCAATAGAATAATGTATCAGTTTGTTTGAGTTTCCTTTATATTTTACACGAGTTGATAATTAGGCGAAAGACAAGCGCTCCACAAGCACGAGATGAAAACTTGTTCATTTTAACGTAAAAGGTTTTAAGCTTTTATTTTCTTGAAGATCATGGGTTTAAACCTTGACATTGCGTCAAATGATTATTAACTTGGTGTTACTAACTTACTAACGAATAACCTGTAGTTCAAAAAAAAAGTAGACGTGGTTTGGATCGACAAGTCAGTTATTAAATCAATATTTGCTTGTCTCCTTGAGTTATAGCCAAGCTAGTACTGATAAAATATCCTTTTTTTCTGTTTCTTCTCTTTCTATTCAATTTTTCTTTCTCTTGGAGGTATCAAACTTCAGAAATTAAGGAATAACACACCAAAATTGTCTAGCAACAAACCTTGAGGCCAAGGTACCATGATGTTGGAACCAAATGTGCTCTTGAATGAGTTGTTGTCTAACCTACAAAAGAAATCCGACAAAGAACTAACTTGACGACAATTTAACTTATGCTTATGAACTTATCGATTTAAATTATAATATTATATATATGTACTTACAAAACTAGCTAAGTAAACCAAAAGAGAACCATCAAAACTTCAAAAGTTTAAAAGATAGTATGTAAATTTTGATACTTCTTATAATCTTTACATATCCAACAAACATATAGTTTTACAATTTATAAAAAAGAGTAAAATTTAACAATAAACAAGTTAAGGCCCAACTCCCACCACATACTAAAACCTCAAGGTCCTTTATGAAAGTTACTAAACAAGATAACTCATCTAAACCAAAGGCCCATGTTGGATTAACGGGCAGCCGGGCAGCAACCACACCCTGCCCGTAAACCCTCATCATGCAATACCAAATGTTTCATCTCACACACCTCAACTCCACCATATCCTTAACACCATGACCACCATAACAAACCACATCACCACCCTCTCCCACCCCCAAATCACCACCTCCCACCACCGTCGCCGCCACCCGGTTCCGCCAATACGAGCCACATTCTCCGTCGAAGAGCCCCAATCGAACCGCCGTAGACTCATCATAGCCACCTCCATTTCTTTGTTAGGATTAAACACCCTTAATTCTGGAGTCGCATTAGCCGAAAACTGGGGCACGAGATCGTTCATCAAGGAGCGGTTCTTCGAGCCCGGGCTCTCACCCGAGGACGCGGTGGCTCGGATCAGACAGACCCGAGAGGGGCTCCACAGCATTAGGAACATGTTGGAGACAATGTCATGGAGGTATGTGTTGTTTTATATAAGGTTGAAAGCAGCTTATCTTTCACAGGATTTGAAAACCGCGATGTCGATGGTGCCCGAAACCATGAAGAGTTCGTATGTTACAACTGCTAATGAGTTGGTTGATAATATGGCTGAGGTATGTTTACTGTGATTTTACTGGGTATGTCTGTTTGTTTTTGTTATAAAATGTGTTGTTTACGAGTGTGGTTTCTTGTGCTGCAGTTTGATTATTATGTTCGGACGCCGAAGGTGTATGAATCGTATCTGTATTACGAGAAGACGTTGAAATCGATTGATGATCTTGTGGCTGTACTAGCTTAATTAGCGAATTCATGTGCTAAATGATGATCTTATATATGTTTTGGTTTTTTTGATGTAGAGATGATCAAATGAACATAAAGCATGAAAAGTTTATAATTCGTTACAAATCATACAAATATTTCACACAATGACAATCAAGAAACACGAGGTAAAATTACACATAAATGTAGTGCACACCGCGATAAATTAGGGAACGAATCAAAGCACGCGTTTTGCTTGACGAGATAATGCTATGGCGCCGAGCAATATTGTAAATATGAGCATGACGATTGCTCCAAACGAACCGATGAGGGAACCGGATGCGTTTTGGCAAAAGTCCCCGTATTGTTGGCACACTGGTAACCAGTTTGTGGAACTGTTGCCGTTGTGAGCTAGATACACGAGTGATGCAGCCGCAGATGCCCCCGCGGTCAAAAGAGCTAGCATGATCTTCAAAAAATGATATAATGTTAAAACCAATAAATTTGATCTTATTTTTTGTTTCTGATATAGGAACAAAAATAAAATGTAATCAAAATATGTTATAATTTAGAAGCATGCATTATTGTATCACTACTTTGGTACAATATAGAATGTACACCTTAGTAGCGATACAATGATGCTGCATCGAATGTCAATGTCTTATTACCGTGTCGAGGATAATCAAGAGTATTCTGCTTCCTCTTGCCTTACTCTTCATGTGAACGATGGATAACGGGATAGTGAGAAGAAAATACGCTGATAAGATCGCGTTCACAACCACAAACAACCTGAATCAAAGACGGATGCTTATGGATTCACATTCAAGTATTCATTAACGTCTACCAACCGATGATTATGCGATAAAACTTACCTGAAAGACCTGAAATCGTCATATTGTGCATCAAAGCGCACAAACCTAGTGAAGAACGGTAGAGTTTGATCATTGGTTCCCATCGCAATGGCAGCACCTAAAGAACCAGCGATACCAGCAAGGCGCAGAATAAGATCCGCGACCGCGATCCCTTTGTTTGAACGAGCGGGCAACGGGAGCTTGGATGCATCACCCTCTTCCAATCGTCCTCCTTTCGCCATTTTCGGTTTCCTAAGGGTTCTTTGCTTTCAACAAGCCTATGCAGCTGGTTAGATATGTAATGGTGTTGAAATAGATTGAAAAACAATGAAGGCAAGTGTGACAATTTATACAAGATAGTTGAGTTGGTAGGAGATTATAATACATATTGGGTTAGTTGTCATTTGGTCTTTTTGGTTGTGATCACTAGCTACAATAACCTGCTCAACTTTGGGTACCCACTTCCTACTCCATCAAATCATCCATTTCTTGAATATTTTGCTGGATTTTCAAGAAATACTCTTTACTATATGAGTTTTATAATATCTCCTTAAGGTTTTTAATCTATATATTATATATATAAAAAGATTGATACTTGAATAAACTGATGTATTTATAAAAATTTAGATGATATCAATATAGATTTAATATTTAACTAACAAGTATTACTACTATAAAACTAAATTTCTATCGTCGGAAAAAATCATTATGTGATTATGGTTGGGTTCCTAATGAATCACATGAAATCTAGAAAAGAAATATAATTTTTTAATCATGCCGTCTAAATACTGTCATATAACTGTGGTCATACCCATTGAAAAAAGTCCGTTTGGTGATCTATCGCTGAAAGATCCATCGGTGATCCGTTGATCCGTCATAAAATCCCCTGTAAGTTAACGGGTGTGTGAGTTAACAGTTAAAACTTAAAAAACAAAACAAAAAAACGAGATTCAAGTCAATTGGTCAACTTTGACTTCTATTTGACCTCAGATTAATCGTTATTCACCACCTGTTAATCTGTTGTGGACACATAGCCCATTTCGATGATGGGCTAAATGACTAAATCATTTTTCTTGACAATAACCTATTTAATTATTTAATAAGTATCATTTTATTAAAAAAAATATTTATCTTTACATCTTGGTGAATTAAACTCTTAAAAAAATCCCTGCCTGAAAACTTGATTTATCTGAAAGAAAGCTTGAATTCCCTTCGCCAATCTCCTTCAAAATTATCGATTCAGGTAAAGAATCAAAGCATGAACACATCTTATAGTTCTTCAAATCTACTAATTTCCAAGATTTGTCGTTCTAATCAGTTAATTTCACTTCAATTTTCACCCATGGACTTGAATTAGATCGAATTTCTACTTGGGTTTTGCTTATAATCCTCGAATTTGTGAAGAAATTATGCCTGTCCTTGTTTAATCTTGCAATCATTGAAGTGGGGACTTGATTTATTAAATTAAAAGCGACTGTTTTCACTTAAAGATTCGAACTTTGTGATCTCAGTTTGATTATCTTTTCTGATTGTTTGAATTTATGTAAATATTCCGCTTTAAATCTGCATAAACTTCATAGTTTTATCTAGATCTTACAGTTTAGGATATATAAACTTAGGTTATTCACCCAATTGATTCATTAATCTGTTGTCAAAATGACAGATTAAGTGCAATATGCATCATTCATGTATCTGAATTCATAAATTTGGATGAAAATGTTGTTGTCTTGCTTTGATTTTAATAGAAGATTGTGTGTAATCTAGTAACCCTAAAGATTGACATTGGGGATCTGTGATTATGGTAAGACCAGCTTGGTTGTACAGGGGTGAACCTCGGAGCAATGGTAAAGTTGCTGCTATGTGATCTTATGGACTGATGGTTATAGGTTCGAGTCATGAAAACAACCTCTTGCAGAAATGCAAGGTAACATCAGTCCCAAGTTGGCCTGACACCCTCCCAGACCCGCGCATGTGGGAGCTTTGTAGTATCGCGTTTGCCCTTTGCCCTGCTAGTTTCTAGTTAGTGAGTGAGGAAATTGAGATAGATCTTGGTTTTTTGTACAATTTATTGTCGATAACGATGACCGTGTTGATTTATAAAGTTGCAGTCAAAGATTATATCATATTTCATATTCTTTTCTGTTAATCAATACTAAAGGCTTGTGTTCTTCATAGGTTTTGGTCCAACTCAATACGAATCTAATGTCTGAAACAAATGATGGCAACCCCATGCCCTCAAAGGAACAAGAGGTATGTACGTGTATACTTGAACATTACTGTATTTTAATTAATCGCATTTCCTATCAGATTTCCGCATTCAGTGTCTGAGAAACAACCACTCCTTAGCGTTTGTGGAATATAACCTTAAGATTGGAAACAGTGTTATACTTTCTTGATGTGCTGTGTAGGAAGCTGTAATCAAGAAAAAGTATGGAGGGTTGTTACCAAAGAAAAACCCATTGATTTCAAAGGTAAAAAGTTTGCATTTTTCTGTTTTCTTAAATCGCAAAGAAAAAAGGGTCATATAATTTAGGTTTTGTACAACTTTCTTGGCCAATCTTGCAGGACCATGATCGGGCTTTTTTTGATTCGGCTGATTGGGCACTTGGAAAGGTAATTACTCGAACTTGTTCACTGTAACTGTATAAACTTTAACTTATGCAAGCCAGTAGCCTTTGGTGCACCTTTTTTTTGTTAAATATTGTTTTTTGAGTTGAATTTACTTAATGTTTATGAGTTGTTGCATATGGAGCTTAATCTATGTAGAAACTTACTAGATCTTGAAAATTTATCATATCATAATGAAAAATAAACTCCACTGCAAATAGAAATCTGCTAAGTCACATAGAAATTGTGTTTTCACATGGTTTAAAGAGATTAAGTTTCTATAAGCTCGATTATGGATGCTAAACAATGTTATTTATTGCACAACAGCAAGGATCACAGAAGAGTAAAGGACCATTAGAGGCGCTCCGCCCTAAATTACAGGTATTAAATACTTTCTTCATTTGCATATATTGAAATTATATATCTAAATTGTTGAACAAACTGATATACTGTCAAAATACTTCAATCATAATTCAGTGATTGTCAAAATATGTTGATGACAAAGAGTCAAACGACACTTTATTCCTATTTATAGATGAAATACTTATGAACATTTTGAATTTTAATCAGCCAACACCACAACAATCGCGAGCAAGGCGCTCAGCTTACGCTTCTGCAGGTGAAGGAGAAGGTACTCCTTTTAGGCTTTGAAACAAACTTTTAATCTTTCAAACGTACTTTAATCTTTTTGGTGTGTATTTTGTTTCTCCACAGTGGATGGTGGTAATGGTGACATGGATAATGATGAAAAAGATGTTTCAAAAGATCAAGAAACCAAACCATCTGAGTGATTTGGTTATTTCAAGGGTTGATCTTATTATGGAAAACATTACATGATGTACTTTGGGACAATGGGTCTTGTTGATGATTACCATAAACCATATTGTTGCATCTTTGAGAGTATTACTACTATCTGGCAATAATAAAATACTTATGTTACTAGTTTGATTGTGTTACACATACATAAATATATTTGTATGTTTGCGTGTGTGTTTTTATCTTTCATGCATTTAGCTATGTGTTTTGATGCCATTTTTTATGCCATTTTCCTGTGTTTGAGGATATTTTACACAATAGTATATGATATATCAGTTAAATAAATAGTTTAAGTAGACTGTATAACAAGTAAAATGGTGTATTTTCCAAGTTTGTGGAAGTTAAGGGTTCACATTCTTGACCAAACTCCTGTGTTGGTTAGATCCGTTGGTTTTAATGGTTTGACGATGATACGGGTGATGACCCAAGAGCTGAAACTGATCCGGAGTTAGATCCAGGTCCCAAAGATTATCTAGAATTTGAGTTCTAATATTCACTTGAATTCAAATATCTAATATTCATTTCGTTAGTTATAGTTATCTTTTATTTTTAATGTTTTTTTAGTCATTTATTTCCTACATATTTTACCAAACCCTATAAGTATTGGGATTGAATAGAGTATTTTTTGGTGATTATTAACCTTTGGAATGAACTTATGAGCTCTATAAGTCTTATATGTTCTCTCTTTTCCTGATAACTGTTCTCATCTTCAATGCCGAATCTGTATCAGACGGTTTTGGTCTAATATTTTCGTTTCAAGAGCCGTCTTGTATTATTCTTTTAAAATGATAGCATGGCTCATGAACTCATACAAACGACTACCCTTATAGTGTACATTCAGTACCGATTGTCCGATCCCTATAACTCTCTACTTATCAGGGGACAAAGTAAGAACATTATGATACACATATGACAAAACAGAAAGATAATCCGCTTTTTCCCTTAATCAATGATCTCCAAGAAATAAAACAACCATGATTACAGTTCTCTTAAAAATTTTCAAACAGAAATTCAAAGAACTCCCTATATTACAAACATCATTCATGTTACATTTTCAAAAACACACAAAATCATGGCTTCACACGCCCGGTGTACACACCATATGCTCCATAACTACTTCCACCAACCTGTAACATAAATTGTAATCATAGTTTAAACATTAAGTATGTTTTATAACAGTATACAACTTCACATTATATCATTACCTGTGAACCACCATAATTACCATAACCGTCAAACTCTGAGTCATATCTCCCAGAGGAAGACGCGTGTCCACTAGTCTCAAATACATTAGATCTCAACCTTGTGGTCACTTGCAGCAGAGCATTGCTCGCAACATTAATATCTCCAGTAATCTGCAAAACAGTACATTTATATACCAACAATTAACAAATTGATCTACGGTGAAGTATTAGACGACATTTAGCAAAAGTTAGTCATCCACATTTTCAGATCATAATAATATTATTTATACCTGAACCATCTCGTCATCTTCAGATGCAACTCTGGGAAGATTTTCTTTACTTAAAATACGGATACTCGCTCTAGTTAAATTTCTCATTTCAGAAACAATCGCACCACCTTTACCAATTAAACAACCGATTCTTGAAGCTGGTACTAACAAACGGGTTGTGAGTACAACATCACCTGACTCTCTCTCAGTTCTTTCACTGCAGCGTGGCTGCAACAGCATAACTGCAGCAATTGTTGGCGATTGTTCTTGAAATACCTCTTTTGCAGAAACAGTTATGAGACAATCATCACCTTCAGATGCTGAGCTGTCAACTTTAATCAACGCACCAGATTCTTGTCTGATTTGTTTGATTATTGTACCACCTTTGCCTATCACACTTCCGATGTTCTCAGATGGACAAACTAATCGAAGTGAGAATTCCTGTGCAGAGCCCATTAGACCAGGATTGGGCCCCATGGGACCCATGTAACCACCACCAGTTTTATAAAGATTGGATGAGGATGACAAAAGTAGGTGTTGGGATCGTGATGGATTTTCATGAAGCCGACATGCCAAGTGAAACAGAGCATTTCTAACAACTATTGCATCACCACTTATCTATAAAGTCATTAAACACCAATAATATTAGTAAATTAAGTAATTAACAAGTGATTTGTAATCAATGATTATGGTTTATAATACCTGAAGAAGCTCATCAGAGGGTAATGCACAGCGTGGCAAATGTTCATTACTTAAAATCCGAATCTGAGCGCGCGTCTCATTGCGTATGTTCTGAACAACCTGTCCACCTTTTCCAATCACACAACCAATTTGATCAGAAGGGACCAGCATTCTAACTGTAACTTGTTGAATCCCATCAAACTGATCATCAACAGGTGGTTCTTCAGCAATAATTCTATCATGAACCTTAAACAAAGCATCTTGTGCAGGCGAAACAAGATCATCACTCTCCCCAAAACTATTAGTTTCCTCACTCGAACTATAAATTATAACAACACGCTCCTCACACCCTGGAACCGATTCATTAATTCTAATTTTGGCTTGAGTATCAGATCTTAATTGCTTCACAATATCCCCACCTCTTCCTATAATACTCCCAATCTTCCTATTAGGGCATAGATAACGGTACACAGTATCTTCCGGTCCAATCGCGTGTGATTCTCGTTCATCCTCAGGATTTCTTCTTTTACCTCCACCATTACCAGGATAATCAGACTGATAATGGGATCTTTTCCCATAATCATTCTTCTGGCCAGCCATGAGTACTCACTCAAACCTCAATCAAACTTCTGAAACTAAACAAACAACTCATCTCAAAACTCAAAATGAACAATATCTAATATTTTGAATTCAAGCATTCATCAATCATATTCATATACCATAAGTGAAATCCTACATCAAACTATCAAAGTACTCAAATTTGACCTA